>VWZD01012667.1:1128540-1212427 GCA_013396695.1 Sakesphorus luctuosus
TGATAGCAGCTCCAGAAATACCAACTGATTTTACTCTCCTTCAGTAAGTGCTTTAAGAATTTGTACTTTCTTTTGTGTATTTACTGCCTCTTTTTAGTGTTATTGTTTACCTTCTTCTAGAAACATGGAAACAAAATGAGGGGTAGAGTTCTAGATTTTTTTTTCTATTGAGGTGTCGATAAAGCAAATAATGAATTTTTTCTTATTAATTCAGCAGTAATTAAAATACGTATTTTAAAATTATTTTTTAAAAACTGATTTCTAAGTAGTTAAAGTATTTGCCCCTAAGAACTGGGGTGGGTCACATAATATTTAAAATACCTGATGCTGAGGGCTTTTTGTTCAAGCTGAGGTTGTAGCTCCCCTCAGGCATCCATTCTTTGGTGGTTTGGGCATAATTTTACCAACTCTTTAGTCTTCCCATAATTTTTAGGAAATGGACATTTGAATTTCCAAGATTTAGAACTAAGTATAGATTACATTTTTGGACAGAGAATATCTTAAGTAGACTAAAAGGATCCAGTTCCTCCCCCTTTATTGTCAAGAATTGACATACATTTATTTCTCTGTAGGCTGTTGAAATGGATTAAGTTGGTTACGAAATCTCAAGAGATGCAAAGATGCAGTTTTGTGTCAGGTTATTTGTATGGGTGTTTTTCTTTTCAATGAGAAATAAAGACTGGAAATAAATTGGAAGATGGTTTAATATGAAATAATGTTTTTATAACTGTTCATAATGGATTTGTACTCTGTTGGTAGAGTTCATTGCTTGGTGAGATGTTTGGAATTTGTATTTAGTTCTTTCCTTTGAAAATTAGAACATGTAGGAGTGTTTGAAGAAGACATTGTTTTCCACCTTTTTCTTTCTTTCCTGATTCCCCTGACCCCCCTGGCTGGAGCCTCTCCAGTCCCTGTGAGCACACAGAGCCAAAAATGCAGAAATGGCGAGATACGTTTGTTGAGTTGAAAGGCAGAAAACCCCTTTCTGACACTGGCAATAGTGAGAGAGCAGAGGTGTCTGCAGTGTTTTAGGGATGGGTCTCTGTGCCCCCTGCTCATCTTTCTGATTGTGTTGTTTAATTGAATCAGGAAGTATCAGCAATGTGATCTGTGTGGTAAAATGAGATCGAGCAGCAGCATTTCAGATAAATTCTACAGGAATGTAGATGGCAGGAATAAATAAGCCAAAGATTCTCTATTAATAATTCAGTTGATTTCACACACCATCCTCTCATCAATGGTGGCAATAAAGGATTTGTGTGTTGATGCAGAATATTCTAATGTGAAGGAAATTAAACAAATAACTGTATTTAGTATGTTTTTACCTTATAAGCTTAAACAGGATTGCAGGTTATCTTTCTGATGAAGAAACCTCACCTAAACTTCTTTTCTGTACCTTTCAACTTAAGTGCAAACCTCTGAACTATTTCCTAAGTTTTTAACAGCATGAAGAAATCTGCTGAGACACTTTGATTGTCAGGGAAAGTGATGGGGTTTTTTTTGCTGTTGGGTTTTTTCCCTTCTCATTTTTAAGTATTTGTGGCACATAATTTTTAGAGCACTGCTGCAATGTTAGTCACATGCCACGAGCGAGGTTCCCAGCCTGTTCCTGTTTTCTGCCCATCCTCATGTCTTTTAATCTTCCTTTATAGCTTTCTCCATGGGTACCTTGTTTGGAGGGGGCAGGATGGGGCGAGGGTGGGGATGTCTCTGCTCCTCAACAGCAGACCTGAAAAGCAGCTTCACTGTTAGTGTTGACTTACTGGACTGAGAGCACTGCAATTCTGTGTGCTGTAAGAACATTTCTGATGAAATGTGTTAATGGTTTGTCTTTTCATCCTTGCAGGGAGTCTGAAACACACTTCTCTTCTGATACAGACTTTGAGGATATTGAAGGAAAAAACCAAAAACAAGGCAAAGGCAAAGTATGTTCAGTCTTTAGGGATACTGAAACATTTCCACTCTGTGAATTGAAGAGTTTAGCTCTTGCTTTGAAGTTGAATGAGCAAGAAATATTTTCTGAAAATGCAAGTGTTCTGTGAAGAGAGTTCATATTTGTATTTGCTTGGAAATGCTGCATCTTGACTGTTTCCATGATATTTTCTCAGTGCTAGGAAGGCATAAGGGAGGTGGGGGAGACAAGGATAAGCTTTGATTTGATCAGTTTCTGCATGTTTTCCATCCTATACTTAAATTCGATGGTAATACAGTATCTTTTGGTTGGTGTCATGAATTCTGTCTCTTTTCATCTGACAAGTGATCAGAAACCAATAACTCAGTTAAAAGGGTTATTTTAAGTAGGTCCCAGATAGCAGATTACACTGCTGGGGTGGGGAGGTCTAGACCCAGTCACAGCCCTTCTCTCCCTTCCTCCCCACCTCCCTTCAGGCTTTGCACCCTCTACATGTGGCTCCTTCCCTGACAGGCTGTGCCCTCCTCTCCAGCTGCCCTGTGTGCCTGTGCCAGGGCAGAGGGCCCACCTGCTGAGAGGGATGAGAACTTTTATACAACCATCATTTAATTTGTTTCTAGAAGATTTTTTTCTTCTTTCTGTAAGTCATACTTGGTTTGGGAAATCAAATACAAAGACACCAGCCTGCTCTTCCTCACCCCCACCTGCCAAATGAAAAAACAAAAGGTTAATGAATTACAGAGGAGACTTTATGATGTGTTAAGGGAATTGCCTTGGCTGTTTTCAAGAAATTGTGCATAATCTGTTTTACCATTTAAACATGAGAAAAATCTATGTGTCATACACTGTCACTAATCACATTTTTAGTTGCTGGAGGATTTTGAATGAGGGAAGGAGGAAGTGGAACCTGCTGTTATTCTCCGTTTTTTATTTTAACTTTTAATTTCATTTATATATCATTAAAATCTGGTTGCTGTAAATCAAAGACCTTGTGTTTATTTGTCGTGGTATGGATAGTGCTTTCGTTGTTGTATTTTAATACTTCATAATACCCAATAAAACCTGTTTTGTGTGTGGTTGCAGACCTGTAAGAAAGGAAAGAAAGGACCAGCAGAAAAGGGGAAAAGCGGAAACGGAGGAGGGAAACCTGGTGGTCCAAATCGGATGAATGGACATCACCAACAGAATGGTGTGGAAAACATGATGCTGTTTGAGGTAGTTAAAATGGGCAAGAGTGCTATGCAGGTAAGATCTGGATTATCTCTGGTTTGGATTATATACAGTTTAGCTGTAACAATACTGATTTTTCATTTCTAAATGTTAGGCATGAATAATCATATACATAATGAAGAAATTCATCCTGTGATTCAGAGTAAATGTTCAGTAGCCTGAATGAAGAAAGGTTATTTTAGATTACATGACTTTAAAGTCCTTTTTGTGTGACTGTAACTAAATATAAATGTGGTTTAGGCCTATAGTTGTCATAGAACTCAACAAGGAATCTGTAGTTTGTAGATGCTTCCAGAGCTTAGACTGTCTGAAAATAAACAGTTGCTTCTCTTCTCTCACCCAAAGTAAAATCAACAGCTACAACTTAAGAGCTCTTTAACATTTCCTGACCCAAATTCCAGCCAATTCCAGTGTAGCAAAGTACATTAGTCAAGTCAGCTTAGAGGAAGTTTAACCTGTGTGTTGGGCACTCTCCCCACTGCATTTCCCAGCAGGGCTGAAGTCAGGCTATTTACTGAGAAATGCAGCACTATTTTTGTTCTTTAAATTCAGCTGAATCACTGAAGTGTTTACTTGACTGTAAGTCTTCCAGTGGAGAGAGGGTTAAAGTGCCAGCCTGTCAGCCATGGAGCCTCCCTGCTGACTCACTCATGTGACTCCTGGCAGTGTGGAAGAGAGACTATCTTTGGGATTGCCAGTGCAGAGTTTACTACACCTTCTGTGATCGTGTGCAGGAAGCTGGGGCACTGCAGTCCTCAGAGGTCTGCAGGCTCCTGCTTTGGAGCTGGGAACAGGAACGGGCTGCTTGGATGTGTTTGCACAGAGAAATTCTGATCCTTCTACCATGTGTTTTGTTGTCATATTTCAAAGTGGGTGGAAAGACAATAGTTCTGTAACTGTTGCTTGGTGTGCTGCATGTTCAGCCAGTTATCAGTGATTGTGTCATCTTGATGGTTTAAAATGATGTACAGTCAAAATACTTTGCTTTCCAAGAGCAAAATGGACCTTTGCCAGGCCTGATTACTCTGTTGAGTTGGGGAATTGATACCTGAGTCTTTGTCAATAACTTCAAAATCATGAAATAAAAAAAAAAAATCTCAAAATATTTCTAAAATAAAGTCCACTCTGTGGCCCTCAGTGTTTGCTTACCTGGAAAGGTTTTGATAATAAGTTAATAATTTTATTCTGTTCCATACCTTTTGCTGAATTAGTGCCTATTCTCTGGTAAAAACAGATGGGTCATTCACTGAGACAAAGTGTTGCAAGAAACTACTGTTTAAATTTAAATTAAAGAGATTCTGAAAACAAGGCTACCTAACTGAAGTATTTGTTCCATTCCTGTAATTATCCAGTTCCTGCCTGGTGACCTTCTTTAGAAGCTTAATTTTAGATGTTTTCTTTCTATTTCCCCTCTCCCTGCAGAGCAGTCCAATCAGTACTGGTTTATAGGTTCTGCTCCTGCTGCAAAGACCAGGACACTTTCACTTGGAGCTTTTCATTCTTTTGCTCTTGCTGACAGAAGTTGTGCATCATACTGTGAACAGTCTGAAATTTCGGAAGGAGGGATTTTTAGCTTTATCTCTGTTCAGGAGTTTTTCTCCATGGCAAACTGCTGTACTTGTACAAGCACTGAGAATACAGGCAGGAAGTGTTGGAGATGCTGCATAGTCCAGCTGTCTGTTGGGAGTTCTGAAAGATTCCATCATTTAGGGAAGGGTACCAACATACTAAGTCAGATGTGAGAATTTGATATTAAAGTGAGTCTCTTGTGTGATTCTGTGTTTTCACGACCTCTGCAGCAGACAGTTTGTGCTATACACAGTAATTGCATGTAAATTCTGTTTTCTCAAAGCCACTGTCACAGGTTTCCTATTAATTTGCTTCACATTAAGGTTTTTTAATAAAATGCTGTTGTTCCTCTTTGGCTTAGTGACTAAAGAGTAATTAATGTCCATTCAGTGTAGGGCAGTGCTGCTCATCCTGTTTTGGCAGATGTGTGTGGAGCTCATTTCAGCAGTGGAACACATTTTTGAAAGAACCTGATTCTTTAAAATATACCAATTATTTTTGCATTCTTCCTCCACAAAAGTTGCAGTAGGAAGATGTGATATTCCTGGGCTATATGTTTAGGTTTTATACTTGTATTTGTATGTTTATAGAACAAAACGAGTTCTTTTCTTGAGGACTGATATTATGGCAGTAAAAGATCATTCAAACATTTAGTTCTGTAGTAATCAAGAAAGAGTTCAAGTTACTTAAGAAATGAAGAATCAGTTACTGGAAAGCAGTTAAATAACAGAGACTTCAATTTATGAAAACTGAACTGTGCCTTTTTGTTTGTTTCCTTTCAGTCTGTAGTGGATGACTGGATAGAGTCATACAAACATGACAGAGATATAGCACTTCTTGATCTCATTAACTTCTTTATTCAGTGTTCAGGCTGCAAAGGTAAGATACTGAAGTGTTCACTCATCCATTTAAATAATATTACAGTGTGATTCTCAGTCTTTGCTGTCTCACTGCAGATGCTGTAGGACTGCTCCATCCCTGCTGTAGTTTCCCTTACCAGGTTCATGGAGTCACATTAGTATTGCTGGAGGTGTGAGCAGGAGGTTTAGAAATATTGTACTATAGTTTAAAATGCACATCAAGCCTTTTGTATTTACAGCAGATGCAGTGCAGTAGTGATACATAACACGTGCTTCAATTCCTCTGTTCCTGCTATTATTTCAGAAAACCATCTCTCTTAATACTGATAATTTTGACTTGTTCAGTCTTGGAATTGTAGTTTGGATTTATCTATTCTTATCATTAAGTGTTTTAAGATTGCTTCATAGCCTTTGTAGACATGCTTGATTTAAAAGGTACAATGGTGAACTTCAAGGCAGCATCTCTACAGTAAGGTTGTATTTCCGTGTTTTATTTTCTGATTCTTTTTTGCCTCTTTTCCATGTCCTCCCTTCTTTTTCCTCTCACCTCTTTTTGAAGAGGAGTAGGTGACTTACCCTGTGGTGTCACTGAGCTTGATAGAGCAGGACTGGATGTAATTTGTTCTGCTTAAGCATTTCTCTGTCCTGATAAACTCCCAATAATGATAAATCTCCAGAAAGCCAACAGCATTCCTCAGAGGTTATCCCTGCTTTCAAGAGCAGTGACCTTTTGATTATTGATACAAGATAAAGCTGCAGAATCTTCTAATGCTTTCTGTGGAGATCCTTGTCATGAATTTTGCAGTAAACTTTGGGAGATCTATTTGATTTTTATATCACTATTTACACCCTAACATTTTGAGGCCAAGACAAATAAGAGTTGTATGAAATCACTCTGTTTATTGCAGTGCAGAAGATAATAAGTAGCAATACAGCTGTTCAGAATTGTCTGACACCATCTAGAATCTTGAGCCCTGAAAGGTCACTGCAGATGGTGTAATCTCCTGCTGAGAGAGAGGTCTGGCCTGAGTGTCTGTGACTTCTGACTGTGGGTGAATGGGTAAATTCTGGGAGTGTGTCCATGCACACAAACACACTCCTTAAAAAGAACAATAATAGAACACATATATATATTTATGATGCCAAGTGCTTGTTATATATGAATGCTAAAAGAGAAAACGTGGAAATTATTTAAAAAAAGTGTGTGTAATCTTCAGGTTAGCTGAAAATTGGCCATTTTTACATTGTAGCAGGAGTCATGTCATCTGCCATCTACCACTTTCATATTAACAGTGCTAATGATCAAATCTCTAAATTGTAGGGGTTGTTACAGCAGAGATGTTCCGACATATGCAGAATTCTGAAATAATCCGCAAAATGACCGAAGAGTTTGATGAGGTAATTTAATGAAGTGCTGATTATGGGTTGATATTAATTTTGGTTTTTGACTGTCCTAATCTTGCTGGATCACGTTGTTAGAGGTTTGTTTCAAGGATAAGTTCATCTACAAAAGTGATAGGACTTTTATGACTGAAAATATTAAACTGCCTTATTTCACTGAACTTGTAAGATTAGCAATTAGAGCTTTGCATGTCTTTAACTTGTTTTATTAATTGTTTAAAAATCAATATCGACTTTCAGTTTTTAAATAGTGGGAACCCTGTTACTGTGGGGCTGTGTGGGATATCTCCCCATTTGTGCTGTGCATGTTAGTCCTTAAATTTTCTCTCTTAAAATGATTGCTAAATATATTTCTATGTGTTTATTAAATCTATCAATTGTGAGGTTTTGAATTTGATTATTCTCCAGTTGAAGATTACTGCTTTTCCTTTCATGAGGCTTACAACTTTTTTCCCTTTAAATTGTGATATTCTGTTCCACTGAGTATTGGAGTAAATGAGATGTGTTGGGGTTTTTTTGGTGGTGTTTTGGTTGTTTTTTTTTTTTAGTGGATTTAAGTGATACACCTTTCTTCCTGTGTTCCAAAGAACATGCAGTAGCTTTAAAACCTCCTCCTCAAATTTGTCCAGTACAGAAATAATCCCCCCTCCTCCACATTAAAAAAATCCTTAACTTGAACTGAGGGGAAAATGCAATACCCTTTTCTTTAATAGGATTTTAGTGTTCCCTAGAAATATCTCAATGCATAAATAGATTTGATTACTCTAAGGGAATATTGTATGAAATTATAAAAGCCACAGCTGAGACTGTTTGTTCATGGGGCTTTTTTATCACCATGTCGTGCTCACTTCTTGTAACAGAATTCTAATGAACAACTCTCAGATTTTTAATCCCTTTTCATGGATACTTTCTTCATTTTTCAACCTGTATTATTATTTAGCCTCTTAAAGAAACTGTTCACAGAAGCACTGACAGACACAAATGTTTTTTTTCCCCCCCGTCATTTTACCATTATTTGTAAAGGCTCCTGAATCAGGAGAGAAACACATTTGTTACATTCAAGGTGCTGTAGTAGGTCATTTTATGCCATCAGGGAGTTTCAGTCTGATGTCTTAAACATGTTCTGTAAATTTTATTATAGTCATGAACTAACTGTTCCTAAGCCAGTCACCCAACTGTTTGTGTGATGGTTCTAGTGCAACCTGAAGCAGATTTGTAAGGTGTATAATTTTTTTTCTTTTCTGGAAGTTGAACAAACAAAAAAGGGAATTAGTATTTAGAATGTTGTCTTTGCACTGTAACAAGCCTGAGCTGCAAAGTGGGGATGCATATTTATGGTATCACATTCTTCTGATGTATCATTTGTAGTGCCTTGGAGATTTTGGCTTTAAAGTGGTACCCATCTCTTTTTAATCTTTATTTAATGAAATGATTTTTAAGAGGTTTGAAAGAGTTTCCTGTTTCCTTTTCTGTTTTTTAATAGGACAGTGGAGATTATCCCCTCACCATGGCTGGCCCCCAGTGGAAGAAGTTCAAATCCAGCTTTTGTGAGTTCATTGGAGTGCTGGTCCGGCAATGTCAATACAGCATCATATATGATGAGTATATGATGGACACTGTCATTTCACTGCTCACGGGGCTGTCAGACTCACAGGTCAGAGCCTTTCGGCACACGAGCACACTGGCAGGTCAGTGCTTTGGATCTGTTTGTGTCTTGGACATTTTATGTTTGGTGTCGCACGGGAAAGAATTGTCCTGGTTAAACTTCTTGATACTTGGTGTTCAGCTCAGTTTCATTGTGTGATACAGTTTCCATCTAATGCAACTTGTTTTGGAACAGCTTTTAATCCTTACTGGTTTTTTTGTTACTGAAAAACACAACATTATTTTAAAGCATTCTTCACCAGCTGTCTGGTACTTAATTTTTATTATTTCTAAGTCTAGTAGAAAATTAATAGAAGGAGACTTTCCAGTTGATTTGAATTTATCTTTGGTCATAAAAAGGAGTGTAGGGATCTTGAACCTCAAATGCAGTTAAACCTGTTTATGCTCTGCATTAAGTCAAAGAGAACTTGTAGTTTATGTGGAATGCAATTTTTACTACAAATTTAAATTGTACTGTATGTTGAGGCCACGGTACAATGTAAAATACCACTTACAGTCTTTGCTTTAGAAATAATTTGAAAGCATGTTTTAAGTAATTGACCTCTTCATGTGAATTTTTTTTCCAATCTGTTAAATTATGGAGAAATCCCTTATGAGTTAAGTATAAAAGTTTGAAAGAAATATGTATTTATATGGACAGAGGATAAGTTTTTGGAGAAGGAAGTCAGAAACCTGCTCTGATGCCTGAAGGAGGGGCTGTGAATGGCCTTGTGCAGCCTCAGCTCATGTCAGGCTGTTGTAGCAGTTTTGCTTTGAATGAGGTGAATTTTGGCCATATGTGAAACTGAGTTTCTGCCACACTGGAAATAATTCGTTCCCTTCCCTGGACCTGGCTGACTCACAGCTGGCTCCAGTCCTGACTGTCCTGTCAGTTGTTCTGTCTCATTGGTGGCTCTCTTGAATTTACATCAGCACATGGGGCTGTGCTGTGAGATGTCCCCCAGCCAGGGCATTGCTTATGGAGAGAGGAAAAAATTTACACATTCTGCTGTATCATCAGTTCTGACTGTTGTAACATATGACTAAAACAAATTTACATCTTAAAAAAGCAAGTTTTTACGCTTGCTTCCCCCACCACCCCTTCTGTGTTGGTTTTTTTTTGAGCTGTGCCTGAATAAAAGCTGCAGAAATTGTCCTGTTGCATGTTAATTTCTATAGCACAAAATATTTTTCAGCAGTCTGCATTTGTTCACACCAGTAGTCAACTCTGTTCATTTTGTGTAATTACTTGTGTGTTTCATCTGAGTTTACAGCTTGTTTTCTTGAAGATTGTATTTTATATGGAACAGGGAGCCAACAAAGTCCCTGTATCCATATTTACTGTTATTTGTGGTACTTTTGGCTTCTGTGATGAGCTCAGACTTGTTCTTTCATCTTGATATGCTTGGAGATCACAGTGTGAGATGATATTTCAGTATGACTGCATGTCTCTAAGTCTTGCTCATCAGCTTTATGCTGGTGATACACACACAAGAATGTTCTGTGTGTGCTCTGCCAGTGCAAGCCCTTTCATGCCTTGTTACCAAAATTCACAAAAAGAGCAAATACTCTGTTGACCTCCTGCTTGTTTCTGGAAAAGGGATGTTTGTCTGCTCCCTTTTAAATAAAGAGTTGATACAGAAATAAAAGCACACCAAAAATTGCATGTAAATGTATTTTATATTTTGGTCAGGTCTCTGGCCTGTAGTTGGCTATTTTGCTTCCTCTGGTAATAAAGGAATATTTAGAAAAACTTGCCCCTTGTTAAAATTAAATTAAGAAAAAAAAGACTGTTATGATATGGTAGTGTTGATTGTCTGAAACATTTGAAGAAAAAATTTGTTGTATTTTTAAGGTTGAATGGTGTCAGTGTACACACTGTGATAACAGAATCCTTTTAATTTTTCCTGGGCTGTTTGGAAATCTGACATTCTACCTTCTTTATGGAGGGGAAGCACATCCTATATCTCAATCAAGAATAATGCTTATAACATAAAATTGAGAGAGAAGATCAGAATAACCATGTTTTATCTATTGTATTGATAAGAAATTCTACAGTGCTTGGTAAAAAACTGTGAAAATTTGTGTATCAAGGAATTTACAGTGAATGTATTTTCATACATAGAGAAAGGGTTGGCAGGAGGAGGTGTCAAGATTTTTGTTTGTAAGTTTTCTTAGATGAGGTGACCTTTTAAATAATCCTTACTCTTTTCACTTTGTTTCTTGTAGCCATGAAGCTGATGACTGCTTTGGTGAATGTGGCATTAAATCTTAGTATTAACATGGACAACACTCAGCGGCAGTACGAGGCAGAACGAAATAAAATCATTGGGAAACGAGCTAATGATAGGCTGGAACTCTTACTGCAGAAAAGAAAGGAGGTTGGTGCAACTCTGGCTTGTGTGCACGTGATGAGTGTTCATAACTGGCAACTAATAATTAGTGTTGTTCTGTATGTTTTGGTAGCTGTTAGTCACTCTGTTTAATTCTTCAAGTTGTTCGCATTTAAAAAACTTTGGAAGGTGCTTCTTACTGCCTGGTTTTCCATAAAAAGAGATAAATTCAGACTCTTAAAAAAAGGACTGTTGTAGTAAAGTTAGTAAGAGAGACAACAATCAGTAAAAGCTACTTTTTTCTTGTATTTCTTGACTTGTTTCCTAAACCAAGCTCAAGTACATAACAAAAATTACCATACGTTGACTGGTTTTGGTTTCTAGAGATGATCTCCAGGATCTTGGGGCAAAGAACTGATTTTATAATGTCAATATCAATCTCTGCAGAAAGTGTGTTTAAAGGCTTTAGATAAGGCTTTTTTCATCTACAGAAAGCACTATCAAAACTGAAAATGCAGTCTACTTCTGTTTTCTTTCTTTGCTGTAAAAGAGACTCGCTGATTCATTGCTGACAGTGCTGTCTTGTTGAAAGCCCTAATTCATTCCCATTTCAGTATTTATTTTGGGGGGATTGGTGGTTTGTTTTGTGTGGGCTTCTTGGGGGAGGGGGGGTGTTTATTTTTGGGTGTTTTTTTGACATTAGAAATAACCTCACAATCGAAGGAAACATCTCACCTTTGCTCTTCAATGTTTGTGCTTTTGCCTTTTAAAGTTTTTGGTTTTTTGACAGTTCAGTGAAACTAGCAACTTTGACAACTCTGTCTTCTGTTCATCTTGCAAGACTCTTGAAGTTTGGGACTGATGCCTTAAACACCATGTCAGCAATTCTGCTAGATGTGTGTACAGGGGCAGTCCTCATATGAGTAATACACAGACACATAAAAAGGCAGGGATATTACCAGAAAATAAAATCAAGTTTTCTTTTAAGTAAGCTAGGAAGGACCTTTCAGAAACCTAAGATGTCTTTGTTACACTTGAAGAACAGTTTTCCAGTGGTCACAATTAACTAATGTTTGCATGCTGTGGTAGACATAATTCCTTAAATAACAGGATATTGAGAATATTTCAGGGAAGGATTTAATGATCATGCTTGTAAATGTTGATTTAGTTTGCCAAGCACCAGCACCATCTGATCTGACTGTGAAAGTGCTGCTCACTGTTTATGTACTCTGTACATTCTTTCAGCTTCAAGAAAATCAAGATGAAATAGAAAACATGATGAATGCAATATTTAAAGGTGTTTTTGTGCATAGATACCGGTAAGTTTCTCTTAGTAAGTAATTTATTGCTTCATTAATTTACTTTAGAAGCTGGTGGCAAGTTATTAATCGTCTGTTTGAACTTCTTGTCCCAATTCTCTCCACAGAGATGCAATTGCTGAAATAAGAGCCATCTGCATTGAAGAGATTGGAATATGGATGAAGATGTACAGTGACGCCTTTCTCAATGACAGCTACTTAAAATATGTGGGGTGGACAATGCATGACAAGGTGAACTGCACTGAGGAAAGGGAGCAGGACCAAGAAGCTCAGCCCCATGGGTTTGGTTGTTGGTCTTTTCCAGCTGGGTTCAGATCTCTTAACTGTTTGCATCTGTCACTGCTGTTGTTATCACTCAGAAGCACTGGCATTTCAACATATATTTAAACCAGATTTGAGTATTTTGAATATTTTTAGAGATTTTTTTTTAAGGAACTATTTTTCGTAATGTAATGATCTTTTGTGTTTTTTTATCACTGATGCAAACTTCTACTTTATAATAGTTAACTCTTTGAAATTAGTGCATGTCATATGGAATAATGCAGTCCCGTAGCATCCTGTGCCAAGTTAAGAAACTTTCTGGCATTCTCATCTAGCTGTAAAAAGCATGGGAGAAAAGTCCCCTTTTGTGCTGGTGAGGGCCTCAGGCTGTTACCACTATCACTTAAAGATTCCTCTCTGCTTGGAGGGGTCAGTAGATATGGTTAACAAATACTCCCTGATTTGTTGTTGAGCGAGCACATTGTCTGAGTTCTTGCATTGGAGTTCAAGCTGTTGAAGTTGAACGAACAAGGGATGCCCACTTGTGCTATTCTGATCATGGGTTTGGTGTAAAAACCATAACCTGGCAGTGGGGTGATGGAAACTGCTGAAGTCAATAGTCCAAGACTTCTCAAAAGTCATTCTGTATCTATGCCTTAAAACCTTCTAAAGTAGGTCTTACATTTCAGGAGGAATATTTCTTTTATTATCTACTTAATATTTAAGATCAGACAAGAGATGGCCATCAGTGATACAGATGTTGTCAGTTTTAAGTGAAAGGAAACATATAGAATTCTACTTAAAAATATCTTGAGCATTTAGAAAGAATCAGACGAGTGTATTTTGACTTACAGACATGCTAACTGCAGTAAGAAATTGGGATTTTGCTTAGGTTTTTTCCTTCATTGGCTTGTTACAAACAAGGAGATACATCATTAGCATGATAATTGGTAGTATATCTTGACAGCATTTAATCTTTAATTCAGGCTATAGAAGAAACTTATTTTGTATGATGGGAAGATCACATCTGTATCCTATACTTGACTTTTAATTCAGTTCTTTATTTTGTCTTAGCAAGGGGAAGTAAGACTCAAATGCCTGACTGCTTTGCAAGGGCTTTACTATAATAAAGAGCTTAATTCCAAATTGGAACTCTTCACCAGTCGGTTCAAGGTTAGTGTAACTTCTTATTTTTAAGTGTTACTATTATTTTTAAAGTTGGATTACACTTTCCTCTTTAAAATTATTTTCTTTTCTGTTCTTAGGATAGAATTGTCTCTATGACTCTTGACAAAGAATATGATGTTGCAGTCCAAGCAATAAAATTACTCACTCTTGTTTTACAGTAAGTACATGTATATTTCCTTATCTGACTTACACCAGATATTGAAACTTAAAAGTGTTTCTGATCCCAGTGGGTGAGGCAGCACCATGACACTTCAGATAGTCTGAAGTCTATAGAAATGGTTATCTTTCACTCAAACAAATGGGAATTTCAGAAGTAATCTGACTAGACCAGTGCTGTTCCTTACCTCCCACAGTTAGGTAGGTGTGAGGAACTTGGGGTTCAGCCTCCAAAGTTTGAAGTCATCATGGAATGCTTGAAATGAAGACTTTGGAATGCATTGAACATTAACAGTAGTTGAACTTTTGAGCATAACCTTCTAGCAAAAAGCTTATACTTCATCAGTGTATTTTGTTCAGGCTGGGGTTTAGCATGATAAATTGAAGGAAAAGGTTTCAATTCTCCTTCGTTTTCATTTTCCTCATTAAAGTTCATAATCTGTTAACTCAGCCTCTCTTTCTTTTTTCCTTTCCTTCTTCCCATCCCTGCCCTAGGAGTAGTGAAGAAGTTCTGACTGCAGAAGACTGTGAAAATGTCTACCACCTGGTTTACTCCGCGCATCGGCCGGTGGCAGTTGCCGCAGGGGAATTTCTTTACAAGAAGTAAGAGGAAGAAATTACAGTTAACTTCTTGTTCCTGTAGATTTTTGTGTGTGCATTAGTGCTATGATTCTCATTAGTTTTAATTAAAAGGAAGAAACTGGATCATGAAATGACCTTAAGAGAGAATGTAACACTACTGTAGTTTCTGAGCTGTTGTAGTTACTCTGAATGGGAAATGGAGAGCAATTTTGAAGGCTGCACTGGGAAACTTGTACTTTCAGGGAGTATAATAAGAATGTTCCTCTGGCTTCCCCTTTTCTGTCCTTTCTGTGAAAAGTCTTACAATACTCATGGGCTTTTGGTGTCTGAAGCTTGGATTTGCATCCTCACAGGTATTTTCCCATTTGTAGTTCCTCCCCTGTGCCCCCCTCTCTCCTTTGGCTCCTATGACCATTTCAGAAAGTGTTTTTCTGTTTAAAAAAATAACAAATCCAACATATGTCAGATGTGCAGGAGGACAAAATAGAGTTTCCATCTAATACCTTTCAGACATTCTTACAGTAGGAAGAAGGAAGCTTTGCTGCTTTAAAGTCTCATGTGCAGAGGTTCAGAAAATAGTTTGCTAAAGAGGAGCTGAGGACCTCGAGCACCTGCAATTATCTGTGATGTTTGTAAAGCAGTTCATTATACTTATACATTCCACTGGAAGCAGTCAGTGAAATGGCCACTCAGTGTATATGAAATTCTTCAAATGATACTTCTCTAAATCACTTCCTTTCAAAATAAAATGTGGAGCTGAGCAACAAGGTATTAAGTGTGTAAAAAAAATATCCTGATATGAATTGACTGTGGTAAAGGCAATGAAGAAAAAACTTGTCAAGAAAGAATTTTTCTTTTAGGCTTTTCAGCCGCAGAGATGCTGAAGATGATGGAATACTTAAAAGGAGGGGAAGACAAAGTCCAAATGCTAATCTTGTGAAGACATTAGTGTTTTTCTTTTTGGAAAGTGAAGTAAGTTGGGTTTCAGGGATATCCCGGTTTTTGTGGTGTGTGTGGTTTTTGTGTTGTTGTGGTTTATTTTAATATTTTTAAATTTAATTTTGTTGTTTTTCTCTTCCCCACTCATTGATTAATAATCATGAATCTGTCCTGGTTTTCCTGTTACTTGAGTAACCTGGGGGTTGAAAGACTGTTGTGTTGTGGTTTTTATTGAAGGATCTGTCAGTACAGTGTTGAGAAGGGTTGTGAGTGCTACTCTGACAAATACTCTGTCCTTCTATATGCTGATGTGTAGTTGTAAAGAAATTGTGATTTAGGAGTTTTAAAAGGGGAGGTGGGGGGAGGAAGGGAAACAAAACAAAAAACCACAACAACCCTTGCCCACCTATCTCACAAGTTCTGGCAGATCTTATAGCACTACTCTTTGTAGCAGTTGGGCTGAATTCATCTTTTTGTATTAATTGGGGAAGAGAGTTCTGTTTAACCAGAGCTCACAAAACTTGCTCTGTGTTTTTGCCACAGGCAGGAGCTAAGCATGAGAAATACCCTCTATTCTGTTCCTGTGATGAACTTTATTTCTGATAAAATACTTAATCTGTTCTCGTTTTAGTTGCATGAACATGCTGCTTATCTTGTGGACAGCATGTGGGACTGTGCAACAGACCTGCTGAAGGACTGGGAATGTATGAGCAGTCTCCTGCTGGAGGAGCCTCTCAATGGAGAAGAACGTAAGACATTTTTTAGATCTTTGTGTATATTGCTGTGCAGTTTCTTGATGTATAAAGAAATGAGATGTTTACATTTATGGTCCCCATATGTTCTCTGATTCCATGACTTTGAGAAATCACCAGTTATAAATGTGAGGAAGAGTAGAAAGAGATCACTTCTGGTATGGGGGTGAGACACAGAAGAACAATGGTGGGAGGAGAAGAAAAGGAATAAGCGTGCAGTGTCCTGTTGCCTTGTTGTTCCATAAGTTCAGGCTGTACTTTTGGCATCAGAGAAATGAAGTTGCTTGTGGAACTGGTTCATTTATTGAGTGTTGCACCTCCCATATAAAAAAAGACCACCATTTCTTTAAACCCCAACAAAACCCCCGGCATAATTCTGTAATTCATAGGCTCTGTAAATGGTCCTCTGAAAAATGGAAAGGAACTAAAATGGAAATAAAACTTGGTGTTTATTCCATCCTGTCCTGTGACTCATCCAGTGATATTCCCTCAATTTTAAATATTTTCTGGTACTGTTTCATAAGGTACTTTCTCTATCGCCTCTGCCATCCCCATCTCTGGAAATGAGCTGTTGGCCTAAATGTCTGTCTTCCCTTTTAAAAGCCGAACATATTTTGATCCTTGTTGAAAATGAAAAATCAAGCTGTGTGTTAACATCTGTTTCTTAAATTTCAGCTCTAACGGACAGACAGGAAAGTGCACTGATTGAAATAATGCTCTGTACAATTCGGCAAGCGGCTGAGTGTCATCCTCCTGTGGGCAGAGGAACAGGAAAAAGGGTAGGAAGCACAAAGCTACAAATCTAGAGATGTGGGACTGGCTCTGTGGGGACATTGTGGGAAGAAGGAAAAGACTGTAGGCTGTTCTTGCTGAGATTTCAAAATTCAGCTTTGATCTCCACAGCCTTGTGCCTGGCTGTCCCGCTAGTTCACTTTTGCTGGACTTTGGCATTTGCTTAATACTGTTTGAACTGCTGCATATGTTTGTATTATTAAAGGTAATATAAAATTGATTTTGAAAGCAGTATTGGTTGGAAAGGAAGACAAAAATCGATGCTTTGGAAAATATAAAACTGTTTTCGGTTGAAAGAGCAAAATGAGGGAAAGGAAAACACACTCCATAGTCCCTTGGAAGGCGGGCAGTCCACCCATCGACTCTTCTGCTTAGTTTAGGCAGCCCTCTTTGGCAGAGGCATTGAGAGGGAAGGGAACTGCTCTCAGGAGTGGTGCTTTTGTTGGTGAGGAACCCATTTAGGTGCAGATTGGAAACTTGTATGAAGGTTGGATTGGCATATGAATTGGGTACATATTGTTAGAAAGAAAGGTTTGCTGTTCTTTGGTTTGTCATCCTGATCACGGTATTTTGTTGCGGAGAAGGTAAATCTCTTGTTCTAGATTATCACTTCTGCTTTCAGTATTATCTTAATAACAGTATTGGGTCTAACTTTGAATTGCATTTTTTGAATACTGAGTGGTGTGGGGTTTTTTATTTTGTGGGTTTTTTTTTAAATTATACACCCCCTCTCCTGCTTGCATGGATATTTTACAGTGATATTAGAGGTCTATGTGCCTAATCCTCATTTCATTAATGGTAATGAAACTTTACTCCAGAACTCAGAGTTGTAAAATCCTCACAATCCCAATATTTTAGGTGCTGACAGCAAAGGAAAAGAAAACCCAATTGGATGACAGGACAAAAATTACTGAACTTTTTGCAGTGGCACTTCCTCAGTTGCTAGCAAAGGTAGGTTTGATTGTTTGCATTTCTTGTTGATGGATTGTGGCTGAAATGTTTGCAAGTATAACTTCTGTAATTAATGGTATGGCTCACCACAACTATTATTCTTTTTTCTTACTAGTCTTTATTAATATTTGCTTGTTCTGTAACCACTTATGTTGTCCAGTACTTTTTCACCTAAGTGCATTTCCTTGCCAATTTTACAGTATTCTGTAGATGCAGAAAAAGTCACCAACTTACTGCAGTTGCCACAGTACTTCGATTTGGAAATTTATACAACAGGCCGATTAGAAAAGGTAAGGTAACAGTCAGTAGCACTTAACACAGAAGGAAAAATCCCAGAATTTATACTTAAGTCACTGGAATTTTCATCACCATTCTAGATGTGTGATTTTTTTTTTTTTATGTAAATGTGACTGCATTTATTGTAACCCTTATTGGGAGTTAGATTTGGTCTTCAGAGCTGTGACTGGCTGCTCTTCTTGGAGATGCTGAAAGTTTGAGTTTTCTAAGGCCTGTCTGGCAAATTTTAACAGAAAATATTGCCAGTTAGATGAACTTTATTGAAGAACATTTATTGTTGGGTTATGGTCATGTTTGAGATATGCTGCCTGACAGATAAAGTTTGTAGAAATAGCTCAGTAACTTCTCCTTTTCTGATCACTAAAACTGGTAAACCACCATCTTCATTGCATGAAAAAGGGAAAAACTGCCATATCACAAATCATACAGTTACTGCTCTCATTTTAAGTGCTATGATGATAAAGTTGATGAAGACATTCTGATCTCTATTTTCTCCTTCTCAGATGTGCTATTGCATTGTGAAGCACATAGCTGGGAATCATTAGAGTGAAAAAGTGATAAATTATATAGTTGACAGCACAGCCATCAGTGACAGAGCAGTAGAGGCAACTCAGGGTGAGGGGAAGGATATCAGAATGACTGAAGTTGGCTCCAGTGCTGACTCTGGAGTGCTATGAAACTAACTCTTCAAATGTACAGCTTTTAAGTCCATATATAAATGTTTGTGTGAGTAGGAGGTAAATGATTCTGTGTTGTTCAGTTGTCATTGCAAAATCAAGTGTTAGATAAAACCATACTGACCACTTGCAAGTCTTTAATGACTTTTCAAAATGCACTGAATTTTTGCTCTTTGACAAACTCCTACTTAATTTTTGATAAGGAGACTTAATTTCTCAGAAGTTTCACTGGCTTTCTGTAGGTGTTTTGTGTTCTGTATCATTGTTACAAAAGTAATAAATAGAATTTACCTTTTAAAATTTTAAGGTTTATTAACATGTGTGTGTGTGTGTATATATATATATATATATATGAATACATATTTTTTTCTCTGGCTCATCTTCCTTGTAGCATTTGGATGCCTTACTGCGACAAATCCGGGACATTGTGGAGAAACACACAGATATAGATGTTTTGGAGGCCTGTTCAAAAACGTACCACGCTCTCTGTAATGAGGAGTTCACAATCTTTAACAGGGTTGACATTGCAAGAAGTCAGTTAATAGATGAATTGGCAGACAAGTTTAATCGACTTCTCGAGGACTTCCTGCAAGAGGTATTTTAATGTGCCAGATCAACTTTTCCTGCCCTTGTAAATATTTCCAGTCTGGTTTTGTGCCTTCCTCTGCAACTCAGTGACTTTGGATGGGAGTTTCCCTCTGACTTTCAGAACTGTAGGTGCAATAATACAACAGTATCATTGGTGTGATTATGTGAACATGGACTATTCCTGTATATTAGGACAGTGAGTCTTTAATTTTTATCTCCTTTTGACAGATGTCTTTTGGGAATTTGAGATAAGTTTCTGATAAACTATGAAATTACATAAACTTTTCGTCCTTACATTGTGAGGCTTATGGTTTTGAGAGTTGTAGTGTTGTAATTCCACTAGGACTCTCCTCAGATGTACTACTGCTACTGTTGCTGGTCTTGCCTGTGGTTGTATGTTGCTGTTGTTAAATACCAAAATCTCTAAAAAACACTCCTCCTCCCTTCCTGAACGCAAGCAGATGCTGTTAGTAGCTTAAAAATAACTTTGTTCCCACACTGTGCTGATCTGAAAAGTGAGAATTTTCTGATGGAGTATTTAACTTCACTATGTGGGATCTGACACTCAGACAAAACTTGTTTCTCCTCCTCACCAGTGGTAAGGAGCATAGGAAGTGTCTTTCTGACAACTTCATTCTCCACACTTCTTAGGTGCATGTAGTTTATCAGACTCTTCTCCTTTTTTCTTTTGCTTTTTGTCCTGAACTAGGACTCCACTCTACAAACCCTAGACTAGAAATGCCATCCATTTGTTGCCCTTTGTGAGGAAAAGACAGAATGAGAGGTAAAGCAGGGAAATGAGATGTCAGACAGTTGGCTTGAAGGGAGATGGCAAATAGTCTGATGGAAGTGTTGAAATCTGTAGTTCTTTGACAAGGTTGTACAACTACAGAATAGTAAAACTTGCATTATCTCTGCTAGACTGAGAAGGAGTTTCTTGACCTCAGATAGTTTATCCTGTGTAGGAATAGATACTTTTTGGACCCTTTCCATTTACTCCTTTCACCAAATGCAAGTTTGTCAGAACTTGTGGGAGGATTAGAACAAACCACTTCCCTTGCCTCTCTCAAAGACTTTTTCTCTCTGATTAAAGTAAGATTTGAAGTACTGACCTGTGGCCCATCTAGTCCAGTGTCTTTTGTCTGACAGTGGCCTCTGCTGGATTCTTCAGAGAAAATAAAAGCACCTACATTATGCATTGTATTCAGCTATGCTAGACTTTCCTTTTTTCCCTTCTCCCTCCCCCCTCCCCTCTTTCTCCTTCTGCAGCTGTTTTATAGAATCACAGAATCATTTAGGTTGGAAAAGACATTTGAGATCGAGTCCATCTCTAGACATGAACTGCTGCCTTATCTCTCTAATTGTTCTAAAAGCAAATGTGACATTGTTAAATAATTTAGAATCAGCTGTCCACCCTCCCCATGCCCCCAGTTTGTGTTTGGCTTTAGCTCCCCAGTTCACTCAGAATGCACTGCTTGGGATCTCTCACTGTGTGATTCTTAAATAGGGGGAGGAACCTGATGAAGATGATGCATATCAGGTCTTGTCAACACTGAAGAGAATCACTGCTTTTCACAAGTAGGTTCTGCACACAACTCTTGGGGTTTGTGGTGTGGGGGGTTGTTTTTGTTTATTTTTAAGTTGATACCTCTTTTTCAATGCAATTTCATGGAGTTTTGTTGCTTTGCCATTTTTGTGGTGATTGAGAAGGAGGTTATGGTTGGGGTATTTTTTCCCCACTAATTAATTAATTATTAACCTCCCCCCCCAGCCATTAAGCTTTTAGTAGTTGTTAACCTCAAATTGCAGAAATGGTATTAGTTAAATTACATTTTTGCTTCATTTCTGATGCTTCCAGTGCTCATGACCTGTCAAGATGGGACTTGTTTGGCTGCAATTACAAGTTATTGAAAACTGGCATTGAAAATGGAGACATGCCAGAACAGGTCTGTAGTTAAAATAAGTTCTTTAGGCACAACAACAAATAGCCTTTATTGCTGTCTTTTATTGGCCTTTGTCATCTAATGCACCTCTTCCTTTTGATTTCAGATTGTTATTCATGCACTGCAGTGTACTCATTATGTAATCCTTTGGCAGCTGGCAAAAGTTACTGAAAGCAGTTCCACAAAGGTATGCCATATTCCAGTTGTATTAGTAAATAAACATTTGTACAATAAACATTTGTGCAGTGTCATCAACAGAGCTCTGTGACGGAATTAATTAAGACTAAGAATTTATAGTGATACCTGCCTAATTCTGTTTTTCTAGTAAGTGTTTCAGAATTCACAGTTTTAGTAGTTAAATGCTTGACTTCCAAACCTGGTATTTCCCTCAACTGTTACATTTTTATTATTTCAATGTCAATATTACATTTAATCTGATAGAATTTTAAAGTAATTGTAAATAAATATGATACCTCTCAGGTGTAATAACAATGCTAAGGAGAGGTAGAATGCAAATTATAAAACATAGTATGGTCAGTTTTACTACTCTCTAGTAGTGGGTTTGAATTTGTTCACAAACTGAACTTCGAGTGACAAGTCAGTGAGATCTCAGAATTTGCTCAGATTGTTGTACTTTGCTCTTCATCAGTTTTTTAAATATGTTGTTAAATAAAGTCATGAAAAGATGAAGTTAAATTTCGGATTCTCAGGAAATGATGAGAAGGCCTGTTCTGGTTCTATGTATAGTAATATTGAAGGGCAAAGCTCTGGCAAATGTCATCTTTCTAATTTCACTTCTTGAAAAAATCTCAGAGGAAGGATTAAGGTTTCCTGTATCCACTCTGCAGCATTGCTTGAAGGGGGTGATCAGGTGGTTCACTGTGTGAACAACTTGATGAAAAAAAGTTTTTTGAAAGGCTGGGTGGTTTAGAATGAAGTTTGTAAGTGCTGAAACATTTTGGTGATTTCTTCAACTTGGAAAAGGAAGCTATAGTCAAACATCCCGTTTCTGGAAGTCCCCTGCAGGCCTGTGCCAAGAGTGCTCTTTGACTGGGATTTATGCTGGAGTTGCACTTTGTTAGTGGAGTTACTGTTCATCATCTTTCTTTATGCCAGAGAGGAGAGAAGTAAATTCTCCAGGTTTTTTAAGCACTTTGATTGCCATACTTGTAATTAATGTAAGAAAAGAAGTTGTATGTGACTGTCACAATCTACTAGGAAGAAAACAAAGGGAACTTGTGGCATTAATAATACATGATTAATTAATAATCCATTATTACAATGCACTCATTTTACTATGAGGATGGATGCATTTTTTCTTTTTAAATTGTTTTTGTTTTAGGATGTGGTAGTTGGAGCTCCTGGTAGATGCAGGAGTGGAAAACCATTCTATGTAACTTGTACTGTTTTATAACAAAGAGCACCTGTGCCAGATTGTGGTGGTTTTCCCCTATTGTGTTGAGACTTCCTTAGTCCAATCAGTAATTACAGTCTGAAGGTGTGTTAAATAAATGTGAACTTGCACACTGGGCCAGTTTACCCGTGTGTGTTTTAGTGGCTTTTAACATTTGCAACCCCAGATCCGATTGAGGAGAAGAGCTTAGATGTGTGAAAGATCTGCAGGCTTTGGTAGCTTGTTCCTTACAGGGTAAACAGCAGTCTTGAGGCTTTGTAATAGTGATTAAAGCTTTATCATAAGCCTGGTGGCAGAAGCTGAGCTAAATACTGACAATATACTTTAGAAATTAAGATTAAATTAACTGCTTTGCAGTAAAATGTAATTTGTAATAATTTCAGCAGGAATTAAAAGAACTTATTTGAAAACTGGTCTTTTATTAAGACTTTTCTGCTCCTGCATAATAAATTTTTGTTAAATTAAAGCTTTTATAGGTTTGGCTTCTGAACTACAGCTATTTTGTTTTATTTAACTGCTTGACTGCTGCCAAATGTATCAGGTACCTACAGAAGTTCCATTGACTTCTGTTCAGTGACAGTGGAATATAACAGCCAAAAAAAGGCACAGAGCCAGAAGCGACAGAAATGCCTAAAGATTTGCTTGGTTGATCAGTTTATTTGTTTCTTCAGTTGGTTGGTTTAGTATTTTTTGTGAACAGGTTAACCAAGTATGGGAATTAGGTTCATGTTACAGGTAGATAAATTAAAGACTATATAAATGGTTCAGTTTTAATAAAAATGTAAACCAACAATTCTATATGAAAGAAAGAAATTATTCCCATGTGTAATTTTCTTAACAACAGTGTAGTCGTCTGAGGGTAAATATTGAGAGAAAAGGTTTTGTATAGTAAAGGTATTTTAAAAACATTTTATACTTAAATTCCCGTCAAGAAGCAGCTGCTGCTTTTGTGAATCGTGTTGAGATTAAATGACCTGTTGTACCTGTGTGTTACCTGCTCACTTGAAGGGAGAGGCTTGTTTCAGTTTTGATTTCAGAGATAGTTTTTAAACTTCTTTCAGAGGCGTTACATCTTTGTCTGGTTACACAGTTGGTGTTTTCTATTAGGACTTTGATACTTTAGTTGCTAGTAATCTACTTTTTGGGAAGTTACATCAACACATAAAGCTACTTTTTTTTTGTTCTACTGAAAGAGGGGAAGAAAACACCGACTCTTCTCTGATACTACTTTATCCCCAAGAAATGAGTTAAAAAATACAGTACCATATAGTCTTGTCTTTTCTAGTTCTGAACAGTTCCTAAAATCTATCTTCTAGGTTAAAAATACAGATATTTTAAAGAAAAAGTGCTTTATGGGGTGAGGAGAGGTGTTGGGGTTTTCTAAGTTTGTTTTTGAGGGGGTTTTGTTACTGATTTTTTAATAAACAACTTCATGATTTTCATCTCAATTGTCATTTCTTTTTGCACCTCACAGGCTGATCAAAGTGAGGAAATTGCTTCTTGATATTTTTATTTGTAATAGTGATTTTAAATAATGCAGTGGACTTGAATGTTGCCACTACATGGGAGGTCTGTGGTGGAACACTGAAAATTTATGCACTGAGTGTGACTATAAAATAAAAAAAACTGAACTGTTTTATATGAAATCATTCTCTTTGAAGGAGGATCTTCTGCGTCTGAAGAAGCAGATGAGAGTATTCTGTCAAATCTGTCAACACTACCTGACCAATGTAAACACTGCTGTTAAGGAACAGGTTAGTGACTGGTTTTTGTACTTGTAGTCTTCTAGTATTGTACTTTTAAAGCAGTTGGCAAGTTCCTCTTGCTGATATTTTTGGTGCTTATGTGGGAATGTGGAATGTCCTGCATGTTCAGGCTGAACAGTGTGACTATACACTGTACTTGTATCCTTGCCCTCCCTACGTAATGTTTGTAGCATTTGAGAATCAATTTAAACTTGATTCTTTCTAGTAATTTTAGGCAGCATAAACTTTTATTCCAAGGGGCTTTTTGTTTATTTAAGTAATGACTGTGCAGGTGCAGTGTAGAAACCTTCTGGTTTTGAAGTTAAGTGGAAGAGTTCCATTTCAAATCTCTTACTTACCATGTGCTCACGAGCACACCTGTCCCGTGGAGCTGCCTCTGGATTCATGGACTCAAAACTGGAAGAGCTAAGGACAGAAGTTTGAGAAGTTATGTTTTTAGTTCTGACTTCAAATGCTTTTACAGTCCCACATTTTTGCAATTACATTTGTGTGATTATCCACTCAAGAACCATGAAAACAACTTTCCTTCTCCTACTGTAAACCTGTGAGGACATACAGGGGCAACTTCTCTCTCTCTCTCTCACTCATGTGATTTTTTTTTTTGTGGTAACCCTTGGGAACACTCACACTGATCTGTTGGTAATACTATTGTGTAGAGATACTCTGGCAAATGCCTGGAAGTCTCAACAGTGATGTATTGCCTGGAAAAGATGTGAGCTTAAATACTCCAGGGGCTGAGTCTGTTCCAGTCTATGGTCAAATAGTTCTTTGGCCAGTTCACTCATAGGAGTTTGAGGTTACTGATAGGAGGGTAATTCCAAGTAAATGTCCTTAACAATCTTTAGAATGCTAAAATGAAAAAAAAAAAACCCAAACAAAGGAAGTATCTGTCTATGGGGGAAGGACCAGATTATCTTCTGGGTAGATGGTTTAATTAAATAGAAAGCCAGGAGCCTTTTTGCTTCTAAAGATAAAAACCTGGTTGAAGTTGAAAATCTGGTCCACTGAGTTGCACATTTGCAGCTTTTTAAACTCTTGCTAGAAGAAGAATATCACTGGAACTTAATAGGCATGTTCTATGTCAAAGAGCTATCCAGTGTAATAGTCCCCAGGTGTAGGGTGTGAAAGTACAAGTAACAAAAATTACTCAAACTGAGTAGGTCTCTTTAAGGCTGTATAATGCTGAGTCTAGTGAATTATCTACCAACTAGAACTGCCTAGTTAGACAGGGTACCTGTCACACAGGGTACCGTGGCATTGGTTCCAATTTCCTTCTCTGATCTCATGAAACAGCACAAGGAACTTCTTCAAAGGAACACATGTATTTTTGTGACCAGGAAATTGGTAATATTTGCTTTGAGGAGTTAGAGAACAGATCTGTTCATGTTCATGAAGTACTTGAGAGATTAGAGAGTTGCCTGGTCCATTAGTTTGAAGGTGTCAGTCTGTGTCAGGTACTGAGACCCTTGAAATTTCTGGCAAGGTGGAGTACAGACATTTAAATCTGATGCCAGGTGCATAAAGTAACCAGCAAAGCAGAGAGGTGGTTGGACTTTTGGCAGCAAAACATTATGATATGAAGGGTTTGAATGACCCTTTAGATGTTCTACAAATGTGATCAAAACAGTTGTAAAAAAAGAAGCAAAAAGGAGACTGTCCACAAAATTCCCTAGTGACCTAATGTAGTACCCATCAGGCAGAATTCGAGAGTTTCAGGCTCCTCGTGTTTTAATCTGGCAATATTTCCATATTTAGTTGGCTTCATCTGTGCAGTATTTTTATTTGGAGACTCAGTTGTGATGCAGGAACCTGCTGGGAGGAGCTGTGCACATTTTGACTTCCAGGTGGCCTGTGTAGTTGTTCAGAACTTCAGTGACCTGTGTAAACTTCTGGGCTCTGAGTGTTTTGTCAAGTGCAAATATGTTATTCTAAATAAGATGCACTTCCCAAGCAAGTATTTACTAGGGTTCCTCTTTAACAGGCTTTCACAATTCTGTGTGATGTGCTGATGATCTTCAGTCACCAGATCATGACAGGAGGACGTGACATGTTGGAGCCACTTGTTTACACTCCTGATTCTTCACTGCAATCTGAACTACTCAGTTTTATTTTAGATCATGTCTTCATTGATCAGGATGATGATAATAATAGTGCAGGTTTGTACAACAAAACTTATGTTTGCTTTATATTATTTGCCTCTGATTAATATATTTCTTTGCCTGTGCATTTCTGGTTTTTTTTTGGATGAGGGGTGTGTTGTGGTGTTTTGTTTTGGTGGGGTTTTTTTGAGATCTGATTTTCTGAATCCTGACCACTAGCCTGTATCACTTTTATGTTTAAATGCTTCAATATGAAGCCTTTAAGCCTGACAGTTCTCGTGTTCTGAACTCTCTCAGATGGGCAGCAGGATGACGAAGCCAGCAAAATCGAAGCGTTGCACAAAAGAAGGAATCTTCTTGCAGCTTTCTGTAAGCTGATTGTATATACTGTGGTGGAAATGAACACAGCTGCAGACATTTTCAAGCAATATATGAAGGTAAATATGAAGCTTAGTAGTGATCCTTCATCAACTACCTGCATACAGTAGCTGTGGATTTTCTAATTATTTCTTACTTCTTTATTGTACAAGATAACTGATTCAAAATGTGAACACTTCAAAACTCTATGAAGTTGTAGTCCTTTAAAAGTTCTTTTTGTGTATTTAGGGATAAAAATGACAGAGATGAGTTTCACAGTTGCAGTGTGTGGGTGGTGGGGAGGGAGGAAGGAAACCTGCTAATTATTTTTATGTTGTTCTAATAGATTTATTTTCTTATCCTGATTGATTTTTTTTTTTTAATTCAGTTAATTGTTTAGCAGGCCTTTTGAGAATCTTCTCCCACAGCTCAGCTCTGATGTCTGGCCTCATCAAATAATTTAAGTTTAAACTTTGTAGAAAAGAAACAAGTTTTGAGTCCCACTCTCCTAATATTACCTTTATATCTGTTTCAATCTTATTTAAATAAAAAAACCCTTTTGGCTCCTGGGATTCACAGCTGTGCAATAATACGAGTTCTCATTCTGTGAACATGATAAAGCTTTGCTCCTTGGTGATTACCTTAAAAAATTTAAAATTTGGGCAGCCTGCTCTTGTCTGAGTGACCTACATATATTTTGAGTCTCTAAATAACTAATTGGGTCTTTATTAAACCTGAAATACTTAAAGAACTGAGCAGGCAGCTGTCTTCTCTGGAAGAATTACAGCTGAGGTGCTGCCTGTAAGTGCCTCCCCACCAGAGTTACAGGAGTTACTGCAAAGATTAGAATCTAATCTTGGACCCTGAAGGAGTGAACACGTGTCATTAACAAATGTGTCATGGCCTTGAAGATAAATAGGTCATTCTGCCTCTAAAGTAATATGAACAACAAGAATGAAAAGAAGTGGATTTACTCACTATGACTTGGGTTTGGGGTTTTTTAGTTATTTTTTGGTGGTGTTTTAGGATATAATTTTAATGTAATCATGAACATTGTTAGACTTTTCCTTCTGAAAGTGTTAAATTTTTTTAATAGCAAATCTTAAATTTTATTTTCAGAAGAATTCAGTAGTTTTGTTTTCAGCTAATATTGAAAGTTAACCTTTTGTTTTGTTTTTTTCCCTAGTATTACAATGACTATGGTGATATTATTAAAGAAACCATGAGTAAAACAAGACAGATAGACAAAATCCAGTGTGCTAAAACACTTATTCTTAGTTTGCAGCAGGTAAGAATTTACAGCATTTTTTTGCATGAAATTCCACACTGTGGATCATGTCCTGTTGTTTAATAACTAGTGTGAGGTATTGATGAAAACATTCTTATGGAAGGTAGGGATAAGGAGATCTAAACTGAAACACATTTTCTGCAACTATTTGAAAGACTGCAGAAGTCTTCCTATGCTTACCAAATATTGTGCTACAAAACGTGTGTGTGAGAGCCCAATAAATACAAAATTAATATAACTCTGTGACACCTTTATAACTCTAAAAGAACAGTTTAA
Source organism: Sakesphorus luctuosus (assembly GCA_013396695.1). Lineage (NCBI taxonomy): Eukaryota > Metazoa > Chordata > Aves > Passeriformes > Thamnophilidae > Sakesphorus > Sakesphorus luctuosus. The sequence continues at coordinate 1,157,135 of VWZD01012667.1, forward strand.
CTAACAATTTACTTTCTCATTAACAGATAACCAAGGGAAAACACTTTCTGCTATGTGGTGGGGGTTTGGTTTTCCTTTAGTGTGTTTTTCTGTTTGTTTGGTTGCTTGGGTTTTTTCAACTATTCTGAGAATTAATGGGAAGTTTTAGTAATTAAGTATTTCTTAATATTTGGTAGGGGCTTCACACATGCTTGATATTAAAACATGTCTTAATGCTCCCTTTAATGAGCTTGTATGTGTGGAGACCTGATGAATTCAGTTGAGTTCAGAGTTGGATTCATCTGCTCCCTTGAACCATCTGCAAGAATTTTACTCACAGATCATATAATAGAACAACAGAATCTCTGCAAACTGTAACCCAGCATAGATCTCTGCTGTCAGTAAAGGAAAAAAACTACCCAAATTTGTCTTCTCTCTCCCTGCATCTGCTTTTTGGACTAAAGGTCATAAAGCCTCATAGTGAATATAGATCCAGATATTTATCCTTATTGAGACCAAAGAGAAAAAGACTTTATTATAGTAAGGACTGATTTATCTGTATGGATGTTGCCAGTACAAGGGAAGTTGAGGCCTTTCCTTTTGATGGCAGCATTGACTCTTAAGTAGCTGGTGGAACTGCAACATAAAATGTGCAAGTAAATACTCTACAGTTTTTCTGGGTTTTCACCAAAGTTCACAAGATTTAGTGAAGTTGGGTAAATGCTTGTCCTTATTAGTCTCTGTGTCTCATAAGTAACCATCCCTTTGAATTTTAAAGGGCAGACAGAAAGTGAATGTTCTGTACAATTATGCACATAACACACTGAGGCAATCCTCATGTGGCAGTAAGAATAGTAACAAGAGGGGCTCATGTTATAAAACAAACAAACCCATATGTCAAGCTAAATATATAACTAGCATTTTTCCCAGAAAAATTTTTTGACAAGAAATCAACTAGAAAAATAGTAGAAGTGATAGTGGATAAAGGGAATAACTAAGTTTCAGTGAGCCACACCAGCATAAAAGAGAACTATTGCAACTATGGGCCAAACATACCTGTAAATAAGTTACTGCTCACAGGCCTAGTAAGTCTTGTTTTGTTTTACTCTGTGGGGCAAGTGTGTTTGACAAAATTAGGAAATGATAGAAAAATAGATTGTTGAGGGAAATTACAGTCAAATTTGGTAGGATGAGTAAAGGACTGATCAAAGAAAGGATTGTTAAGTTCAAAGTATTCAGCTTTGCCAGCTGTGGATGAACAGTTAAAAGTCTGATGGTCAGTGACAGTTTCTCGTGTCTTTGGCAACTTCCCTGAAGCCATGTTTCCATTTTAGAATTTCTTCTTTATGCTTGTATATTCAAAAGATTAAATGAAAATAAGAGGGAATTAGTTTGGCCAACTGTAATAGTAAAGGCCAGGTGATAATTTACCCCATTTATTTCTTCTCTATTAGTGTATGTAGTCAGGGAATTCTACCAACGTTTAGTGCTCTCAATTCCAGGACACCTCATTTACTGAAGCACTGAAATCTGTCATCCAGTATATTTACAGCTTTGTGTGCTTGGACAGGGTGCATTTTCAGGTTTAACTCTGAAGTGCAGACGCTCCCAGAGCAGCTTTGACTTGGCTGGCTTAGCCCTCCACGTTTGTCTCTTGGTGTTGTCAGATTAAGGAGGGAGAGGCTGTAAACATACTGTTTTATTGCTTTAACTTAACTGTGTGTATTGGTCTGAAGTTTGGCATGATCTCTTAATACATGAAAACTTTCCTTCTCATTTCATACAGCTTTTCAATGAAATGATTCAAGAAAATGGTTACAATTTTGACAGATCATCACCGACATTCAGTGGCATAAAGGAACTTGCTCGACGTTTTGCTTTAACATTTGGATTGGATCAGTTGAAAACAAGAGAAGCTATTGCTATGTTACACAAGTAATTGTGTGCTTTGTGTTGCTTCCAGTTTTGTAAACATTTCTTGACTAACATAAAATTAGCTTTTCAGTCTTTCAAAACCAGTTTGTTAAGACATGTTTCTTTGTTAAGAGATGTTATAGCCTATTTATTAATTAAGAGATGACTGTAGTTTTGTGTCTTGAGTAAAACCCAAATGTTAACATACTGCTAGTGTTCTCCAGCTGCATTGTATAAGTCTGTAAAGGATAGCAGGGTTGATGCTATAATGAAAAAGTATTTTTAATGTCTTATCCATGACAGTAAGAACAGATCCACTTCTTTGCCAGCAGTGGTTATGTTGGTCCCATGCAGAAAACTTTCAGTGCAAGGTAGAAAAGGCATGACAGGAGGAGCGTGTCCAGATTCAAATAGTGAATACTGTTGATTTTTTTGCCAGAATATGGAAACAAAAGTTACTGCTTTCTTAACATAAAGGAAAGGGGCTCCATTTTGATAGCTCACAGTGCTTGTAACTTTTTCTTTTGTTTGTGCTTTTTGTGACTTAATTTTTAACTTTTTCTTAGGGATGGCATAGAATTTGCTTTTAAGGAGCCTAATCCTCAAGGTGAGAGCCACCCACCATTAAATTTGGCATTTCTTGATATTCTGAGTGAGTTCTCCTCCAAACTTCTCAGACAAGACAAAAGAACAGTGTAAGTATTTTTAAAATATTCTTAATATTTGTAATGATAACCACAAAAGACATGCATCAGAATAAATATTTGTGTGTATTGTATTCAGCTAAAGTGGAATCTTTGGCACATCAAGCTAAGTTTGCACTAATGCAATCAAATAAAATAGTAGAGGGTAAATTGCATTTTTGTAATGATTTTTTTTCCTTTTAAAGGTATGTTTACTTGGAGAAGTTTATGACCTTTCAGATGTCTCTACGAAGAGAAGATGTGTGGCTTCCTCTCATGTCCTACAGAAACTCTTTATTAGCTGGTGGAGATGATGATACTATGTCAGTAATTAGTGGTATTAGTAGTCGAGGATCTACAGTAAGAAATAAGAAGACAAAGCCATCAACAGGCAAGCGGAAAGTACCCGAAGGTAGAACTTTTCTCCTCTTAAAATGTACCAGAGTAGATACTCGTATAAACTACACATGTTGTTCCCTGTTTGTTAGCATGAGTGTGTTGGTGTGCTCTGATGTAGTTTTTTAAGTTCTGTGCAGTCTGTATCTTAGTGGGAAAGCTGTTTGTTTGGAGAGTCTGAATAACATGACACTTGATTCACAAAAGGAAATAAGGGCACTACACTGTGTTGAGTCACAGAATAGAAAAGTATATTAAATACTCCAGCCAGTGATTATAAATCCAGGCCTTTTGAGGCACATGGAAGACTTTGTGGTAAACAGTCAAGCAGGTGATTCTTAGTAAGCAGAAAATACATGCATTTAACTTGTGTTTAAACATTTCAGTTTCAGACTAGCTCAAAAAAAACTTTACTGATGTTCTTGGTGTGTTTCCCTCCAGCTGAGGAAAGCAGCAGTAGTGACGGCATGTGGCTGAACAGGGAGCAGTCGATGCACACCCCAGTCATGCTGCAGACCCCTCAGCTCGCTTCCACTATCATGAGGGAGCCCAAGAGATTGCGACCCGACGAGAATTACATGGGGGTCTATCCTATGCAGCCCGAGCACCACCAAGCTCCCCTCGATTACAAGTACGTAGATGAGTAGGTCTGCTTTGTGTTAGTGTTCATACACAAACCCAGTACATGTTTAAAATAGAATAATGGTCTTTTTAAGCACGCAAGTAACGTGGATGTTGGCTCAAAGGCAACAGGAAGAAGCCGCGCGACAACAACAGGAGAGGGCAGCGATGAACTACGTCAAGCTGAGAAGCAACTTGCAACACGCCATGTGAGTGAGAGTCAGATGTTCCTTCAGTGGTCTGGGGAGGGGAGGGTTATTAAATGCAGTGTTACACCTGTGTCTTTTAAGAGGGATTCATGTGTTCTGGTTCTTGACCAGATTTTTTATTGTGTCTTGACATTTCAAGCAGTGGTAAATGAACATTTCTTGCTTATTTTTGAACTTTTTGATTGCAGAAAATTGAATAGTAGTGAGCTTTGTAATAAAGGGATTAGAAATTCTCTGCTTTCCTAAGGACTGTGTGGATCTACAGAAAAAAGTACAAGTTGTAAACTAAAACCACGGGCAGATACATTGAGGAGCTTTACATCTTTCCCCTACTTGTTTTTAATTGTTTTATTAGCAGTACTTCATGTAACATAGTTTCATTGGTGACTTTTTTTAATACAGTGACACCAATTAGTATAATTAGTATGACTCCTTATTTTTCTCATAACGTGCGATGTTGCATGTAGAAGTTGTGAGGAAAGAGGATGAAGGACTGTGTGGGAGTATTTGTAACGATTTTTACACATCTACTTTATTGCTAAGATGTTTTCCCTTGCCTTATCATAAGGCAGAAAAAATTTTACTTAAGGTGGTAAAACTTAGGTTCGTTATAACTTGAGCATTAAGTGCAAAATTAGGTGTGGTTTAGATCTGCTTATCAATTCCCACACAATGAATTCTTTCAGAATCCACATTTAGCGATACATCAGAGTTATCTAAGTTGATCTTTGTTAGTCATTCTCTATTAGTATCTTCTAGCTGGTTAAATACCAGCTTTCTATAACAGTAGCTGTGCACTTATTTAATTACCTAATTTCTGTTTGGTCTGATGGAATTATCATTTGTTGGCAGTTCCTTACTGGGCATTAGCTTTTGAAATATTCAGATAAAATTTAACTTGATTTACTAATACACAGTGTGCTTTTCCTTTTCATTTCAGTCGACGTGGCACAAGTCTAATGGAAGATGATGAAGAGCCAATCGTTGAAGATGTGATGATGTCATCAGAAGGGCGGATCGAAGATCTTAATGAAGGCATGGATTTTGACACCATGGACATAGACCTAGTAAGATATTTACTTAACTTCTTAGTGGACTTAGGATTTGTATTTCTACTTTTAAAGTAAGATATTTGAATCGCATTTTCCTTCTGGAGAAACAGAGAAAACGTTCTTGTAGCTCTCTGCATGGTTTAGGGGCTGTGCTGCTGTCAGTGCACAAGTGCCATCTGCTCAAAGTGCCATACAAAAAGAAAGAACCTTTCCTGTAATAATAATGTATAATAATATTATAATAACATTTATCCCTGGTGTATTTTTACCCCTTGAGAGTTGGCATTCACTTACTACAGTGTAAAACCTCTGGTTTTCTTGTGAGGTTGTAATTAACCTGTTTGTTCGTTTGCTTTCTAAAGCCACCATCAAAGAACAGGAGAGAAAGAACGGAACTAAAACCAGATTTCTTTGACCCTGCTTCAATCATGGATGAATCGGTAGGTTAACTTACGTAAGGGAAAGTAATGTAAACTCAGTCTTAAAGTTACTGTACTCTCTTACTCCAGATTTAAATGGAAGAATGCAATCTTCAGGTTGTCTTCGTTAGCTTATTTTGGCTGACTGGTACAGTCAGAGCAATATTTTATGCTGTAATTCAGCTTCATAAATTGTAAGGTAGTCAGTGTTCTTTGCAAGTTTATAGAATTTTTGTTCTAAATATTTATATGTAGCTATGTAAAAACTAAAATCCTTTGAGTCTGAGGAGAAAACACATCTGGGTGTGGAAAAGACCCTCACAGAGGTAGCAAAGAACATTAAAAAAATAAAAATAAAAATTTGTGCACACACAGTATTACAGGCAAGTTTCCTTGTGCTGTGCTGAGCTTGCTTAGTGACTGTTGTCATTACCAGTTGGATGGTTTGAGTTTTGTGGGGGTTTTTGGTTGGCCTTTTTTTAATTTCAGTTTTGGTTTTGTTTTTTCAGTTTTTTTAATTGGCATATTTACTTTTGTGCATAAGTAAGATAACAAAGAAAATGGAGATAATACAGATACCTGTTTATAGAGATGAGAGGTATTTTTTCTTTCCATATAAAGTTTTAGGTCCAAAACATCCGAAGTCTGTAGTTTCTGCTTGCAGTTGCCCTTTTATCCGACTTGATAAATCTGCAGTCTCTATTCTCTTTTAAAAATCTGCATGAGGGATTCCTTCTGTCTTGAACCACTTGTAATGTATGCAGCCATTTTTGACCTTGGGTAGCTGGTACAAAATTACACTGGAAATAACAAGCTGCAGCAAGCCAGCAGAGGACAGTACAACAAGGCTTCCTGGGAATCTTGGACAGCTTGGTGGAATTTGGAAGACGGTTATGTATTTTTTTACAGTATTGTTGCAGCGTGAACCTGTTCTTGTTTATGGGAGAGATAAGTCCTAAATACTGTTTAAATTGCAAATCCATATATTTTGTACCAGTAGGCCTTTGCTTCAGTAACAATGAACAGTTAGGTTTGTGTCTGGCTGTCGTGTGTTCTGTTCAAGTAACGCCAAGAAAGTATCTCACTTGTTCTCTGACGTTCTGTTTTAAAATAGTTCCTACCCTCCCCTTCTCGATATTTTTATTTTGCTGGATTGGTTTGTGACACACCAGTCATTTTTTAGCCTCACAATGCTAAAAATTTGGCGTTGTGCAGGTGCATGTCACTGATTTCAGAACTCCGTAGCTTTCCCGTTCTGAATGCGCCGCTCCGGAAGGTTTGGTGCCCTCGGGTTCCTTGCCCTCCTGCAGTTCCCGGGTGCGGCCGCGCGGGGGCAGCCGAGGGCAGCGCAACGCCCGCATCCCCAGCGCGAGTGACGCGAAAAAAACAAAATCCAAACCTTCTCAGAACGAAGTTAATTTGGATTATTCTTATGGCTTATTCCTGAGGTCCGCTATCCGTGGAGTCGCTATGCATGTTTTTACTAGACCCAGGCGTAATAAAGCTGGTTGGGTTTTTTCGGATGCACATGGTACCTGATGAGAATTTTAGCCTGCCTTCTCACCTTTGGATGTGCCCTGTTATTCCTGGCACCCAGAGGCAGTTCTTTCTGTGTGCCACAGTGTGGGATGCATCTAAAGTGAATTTGATTGAAAAAACAGTAAAAATTGGTTTGTAAAGAGAGAAATGTGAACAGCATTGTTAAGGTTCAGGAAAATTAAGTCCCTAGTGGCTCTTTCTGATTTTATAAAGTCCTGTAAAAGCTGGGACAGTCACAAAATCTGCATCTCCTGGGGGTCTTTTGGCATAGCAGTGGTAATACCTACCTTCTCTCACATGGGAAGTGTAAACTGATTCTTTGTTTCAGGAAATCCTTTTCTTTCCTTAGTCACACAGTCTCCCAAAGGACAGTTGTTTGATTTTGCCTGGTGATTGTTTGATTTTTCACTGTCTTCCTGAGAGAGTGGCTACATTTCGTAAGGAATGTTCAGTTTGTGTCCTGGTTGGCTGCTGTGAGATGACCTGTGGTTTCTGTGGTCGCAGGTGCAGCAGCAACCAGTGTGTGGAGGGGTTTGTCCCAGGTTTAGTTGCTGCAAATAACACACTTGATTGCAGGGTAAGGCCAATAGAATGCCATTGTCAAAGGAGTCTTGAGTTAGGCGACTAACTAAAAATTCTTTTGCAATCATTACCTAAAATAATTAAAACACAGACTTTGTCATATTCCTACTGGAGTTAATGAATTTCAAGTGTGAGAAAAATACTTCTAATGAATGAGGAGCCCTTTTCATATTATTACCTAAATCAGAAGTGTGGTAGATCTGGTTTGGAAGAAAAATAAACTTATAATGCCTTAACATATTTTGAAGTGTCTTAATCTTAAAACATATACTAATTTCTTTGTTTTTTTTCTTAAATGTGTAGTAGACTAAAAATTGACACCATTTCTAACTTTTTTTTTAGGTTCTTGGGGTGTCAATGTTTTAATACCAGAGCAGCAAATAAATCAGTGGTGAAGTCATTTTCTAAGTGGAAGAGGAAGTTTTTCAATACAAAATTGTGGTAGATACAGTGAAATTCTGAACAGATTTTTCTCTAAGGAGAATGACATGCTTTCAAGATCAAGTGCATTGAAGGGGCAGTTTTGTTTGCCTGAAAAAAAGGAGAAATGTAAAGGACAAGTAAACAATTTGAGGATAAGCTACACTTTTTGTTGGGGAAAAAAATCAATATTTTATTTATGTGCTATCAGTTTATTTCCGGATCATAAGAAGTATTCCCTCTAAGTTCTAATCTAACAGTCTGAGAGGAGTTTGGTACAGATTTGAGCCCCTCTCTATACATTTGCTGGCTGTACTAAGTAATCATAAGCTCTGCTGGATTGCTGTTCACATCCATGAACTGAAATAGTAGATGGATTGGTTTTCTTACAGTGATAGAACCAGAAGAGTTGTCAGTATTTTCAATTAAATGCAAACTTCAGCAACAGAAGGTTTGTATTAATTAATCATGGAAAAAAATACATAAAGCAGAATTTTAACAGCTTTTTAATCTAAACCACATGTTTATTCCAAAAGCATCATGTTAGCCTTCTCAGAAAGGTCCATAAACTCTGAGCTACCAGAACGTAACAGATCTCACTCATGCTTGCCCATTACCAACCCTGAAAGTTTGCTTGTCCTTTAAGAAAAATGTAATGTTGTGAAATTCCTTCCAGTAGTGCCACTGTATTTTGTCTCCAAATAAAAGAAGCTTATTGTAGTATGTTTGCAGAAAAATTCTAAACAAAAATTATACAGCTTATTAGAGTGTGGGAATAGGGATCTAAATTTTAAATAAAATTATATATATATATAAATTGGTGCTGATTTTATAATTGCGCAGTTTGTTTAGTTTTTTCTTACTTTTAAATTCCAACTTAAAATTATGAGGTTTCAGAAATATATTGAAAGTTTAACAATGTTTAAAATAGAAGAGCATGAGAATTCATGCTTTAAAAATGATTTTTAAATTTGTATTTTATATTGTTTTATCTATCTGTCTTTGCAAGCAGTCTTCAGGTTAAAGATACTTCTAACAGGTTACAGTACATTTCCTCTGTATGTAAATTAGATTGGATAATAGAAATTCATAAACAACCCATAATATTCTTTGAAAGCTAAGCTTTAAACTTCGTTTTGTGTCCATTCACAAATAAATTAAATTTGGTCTAAAACAGAAAGTGGATCTATGCCATTTTGACATCGACTCATTTTGCAAGGCTTAGGCAGCTAGACATCATTTTAAAGGAAATATTAACTTATATTACATATGTATATTTTTTGTCAGTTGTCTCTCAGTTCTTGAGGTATATTATTTTAATCATTCCATGCCTTAATACGCTTGCAATACAAGAATCTCCCCAAATGGGTGAATACAAAAAGGCTTCCTGTTTTTAGACTCAGAAATTAAACATTCGGCTGTGGTAGCCAAAAACCATAGATTATCTAAAGGATCATGATAAAATATAATTATTTTACTAAGTCATGGGGTAACAACAAACTCAGAACTAGATCTGCCTAACTCATTTTACATAAATAAATACTCTCATGTCTAAAAGTACTGCCTATATTGTTTTTCACACCACTGCATTTAATAGAACTGCTGAGAGGACTGTATATATGATTTTAAACCTAAGTTGATTTTTCTTACTCTTGAAGGAGTGTTTCTTTGTGAAAGCAGTTCTTACAGCTTTGTTTTCAACCAGCTAAAAATGTTTTATATATTTACCTTAACCTGTTGTCCTCCACATTCTATTGTCCTAATTGTACTGTTTTCTGATTTGTATTTATGTCTTGAGACAGTAACTTTTTGAATAAAAATAAACCTACAGTATGTTGTATGTTTGATCTTTTTAAATCGGGGTTATGGGAGGACAGTGAAGAGAGGGGTATGAGTAATGCAAATGTTATGTTTATAGAAATCAAAATCTTTTTTCATGTCTTTTAAGTGTTTGTCTCAGAGTTGGGATAATGTATGAAAAACTGCACTGTTTTATATTTGTAATAAATTGTACAAGTTTTTAAAATGTGAATAAAGCACTAATTGGGTAATAATTTAAAGCAGAAAAGTTAATGCAATCATGATTGTTTTAAATATGCTTTAATTTGAGATAAACTTGTTAAAAGAATTAGTGTAAATACAGAGTGAGCTTTTCAAGAGGTTAGTACCTGCAAATAAAATTTTTAAAATTTGTATAGAACTTTTACATGCCAAGAAATCAGTGGTTAATTATTTTTGTGTTACATTTTTAAAGGTGTATCAATAGCCTTTCTGTTGGTTTCTTTTTCCTATTAACTTTTATCTGATGTTACTCAGAATGCTTTTGATTCAGACATTGGAGATGCTGTACAGAGTCCAGTTGAAATACCACTACACATGTATGTGACTTTCCATCCTTAAATTTATCATACACCTGGGAAACAGTCTGAGCTTAATTGGCAAGACAAGCAAGGAAATGAGGGGAAAACCCTAAACATCTCTGCCCTTCCCAGTCCCTTCTCCTCACCTGCTGAGCACCTCTGGCTGGGTGCCGAAAACTCCTTTCTGGTACAAGACTTTTTAAAGCAGTAATTTTAAAATCTGCAAGATAATACTTCTAATCCTTGCTAATGTAACTTTGGATGTTTTGGGTTGCTTTTTTTTTTTTTTAGTTATTATTATTATTGCAAGTGTTCATTCCTGTCTCTAAATCCTGCTGTAAGTTCAATAGTATCTTGTGGAAAATTGTTTTAGTAGGTTCTAAGTTTATAATGCAAGAAAAATACCTTCATTATACAATGTAAAGTCTGTTCTAGTTATACCATTTTGGTACAAAAGCCTGTAAATGAAAGAAATTTGAGTTATGAAGAGAAATGTGATAAAAATGTAGAAAACAGCAAGCAATTCAGAGAAAGTAAAGCCTCTCCCCTGGTTTGCCAGAGAGGCCACAGAGAAGGTATTGACACAGAATGAATTTCAAAGGAATAGTCTCCACATATTCTGTAAAAAGTATTTCTTGATATTAAACAACCAAAGACAATATGTAAGAAGTTAGTGATTGCTGTTGTTTGTTTGTTTGGGTTTTTTTTTCTCCTTTTGTGTGGTGCTGATTCCTCTAGTTTCTTAGGGGTCATAAATCACCATCTTGTTAATCTCAGTATAAAAATTTCCTCTTTAAAATCTGCCCCTCTCTGGTTTCCCCATGATTTACACATACACTTGTCCTACCATGGGATTGCAGGATACCAATCCAATTAACTTCATACACATACTCATTTTTTTAGGTCCTTTGATTCACAACAATGTTTTACTGATTTTTAACCCACAGATACATTTTTTTTTTACTAGCCTAATGAATATCAAGATCTTGTTCATTCTTTGAAATGTTTGTCAGAATTGTCAGTTTATGCTTCAGAATTCTTTTGATAAAAACACAGATTGGTTCTTTAAAAATACATTCACTCCTACTTGCCGGCTTTAATACTCTTTAATGAATTTGTGATACTGGAATGTGGCTCATGCCATTGCCTCACTTTTCATAATCCAAAGCCATTTCTAGCACTCAGATTGTTTCGTTTCACGTGTATTTTTTGTCACCCAAAAAGCGATCGTATTTTTGATGGAGGTGGATGATGACACGTACTCAGAAAACAAGGTAATGTAGGACAATGCTTGTCTATAATAATAATTCTGTTTTAAAGGTAACAATTCCATTGAATTGTGCCTGTCATTTTCCTCAGCTGTCCTCTCCTGTATCCTTTTTTCATGTTGCTGAACTTTCTCGAATTTATTTCTTTCATTAAATCTTAATTTTCATTTTTCTTTTGAGTTTTTAACAGCTAGACTTCGAGTCGTTACTGATTGTGTAAATGAGTGCCTTCCAGCTAGAGATGCAGTTGCTGCTTTTTGTGGTTTGTTTGTAGCTACTGCCAGATTTTATGGATGTAAATCATAGTGGCAGCACAGTGGTAAGAACCTCTAACTGTGCCCAGAAAAATGATCCAAAGCATGTTAGAGTGGTTGGATGGATGGCTGACAGAAAGCTCTCCCATCCTTCCAGAGAATATGCACAGTTCTTTAATGTCATCACGCTTCCCAAACCCCATTGTGTAATTTCTGCTGAGCTTTGCTGAGCAGTTTTGTGATTGAAAAATATTGGTCATTATACTTTGTATTAATTGGTTTTTTTTGCTGAAGAAGAAGCTGCAGTTACCATTTTTAAAGTGAAATCTCTGTTCAGCCAATAACAACTTGAATTCTACACTTCAAGAAAAGCTGTTTAAAAGAACCTAATGCAGTAAAATATAAAAATAAAACCTCAGGGGCCCAGAATATCTCAAGTTAGGAAGGTGGTAGTTGGTAGTTACTTTCTGGAAGCATTCAAGTAATACAGCAAGGCTTGGGAGAATTGATTAATTCGTTTGAAGACAGTTTCTTGTTATTTGAGGTGGGTAGTGACAGGTGAGATCAGTGCAGGTTGTTCCAAATCTGGTGGGCTATGGGCATAGCCAGAATGATCTGGGTAAGTGAGCAGTGTCCCCTTTATTTCCATTCTTTGAGTGCCTTTGAGAAAGCTTTTGATTTTGTTCTTTTCCCACGCCCCTACATGTTTTTTTCTTCTGAATACTTACAATGTGTGTTTCTCAGAAATTTAGCAGGTATGGTGTCCTTGTGCTCCTTTAGCCCTTCTCTGAACTGCTAATTCAATATGTTTGACCAAACTTAAACTTTTTTCCATGCACTTTTCACTCAAAATCACCTGTAAGGTCTGTCACCAGTGAGGCCACAGCTCCCTGTGCCGTGGCTGAGAGCGCAGTGCCCTGGTCAGTGCTGGGGTGGGGCTGGCCTAGAGCTGTGGCCCCTGTGCCAGGGTGTCCCCTCAGCCTCTCATCCTGTATTTCTGTGCTGCAGTGCTGGCAGCTCTGTGTGAAACCTGATTTACCACCTTGTGGCCATTGCAGTAAGCCCTGCGATTTGCTGCTGCTTTTTGAACAGCAGTTAAACCACAGTTCTTGAGTGATGTATGTGCCCATCATTATTTTAACACACTTTTCACAGGCTTATATTCTGTTTTCTTCTGCTGAACTCCACCAAAAGCAGAAAAGCAAACCACATCCACTTGTTTTTCATACTATGCACAAAAGCACTCAAAGATGTGGCATATCTTATATTTAGCCTGCTCTTTGTATTGTTCATCTTAAAGCACTGAGCTGTCTTTTACACAACTGTTCTCTACGTATCAACTGACAAAACCTGTCTTTTCATTATTTCTGTTGGCAGTTTGTAATCTTTTGAATCTTGAAAAGCAGATTTTTTTCTTTTTTGGGGGTATATTTTTTTAACTGAAGTCTTCCATTACAGACAAGAATCAAAGTGCTCTGTGAAACCCAGTGTGGATTAGGGAAGTGGCTTTGTTAGTGAAAACACTATCTTGTCAGCTCTTTCTTGTCTGAGGGACTGATGGTGTTACAGTTTATGGGCTTATTGTGGAAATGCTTGTAATCGGAGAAGCTACAGATTTAGACTATCAGTCGTTTTCCTTGATTAGGAACTTCTTTTCCTTCCTCATATCAGTAGCTTGTATGTGGTGAAAGCAGCTTGTTGAAGTGCCATGAAGTAAAAAGGAACAGATGTTCTATTTAAAGTTACTTTCATTACAAATTCTCTCTTATTTGTTTATTTATTTATTTTACCTTGCAATGCTTCATCTTCTACTTCAGACTGACTTTTAGCTGCACAGGTCTGTAGCTCTCCTGGGCTGGATTTGTAGATCTGACAGAAGGGGTGCCCTGTAGAACAGAGACTGCCAAGGATGCAATTTCAGCTGTTTGTGTTTCTTTTTCCTGGGATCTGTGTTGAGTTAACCAAAGAGAATGGGCTGTTTGTGTTTGTTCTGGCACACTACTGATTTGTCACAGATTGTGACAGAGCTGCAGATTTTGTGGATTTAGACAGTTTAGAAGCATCGTCCCTTCACATGCTGTTTCTGTAGTTAACAGATTTAGGTCACTTGATCCATTAGTAAAGTTCAAAAGACATGTCTTTCAGATTTTTCTTAAATCCCTCCTTACAAGGAAAGGCAGATTTCCTTTTTTTCTTTTTAAATTTGATTTGCTGTTCATCTCTGATTCATTTACCAGAAATGAATCATGTGTGGAGTGGGCCATAGAGCCAAACCACAGCACTCAGTGATGCAGAATCAGAACTGTGGTAACTTGGCAGGGTGGGTCTTGTGGGGGGTAACGACTTGTGTTGTACAAAACACAAACACTGCACAGATGACACCAGACCTGCCTTACATGGCATGACTCGTGCTCATGGCCAGTCATTTTAAACTGCTTAGTGTGGTCAACTTGAGCCAGGCAAATGCAGTCATGTCTCACCTGCCTGGAGACTGAGAGAATTACATTTTTTTCAGAAAAACACGAAAGAAATAGAGCAACTTGATTTTGGACTATGGCTTTCAAGGCATTGTATTCTAGGAATGAAGAGGCAGATCTGATGCATCAGCATTAAGTAAACCTCTTACTGCTGTAGGACTCAGTGGGGAAGAGGAGTGGGGACCCACCTTCACCCACGTACATTGAAGGGATGATTATTTTCTGAATTTCAGAACAGTCAGTCATTCTTGTAGTGAGACACTTCTGTATGATTTTAATGTAGAGGTGAATGTTACATGAATTTGGACTGAATGAGCCGTATCTTTCAAGGCAGATACATATTGTTAAATAAAGTGATGTTTGTGGTACAGCTGATGACAAAGAATTCTGCTTCCAAAGGACAATACCAGCAATTATGCAAAGTAAAGCTCAGGTTTGGTAGTACCAGGCAACTCAAATCTGTATGATATTTTAAGTGACGCTTTCCAGCTTTTGCAAAGTCAAAGCATGAATTCTGTTTTCATTGTAGTGCCATCACATTTAGGGGTAAGATTTCCCTGATTTTGTATGAGAGACAGCTCTGGATAGATAATTTGTGGTAACTTATTCATTGAATTTAGCCTCTTTGATTTGTTCAAACATTGGGTGTTTTCTCAGTTATTTCTGTTTCTGATACTACTATTCCTAGCAGAGATTCAGGGTTTTTTTTCTATCACTCTTCCAAAATACAGGGAGTTTTTCTAGTTATCTTTGGTCCCTATTGTCCTTTTTTAATATATATAATTTTTGGACAACTGAGGCTTTTTAATGTGCTTTCAGTATAGTTCTTGACACCTAACACATTACTGAGTGGAGATAACCTTCATATTGGCAGACAACTTGAGACTTCTGTGACAGCTTCTAGTCTCCAACCAGATTGAGGAAAAGTTGCAAGTAATTTTTTGGCATCCAGAATGTTGATAAATCAACAAAATTTTTGTTACTGTATCCAAAACAGACATAATTTTTAGTAAGACTGTAGAGTTGTAGAATGGGAAAGGGATGCTGTGAATGTCCCAGCTGAGCACCCTGTGCCACAACTCTGTCCCTGTCTCCATCATTTGCCCCAGCCAGGAGGAGCCTGATCCCCCCATGCCAGGGGCTGCCCTGTCTGCCAGCCAGCACTGCCTGGTCCCTGCCCTCTCCAAGAAGGTCCTGTGCCCTGCAGAGCCTTCTGGGGGTTCTCCCAGTTCCTCACACCCCTCTTGGACTGGGGGCCTACGGTCAATGTGGTGCTCTGGGCATGGCCTGGCCAGAGCAGAGCTCATCACACCTCCAGGTGCTGCCAGATGGGCTGCCCTGAGGAGAGGAAGATCCTCTTTAATCCACTTAGGCCAGGATGAGGCCATTTTTAGATTCAGCTGATTCTCAGCAGGCATTCCCAGAATTATGAGGCAAATATATTTTACTGTACATTGTGTTAAAAACTCATAATTTGAGAGAGTATTAAACATTCCATGTAACCTTGTTTAGTCACTTGACCTGCATGAGCAGAGGTTTTACTGCACCACAACAAGCAGAGCTGGTCTGGAGAGGTGTGGAACCTCCCTGGCCCTGCTGACGGGCAGCTGGTGTTCTGTCACGAGTACAGGAGGTCTTTAACCTACTAAAATTGTTTTTGCCTAATTATTTCTGGTTAACTGATATTTGTGTTTAAACTCCACCTAGAGCACCTTACAGTAGCAGAGTGTAAAAGGTGTGGAGTGGCCCTTCCCTTCCTCAGGGCTTGGCCATCAGTGTGAGCACAGCCTGGGTGTCTCTTGGGCCTGTCACTGTCGTGATGTGTTTCTGCCCTCCCAGGTTCACAGCTATCTGCCCCTGGGGTAAGGTCTCTTAGGGGTTGGGGTATTTCCCCCCTCTTTTCTTTTTTTCCTCTATCACTTTGTCCTTGCAGATCTTCACAAACTAGATCTCTACAAGCACGTACAAAAATGCAGAACTGCTCTTGTTGCTTTGTGGTAACAGAAAAAAAAAATAAATAAAAATCCTTTTTTCAGAGGAGGGAAAGTCATGTCAAACCACTGTGGAGTAAAGATAAAATTGGTTAACAAGGTGCTTCATAGAGAAGAATAATAGCGGTGAAGAGAGCAACCTTTTTAAAGGGTACTTGAGGGGTTTTGTGGTGAGAGCAGGGCTGAGGCTTTTCCACCGTGTTTTAGAAACTGTCTGTGGGGACTTTATCTCTCCCCTGTTGCTTGGGCCCAGGGGTTGTCAGGGGGCACTGGGAAGGGAGCTCTGTGTGTATGTAGTGTCTGACTGTTCCCTGCAGCCTCTTTCCAGTTTGAAGTGCTGAATGCTCTTCACTGAGAGCAGCTCTGCAGAGGCTCTGACCTTTCAGCAGGTGGGGGATTACCTCTGTGTTAATGAACAGAATGGAATTACTTCTGGAGTTGAAGGGAATTAATTTATTAAAATGGGCTGAGCTCTGTGCCTTATGAAAACGTTAATAGGTAAGGAAAATATTAAATTACAGGAGCCTCTGATAAAAATAAAAGGAGTCACAGAATGGGAAAGGGGTTTGCAGAATAGAAAAGTAAACCTCGAGATGTTTGCATGGTTTTAGTGGCTGAGAAGTTTGAGGGCAGATTGTACTTTTCAGTACTGTTGGGATGTGATTTACAGATGCTCTGGTTTAGATGTGTAATGGAAAGTAGGTTTTAAGTGCTGAATGTGGTGAAGACGGCTGTGCTGCCACTGGAGAAGGGTCAGGTAAGTGATGTTGGGCTCCTGGGGAAAGGGCCTCATCATTCTTCCACTTGCCCAGAAGTTTGGGGAAGGGAATACTTTGTCTTCAGGCTTGAGTGCACCATAAATGTAGCTAAATTTATCCTAGGACACCAAATAGCCCAGTAGTGTATGTCGTGGAGCCTTATGCTGTACAAATACTCTTTATCTTCCCCTTGTGGATCCCCCAGTAGCCTGATGGACGTCTGTGCTTCCACAGCATGGAGTGCCCTGTGCAGCAGCGTGGCCACCTCGCTGTGCTAAAGGCTACAGGGCCCCCAGAAGGGCTTCCTTAAGAGACTCGAACCACAGTACAAATTCCATGTTCTCACCATTGTGCCTCTGGGGGAGTATCTGGGCTTGTTTCAGGTCCTTAAAACCTTTATTATGGGGTTGAATGCTGTCTATGGTGGTTATTCCATTTCCAACACAGGGAACACTCCTCCTCACTTCTCCAGTAGAGCCCCTATCAAGGTAGTAGGAGGTCGTCACCACAGTGGAGTGGTTTTCAGTTAGGGCTTTGCCAAGTGGTTCTTTCTGAATCATCATCAAAAAAGATGTGCATCAACCTCTCCTGGACTTGTGTTTTCTCTACTAGTGTATTCTCTCGGTGGCCCTCCAGCTAAAAAGAAAAATAAATTCCAAAGTCTGAGCATATTCAGCAGGAATTTGGGATGGCAGTTCCACAGAAGTCAGTCATTCAACTTCACATATTTTCTCAAAATTTCCTTTTTCTTTAGATCTGTCTTATGAATGGATTTGTCATAGCTACAAAGTTTTTCAGCCTGGAAAATAATTATTTTTTCCCCCTGACCCAACAGTAGGACAGATGCCTTGCAGTGGTTTGGAAAGTGCCCACCCTCACCTTGGCCTTTGGAGCAGCAGGCCCTGTAAATTGGGTACCAGTAAAGCATAAAAGCAGTAACATGAGAAAGCATGTGGCTACTGCCCTATAGTTATGATGTAAGATACACCTGTATATAATTTCATCAATAACAATTATCTTCATCAGTTCTTTTCAGCCTTGGGCTTGAAATCTGCAGCCTGTTCAAAGCACTGTCCTCAAATTTTTACTACCTTCCTTAGACCTTTCTTCTGAAATTCTTGTAATCTCCTAACTCATTAGACATTTGCACAATTCATTGTCAAATATGTTCTCGGTGTAGGGAAAGCAAAGAAAAACCCTACAATTTTTATTTAAAATCTGAATAGTTTTAAACTGGAATTTGACTTAGCATTCAGCTCCTGAGCTGATGTCAGGGCTGAGGTAATGCCAGCTCTTGAACCAATTAGGACTAATCACTGTCATTTAAAAAGGATAAGCTTTCCATTAAATAATGAATGTTTGTCTCCACCCCCTCTATGGTAGTTGAAGTCTCCTTGGTGCTGTAGATGGATTTGTTTTAAGCCAGGCTAAAACTTTGCAGGCTCCTCTTCCCATCAGTGAGGCATTGTTAGAGTGATAAAATAAATGCTGGAGGAAATTGGAGCAAAATGCTCTTCTTTCTTGGGGAACGAGCAGAAAACCTTGGATGAGTTGATTTTGTTTTCACCCGTTTTGCGTTCTGTGTAACTGGATCCATTTTACAGCAACTCCTCAGTGTTCCTGTGTGGAGCGTTATGGCCATGGGAGCTGAGCTGGTGGCTCCACACCTGTGTGTTCCTGGGGAGCACTGAGGAGGTGGGCTGGGCTGGGGAGCCAGGGAGAACAGCCAGTGGTTTCCTGGAGGTGGACTGGGAGTGCCTGATGAGCTGTGGCAGCCTGGGAGTAGGGGCCTTCCATCACCAGGAGAGCTCTGGCTGTGACAGGAGGGAGGACAGCTCTGCCGGTGGGTCCTCACTCCAGGTGGTGGGAAGGTTTTTAAACTGCTGCTTATTGCCCTCTCTGAAACCATGTCCAGGACAGTGGTGGTGCCTTCAGAAGTGCTTGTGTTGATGTTCTGCAGTAGATAAATTCTCACCACCCTATTTCAGAGGCTTCTGCCTGTCTTGGTTTAAGAGGTGCCGTGTGTTACGCAGGGCTGTTGCTCTCAGCAGGACAGTAAAGGTCCTGCAGCACTCTGGGTGCAGCAGAGATGGAGGGATGGGGGTTCAAACTTCTGTGAATGGTTTCATGGGCTGTTGGTGGGACCACAGGTCTTGTGTTGTCCTGTCTTACATCCAGTTAAGTGTTTCTGGATGGGAAGTGTGGATGTGAACATCCACAGACTCGTGTGGGGAGCGGTACTGGCTCAGTGGGTGATGTTCCCTGCTTGATACGCTCCACAGTGGAAATCTTAGCAAAAATGTCATCCTCTGTCACTGCAACTGCTCAACAGAAGGCTGAGCTGTGGGAACTGCTGAGCGGGTGTCTGACCTACAGACGTCTTCTCTGGTGCCCAAATGGTGTCTAAGCCATTGGATAAATTTTCTCAAATCATTATAGTATCTTTCAGCAGTGGTGAAGTCTGTGATTCCCTACAAGGCTAATGGAAGCTACATGGAGCTTCCCATCTAAATTTTAATTTCCTAATAATTTGGTATATCACAAAGGACTACCTTTTACAACTTTTAAAAGTTCTTGTACAAATTAAAGTCAACCTTCCTCTTGAACAAGTGCTGCATCCACACATCTGAATAGCACAGTGTCCCATGGCTGAGCAAAGCACATGGTTTAATTTTGGGGTTTATTTCACAATATCCAGGCACATCAGTACAGCAGCACCATCACACAATGGCACTGAGTGCCCTCCACAGGTAAGGAGATTCTACAACCCCCTGCTACTGGCTCACCAGCTTCTGGGAACCCACCAGCTCAGAGACGGGGATGTGCTGGAGTTGCACCTTGGGACAGATGGACAGGAAAAGGGTTGAGGGAAGGTGGACAGTAGCAATTGGCTTGGTTCATTTAGCAGCCTTTGGACTCTTTTTGCTGTTAGTTGGCCACACAGCGGAGCTCTGTGTTAATCTTACATCCATAAATGAAGCTGAGAAGTGCTATAGGTTGTAAAACATCCACCTAAAAAACCAACGTGATAGGAGGTGTGACAGCGTGGGCAGAGCTGTGGGCTGGCCCGTGTGGTGGCAGTGAGCTGGTGTCTCTTCCTTGTGAGCGTGTTTGAGGGGATAGGCTGGAAGTGAATAAGAGGAGGGATGGGAATCAAGTGAGATACAAGTTAGGAAATGAAAAAGGACCGTAAGAGAGGGGAAATCAGGGAGATTTGATAATACCAGTCAAGGTGGTCATCTGCTGATTAGGCAGAGCAGTGCATGTCCCAGGAAAAGGAGCCAGTAAGGAAAATGGACCTGCCAGCAAATGGAGAGCGATGTGATTGAGGAGGAAACTGCTGATGCTGCTCTAAAAACTTGGGCTTTGAAGGAAACTTTAGCACTGGGTGGAAAATCTGAAGTCACTGAAAGGAAAGGAAGAGGAAGTCGGGGAGCCACAGAAGGCCCAAAGCTCTGCACAGAGTGCTCAGTGCTGCTGGGAGCCCTGCTCAGGTAGGTGAGGGCAGGGAAGGCAGCTCCTGCCTGCACGAGAATGGGGCCCTTTGGCAGGACAGCTGCCCCCAGCAGTGGGGCTCTAATGCTCCTCCTGGTTGCTCATTTGCAGCTTTTTAAATCTCTTTCATCACAAAATCCTGTGTATTATCCTGGATTAAGTATAATACAATACGTAATGTAATACCCTGCCTAGAGGTGAGGTTAGTCAGAACTTCCCTTGGTGCCATGGGGCACTGAGCCAAAGTTCAGGGGTTTTGTGCAGAATGTGTGCACTTCAGCCCCTTCCTCATCCCTGTGCTGGGAGCAGGGAAAGGGCTTGACTCCACCATGCTGCTGCTTCCTCAGGTTTTTTCTTTTCCTTTGAAGAAAGAAGTGAAATGATTTCAAAATTGATTTAGTCAAACACCTCCAGCCCAGAGCTTGGGTTTCTCTCATTTGGGCAGAAGTGTTTTCTGTCTCTGACAGCAACTTGCTGTGCCCCCAGGCAGGGCCGTGTTGGCTGCAGCCCCCGGAGCTGCCCTGCTGGGTGAGGGGCCTTGAGTGCTCTCACAGCTGGCCCGGGGCTGTGTGCCCAGGGAACACACAACAGCAGGATCATTTAGGTTGAGAAAGACCTTTAAGATCATCAAGTCTGTTAACAGAACACTGCCAAGGCCACCACTAAACCATGTCCCCAGGTGCCGCATCTACACATCTTTTAAATCCCTCCAGGGGTGGTGGTTCCACCACTGCTCTGGGCAGCTCTGCCAGTGCTTGACAATCCTTGAGGCAAAGAAATGTTCCTTAATATCCAATCCAAACCTCCCCTGGCAGAACTAGGGGCCATTTCCTTTCATTCTATCACTTGTTACCTGGGAAAAGAGGCCAAACCCCATCTCGCTTACAACTTCCTTCCAGGGAGCTGTAGAGAACAAGGTTCCCCCTGAGCCTCATTTTCTCCAGACTGAATACCCACAGCTCCCTCAGGACTCCCATAAAACTTGTGCTCCAGACTCTTCCCCAGCTCCATGGCCCTTCTCTGCACATGTGGGGAACACCACTCAGCCACAGTGCTCCGTTTCCCACACAGCCCATGGAAGGCAGGATAAAGGATTTAGGTCTGTGCCAAAAAATGGCTGCAGGTTTTGGAAGAAAGCCTTGAGGTGGGGACGGCTGGAGCGTGCTGTGTCAGGGCACAGTGCTTGGTGGGCGCGGGCAGATCAGTCTAACGTTTACTTTGTCAGGCTGAGCTCCATCCTATGAGTGTCTGCCTGTCCATCCCACATGGCCCTCCACAGACATCTGGGTTTTTTGTGCCCCGGAGCCTGAATGTGAACATAGCACCATCTTGGCACAGGGCACTGCTGGCTGGAAAAGAAACCCCCTGCTCTCTGGGTTTGTGAGAGAAGTCTGTAAAGTTTTCATGGCCTTTCCTGATGGTGCAGGGAGGGATAAGGAAAAGAAAAGTGAATTTTAATTTTTTTTAAAGGTTTCCTTTTTGCTGTGGGGTTCTGCAGCCTTTCAGGCACCTGAGTAAATGTTTGTTTTGATGAACTGCTCACGCTGCATCTCTGTGGTCAGACTGAAGTGGTTTGAGCTGGGTCACTAATAAAAAATAGATATTTGCATTTCTCTTCCAAACTGTGTTCAAAGCACCAGGCACGAGCAATGGCACTCGGTGAGTGATTACGGTGTTTCGTCGCTTGGCCTGTGACTCCCATCTGTCTGCTGCTTTGATGCCAGACCTCCAAAAAGGCCCAGAACTCACCTGGGGATGGGATTTTAAATGTGCATCATCTAATTCAAGTACAAAGCAAATGAACAGTCTCATAAATATGATCAGTCACTCAAGTGCTTAAGTCGAAGCACTCTTTTTGAAACGCCAAATATCTGTTCATCTTCAATCAGAGCTGCCAGCTTCTGTTTTTTTCTCAATTTATTTATTTTTAATATCTCACTGCTAGTGGGGCTGCACTCCACCCTTCAATGCCAGGGGGAAAACTTGTGCAGCCTTGCTGGCAAGAGTGTCTTGGGAAAGAAACGTGATTTGTGTTTGTGCATGAGCAGTGACAGAATTGAAGTGTAAATAAGGGTTGAGGCTGTGTAAATCTGCTCTGCAGTGGATGCTGCTTGGTGGTAAATCCCTGTGTCCCAGAGGGAGGAGGTGGCAGGAGCCCGACTGGGCTGTGGCAGAGCAGAGCTGGGGGGTGAGGAAGGAAGGAAGGAGTGAACACACAAACCCCCACCCCAGTGAGACCTTCAGCATTGGCAGCTGTGGGGTTTGCACTGTGGCTGAGCCCGTGGTGGTCCCACTGCAGTTCCCCAGCTGTGCCTTGTCCCCTTGGCACGTGGAGAGGGGGATTTCGGCATGTCAGGGATTAATGAGCAGAGCCTGTATAGGGCCTGGGAGCAGCAATCCTAAAGAAAGGGAGGGACAGCAGTGCTGGGATGGTCCTGTAGTGCCCTAAAATGGGCTTTGTTTGCTGGTGATAGAGGCCCCTGTCCCTTGGAAATGCACCCAAAGCTCCTTGCAGCTCACACTGTGACTGTGGCAGGCACTGGGCAAAGGCTCACTGGGTGGGAGGGTGGGCTCCTGCCCCTGCTGCCCCCAGCTCCCTCAGTAGCTGTATCTGGGGAGAAGCAGCTTTTAATTCATGGTGGGGGTTCTAGAGAAGACAAGTGGCCAGCTCCAAAAAGGAGAGGTCAGGTGCTGGGCAGAGGTTTGGCCTCAGTGCAGCTGAGGGCTGTTTCCAGAGAGAAGAAGCTATTTATGGAACAGTCCAGAAATAGCTGCATGATCCATCTGTGGTGCTGCAAGACCCTTGTTCCCTGCCAAGACAATTTGGGGTGGCTTAGCCATTTAAAGTATTTTAGGCATAGAGCAAGATCAGCTGCCATCAAAGCTTGCACAGAGGACCAAGAACTGTCTGGGCACGACAGTGGCAGCAGCAGCCCCGAGCCCTCTGCCCAGACCCCACACCAGCCGTGCTGTCCTTCCCCCAAACCATTTGCTTTCTGAAGGTGTTTGCAGGCACTGAAGTCTAATACCAGCGTCTTTAACTTATTTATGTTTGCAGAGCAAATATGATGGAGAGAAAAACAGTTCAAATCTTAATCCCTCTATTTATTGTCCCACCCACCCAAACCTGGCTTTCCCATGGGAGCTGCAGATCAACCTTTTCATGCTCCCCCTTCAGAGAACGGTACAAGGGACGGGGGGAAGGCAATTCCCACATCCAGATGAAAATAATGCAAAGGAAGATGCTTGGAGGGCTAGAGCCCATCACCTATGGAGCCATGCTGAGAGCTGGGGCTGCTGGGAAGGAGAGAATGCTCCAGGGAGACCTTATAGCACCTTCTAGTACCTAAAGGGACTATAAGAAAGCTGGAAAGGGACTTTTGACAAGGGTATGCAGTGATAGGACAAGGCTTTAGGAATGGCTTTATATTGGCAGAGGATGGGTTTAGATGAGGTTATTTGGAAGAAATTTTTCCCTGGGAGGGTGGTGAGGCACTGGAACAGGTTGCTCAGAGAAGCTGTGGCTGCTCCATCCCTGGAAGTGTCCAAGGCCAGGTTGGATGGGGACATGAGCAGCCTGGTCTAGGGGAAGGTGTCCCTGCAAATGGCAGGGTGTTGAAACGAGATGATCTTTAAGGTCCCTTCCAACCCAAATCATGCTGTGATTCCATGATTTGCCTTGACCTAAGAGCCCCAGGCTCCTGCCTGTCCCAGGGCCCTTCCAGCCACCCACAGCTGCCAGGAACACAGACAGGGCTGTTTCCTCTGTGCTTTGGGTCACTCAGGGATGCTGAGGGGTGCTGGATGGGAAAGAGAACCGCTGGGTCTGTTTTCCTCTTGGATGAGCTCATGGTTGGTGGAGCCACAGGAGTCTTGACAGCACTTAAAAATAAATGGAAACAGTGGAAGAGAAGGAAGAGGTGGAATACAGAGGCTGGACAAGAAAGCAGCTCTGCTGCTGCCGCCCCTATAGGCAACACCCAGAGCTGGGTCTCTTGGACCCCCTGGGTGCTGCTAAATGCTGTGGGAGGTCTATGCAGCTCAAAGGGGAGACCGTGCAGTGCTGCCCTACAAGCCCATGGATCAGCGTGATGCAGACACCTGTGGCAAAGGAAATAGTTCCGTGGATTTCAAGAGGCTCAATCAAGACCAAAAAACGTGAGTGTTAGGATGAGTTTTGTTGGCTGTAACATTGCATTGATTTGCCCTGTACCGTCACCGCTCTGCGTAGGAGCAGGGCACGTCCCCACGGGGCCACTTACATGATCAGGTCTGTGCTGCAGGCAGCTGGGGAGTAACTTCCCTGCGAAATCACTGTCTAAAGGACAACTGGGTTTGTCACTGCATTTTCTGGTTGTGTGTTCTTTCCTGATAAAAAATAAAAAAAGAGCTTCATCCACCCTTTCCAGCAGTGCAAATTTTGTGTGATATATGCAGTTTGAGGACTGGGGGGCAGCAGACCTTTTGGAAGCTGTTAAAAAACTGTGCTCAGCAGTGATTAAAAAATAACTCCATTTCCTTCCTGCTGGTGAGGTTTGGACCTTTCCTTCCCACCTGAGCACTTCTGGGGCTCGCAGGCAGGTGGAGAGGGCGCTGCTCCCTGCAGCTGCAAAGGGAGGATGAAATGAAATGGAAATTGAGGTTTCCTCAGTAAGTGCAGGGACTGAGCTTTGCCTTCCTGTAGGAAATGGGCATCTCTTCTTGGAGGTAGAAAAGGCCACCAAATCCACACTGTAGGATCCAGGTGGAATTGTTTTCCCATGAGACAGCAGAACTGAGCACCAGCTGTTGCCTATGCTTGACTGTGCTTAGCCTACCCCATGGCAAACCCCAGTGAACTGCTCGTGTGATCTTGGGTTTTCATAGGAAAATACCAATATATACTGTTAGCAAGAAGCACCAGCCAAAGGCACGGCTCAGTTTAAGTCAGGCTCTTTCCACTGCTTAAATCAAGCAACTAAACCACAGCAAAGGTAGAACCTTCTAACTGGGAAAGAGAAAGTGGGGCAGTCATGCTTTCTAGGATTTGTTTTATTTATTTGTTGATGGTTTGTGTGGGAAATGGGAGTCCCCACATCATGCATGCTCCTATTTGGTCTAACCAGCTCTTCCTCAGCGAGGAAGAGCCTGCTCTGCTCTCAAAGGAGCAGAGATGCTCTGCCTTGTGTTAATATGGTAAATGCAACCATAGTTCAGTGGTTTGGTGTTTCAGGGGCTGGAGGTTTTGCCCCATTGCATTCTTTGTGGTGTTTCTCTTTCACACTCTTGTAGGAGAGGCAAAAGCCAAAAATCAAAACCAAACTGCAAAGCTTGCCTAAATATGATGAATAAATAGCCATAAATAAATAACCATGACCCAAAAGTGAGCTGTGGGATGCCTCACCTTAGGGACATCCCTCTTTGTTTTGAGCCATTACTGGGCTGCATCCCAGGGAAGGGGACAACCAGGAGATGGTGGGGTGAGATATGCAGTAACAATAACATGCCAGGGTGGTATTTCAGACAGCAACTTCACCCTCTTTCCACCTCCATGCCCCTGCATCCCTGAGTGTGTCCCAGGCTCCAGTTCTCTGCCTGTGGAGGCTGTGACCCTCCTTGTCCCTCAAACACCCCCACACAGGGTCAGTTATGGCCAAGACTTTATTTCAAGCAGTTCAAACAGGGTCGCTGTACTTGTGCCTCTGTCTGGAAGGTAAAAATAGGGAGATGGATGTTACTGTGTCTCGGCTCCTCTCTCCCAGTTTTGGCCTGGGTCAAACAAGGACACTGGGCCAGGGCTGGGTGTTCAGCCAGACTCAAGGCTGAGCCAGGTCTCCATTGTAAAGCCTGTGCCCCCTCATCTCCTCTTTAATATTTATGTCCAGACTGCAGACTTTGGAAATACTTCCAATCAATAAAATAGTTTGACAAAACCAATCAATGAAACATTATAAAAAGCAGTGAAAGATGGAGGAGAGATCCATTGGTTGTAAAATGCTACTGCTGCGTGCAGCCTCTCCAGACAAGGAGCATGAACTGCTGGTGGTTTCCAAAATCCACTTGTCCCATGGGGTGAGGAATAGGAGAGTTGAACATCTTCCTCTGCTGGAATGGGATATGTAGGGCTCTAATAGCATCAGTGAGGCATCCAGGCTCTTCCCCAAGAACCACATCCACTGGCAAAACCTTTTGGTTGTGGGTCCAGAACAATGGCAGAGCCTGTGCAGAGGCTCATGGTCTCCAAAGCATTCCTGTGTCCCTCAGCACCCTCCTGCTGCCATGGGCAGGGGGTGGCAGGGCAGTGCAGGGCTGGTGGGGGTCTGAGGGGCTGCTTGGACATGAGGGAGAGGCCCTGGGGTGCCAACGTGGCTGGGCTACTGTGCTGGGGCCGGGCAGCAAGGCCAGCCTGAGGATTGAGGGCTGAGAACTGCAGGTAACACAGATGATGTTCCATGGCAAAAGCATAAAGCAGTTCCTTGGGGTCTGGCTAACCTTTCCATTCTTTTAATCTGGAGGAAGTGGCAAACAAAACCTTGGAGGCCCAGAGCAGGGCAGATCAGAGTGCTCTGCAAAGCCTGTGTGATTGGTGAAGCCAGGCATGTTATTTCTCTTTCATTTAGTGAAAGCCCAGGAAATGTGACCTGTGACAGTTCGGCAAGGAGGAAGTGGTATCAGCATCACAGATCACTTCCTTGGCAAAGGCAATCATTGTGTGTTTGTGTTCTTTGTGGCTGCTGCAGCTGTGAGTGCTGGGCACAGGCTGCCCCTCTGCCCTCCTCCCCCTGGCACCCAGCCCTGGGAGGAGGCAGCAGGGAGGTGTGTGGTGCCAAGGAACAGGCAGTGCCCTCTCACCCAAAGGTTAAACCTCATGCTGTTGTCTGCTCTTGGAGGATGGAGAGCATGTAATTTAGCAGCTCAAAGCCTGGTGCCACTCCAGCCAGGTGGAGAGCTGTGTGCAAGGCAGTGGAGGGTGGGAGGGGGAGCTGAGGAGGAGGATTTGCAGATCCTGGAATGGCAAATGAGCAGGTTAAACACTATGCTGTGCTGTATCTGAGATGAGGGTTGGGTGCACCACAGTAAACAGCAGCTCAGCTGTGGATCCACTGACTCCATCCTCTCTCGAGTTCCATGTAAGTTGTTCATCTCGGTAACTACTGACTTTGCAGTGTTGTTTGGGGGTGGAGGGAAGTGGCTTCTCTGTCTTCCTTTCTTTCATTTAATAGACCAAACAAAGGTTCATGCTGCTTCCTCCTTGTCCAGTGGGGTTGTGTAGCATCTTGTGTGAGCCCAGGAAAGGCAGAGCAGTGCAGTGTCCAGGTAGTTTTGCTTCTCCTCACACTCAGGAATGGCTCCCTTGCCTCCTGCTTTCAGGACAGAGAAATGTTAGTTTCATTAAAGCTGGCACAATACTTGCAGAGAGGTTTTGTTTGTTTGTTTGGTCAGTGTTTTTTGGTTGGTTGGTTTTTTAAGAGCTTTTTTAAAAAAACTTGGAAAGAAAAAGATGGAGAGGAAGACAGTGTGAGCCACGATATGCAGTGACTTTCATCATCACTACATACAGATGAGTTTGAGCAGTATTTCAGAAAGCCAGGAAGGGAGGGAACAGAGAAACACTCACCTAAACTGGCACCTTCTCACCTGTGGTAAACCCCTGTGTGCCTGCAGTGTGTTTAGCTGACATCCCCATCAGCTACTCCGTTGCAATCGTGGCAACCTCCACAGTCCAGGATCTCCCAGGGTCCTGTGCCAGGGTGCCCAGTGCCCGGGTCACATCGTGCCTGGTGCCCTGTGCCACTCAGACACCAGCAAAGAGGCTGGAGAAGGCTGAACTGGAACCAGCCTTTTTTAACATGAGCACCACTGAAGTCTGGCAGTGGGAGTTCCTTGCCTCTCTTAGTGCTCCCACTGGATTAAAGCTGCTGGTGTTAGAGGTCTGTATTTATGTTTCTGTGGCAGAGCTAACAGTGCTGAGCTCTACGGGAGAGTTGTAAATATGAGCCTTTCCCTGTCATCCACACTTGTCTTGATTTTAGAGCACTTGGTGGTACCTGAAGTATTTAACAGCACCCAGCTCTGACTAATGGTTACAGAGGCATATCAGATAGAAAGATTAGCAGCTCAGCTGTCTGATTAATATGTAAATGTACCCAGTTATGTGTGAGGGCTCTTAATGAAGTAGCTCACACTTCTGCCTCTGTATATCAAAGGTGATTGATGGAAAAGTACTTCAGTTTCCTGCTGGAAAGCGTAAAAGTTGTTTTTGTCTACATCTTGCCTTCAAAAAAAATTCTAGATCTAGGGCTGAGATTTCCTAAGGGAGGGAAACCAACTCAGTCTGAGTTTAATCTAAACTAATCCAAATTGTTGGCCATGCTCCTGGAGTATCTGTAAATTCTCAGATAGGAATAATCCATCAGGATCTCGTATAACAATCCACATGGTATCTTAAATAAACCTTCCTTTTGGCTGTAGCCTGCAGCTGACACCTACTGTAAATTATTTGATGATACTTTATATGGAGGGCTGGAGGCTGAAGTGGATGTTGTGGTGAAAGCAGGAGGCTCCAGCCCTGTGGAAGATGTTCCTGGGCTGCTGCTTCCACCTGGCTCAAGTCCCATCACAGCCCTGGTCCCCAGCTGCCACCTGGAAGCAGAGCCTTCTGCTGGACTACCCAGGGCAGCTTCGTGGATCAAGGAAAGCAAATGAAAATCCTGAGGCATCAATGATTTCCCTACTGGAGAAGGAATGCCACCTGAGAATGCCTACTGGAGAAGGAATGCCACCAGCACTTCAGCACAGAACAGTAACAGCACTCTGTGCATGGGTTGGCACCTTTGGCATGTCCCTGTCCCCCTGCTGAGCACCCCTGTGCCTCTGCTGGGTGGAGCTGGCTGCTCCCGGGGCAGGGGGTGAGCAGTGCCCCTCCAGCTGACAGCTCTGTGATGTGCCTTTCCCGGGGGGAAGGGCAGCCCTGGAAACATCCCTGAGGTCACCATCACAACCAGGCTTTCATCCTGCCCCTACAAACCACTGGGTACATTTCCAGATCACTCTGCAAAATAAAGACCATTCTGCTGAAACTGGCCATGGGCCTGAAATTTTGCAGTAGCTGTAAAATTTGGGGTGATGCTGCAAGCAGAGCAGTGTGTGATGTCTGCTCTAGGACAGGCTGTGAAGTGCTTGACTGCTGCAAAATCTCACACAGATAAAGTGCACTACAGCACCTGGCTGTCAAATGAGTTCAAAAGATATTCAAGCCCTGTTATAGCTCTCCTTTGCTGCAACCTTCTCACTCCCACAGGAATTTGGGGGGCTCAGAGCCCACATTTCCCCTGGGGATCGCCAGCCTGTCCCCCTGGGAGGTTTCCCCTGCTCAGGAGCCCTGGCCCTGAGCTTTCTCTAAAATGTGTCTCCCATTGCTCTCCCCTTGTTCATGGTGTCTCTGAGTTGGCTGAGGTTGTAAATGCTTTGTCTAAAATTTTCCATGCCCCTAGCCAGGTTTTTTTGGTGTTGGTTTTAAATAGTAAGACTTTCTCTAAGAGCAGGGGGTGGAGTGGTGTGAAGTTTCCTTATAAAAGGTATTTGCTGATATTCTCTCTGTGAGCAGAAATGTCATTTTGGTTGGTGGGCAAGGGAAGAAGGGGTGACAAAGCAGAAAGGAGGCTGCTCTCGATGTCACCAGCAACAAAATGAACCACCACCACATACCTGCCATTCCCAGGGCTGGTTTCAGGTCTGGGGGGGAGGATTTGGGACACAGGGCCCCTGCAGTTGCCTTGCAGGAGAGCCCTGCAGAAGGTGTGAGGGCAGCTGGGTGACCTGTGACTCCAACCAGGGCCCCTCAGTGACAGTGGGTGCCAGTCCCTGACCACCATCTGGACGTTTCTCCATAAATAAGCACCTCTGCTGCTTCCAACATTTTTTTTCCTACCATCACTTTTACTGACAATCATTCTCAAAATTTTTTCCCCTAAATGCAGCAACCTGGATGATACTTCGGCATTTTAAGTGTTGCTTCTTATTTTTTCCAGTTCCTTTGACACAGAAGAATCAGCTCCTTGTAAGCACTGATATAGATAATGGTTTATTGTATTCCTGATGACAAATTGGTTTAAGGTAATTATTAGGCTGATGTTTAAAGCTTTCAATGTAAATCAATGCAATTAAACATGAAATAATACTTCATCATTCATACAGAGAAAAATCTTTGTCTGCAACTAATGTTTCAGAAGAAAATTTTATATGAGAATTGTTCAGTCCCTATGACACCAATGTCTGGCTAATGGTGCTGAACTGGGACTGTACACTGTTGTTTCCTGGCTACCATGTGAGTGGGTCCCCAGCACTGACCAGAAATGCTGAGTGGCTGTGAGTTCCTTCTCCTGATTCTCCATGACAGTAGAAACTCAGTGACTGCAGCGTCTTGTTCCAGACTTCCACGACCCTCCTGCTGTGAGTTCCCTGCACTGCCTTCTCTTCCCACCCATCTGTGAACGGGAGGTAGGAGAGCAAATCAATGGACATTTGGTTGTGTTCCCTCTGAGCAGGTCTATTCTTCAGCTGGAAGATGTTTAAGAATTCACAAAGCACACAGTAGACAAAAAGCTTTGATGTCCTGGGCAGACTGGGGAAAAACATAGTGAAGGATGTAGCCCTCCTCTGACAGACTGAGGAAGGGGGGCTGGTCCATCAGTCCCTTGCATGATGAGCCCCTGTTTGTAACAGGTGAAAGACACCCCGAGTTGACTATTTATTCCTGCCTGTGATGCTTTGGTTTCACATCTCCCATTTTTGGAATGCCCCTCACTGTCAGGCTCTGGGCTCCCCTGGGCACGAGTGTTTGCCCCCTCCCATCCCAGCCCTCACTGGCAGCAGCAGCAGCAGCAGCAGGAGGTTCACTGTGCTGAGAGGGAAGGACCATGGCTGGGGGCTCAGGCTGTCCTGGAGGAATGGCAGTCTGAGTTCTGACTTTTGTGATGAAATTATTAATAGACTTTTACCCAATGACTGTTTGGTCAGTTTGAAATGTAATTATTCTCAGTGTAGAGTGAACTTTAGGAACTACAGAAAAGTGGGTCACTCCTTTACAAAATGATACTGTAGTTTACAGACCTAATATATATCTATATATACATTTATATATTTATATATATTAAAATATGGATGTAGTACACTCACTTTGCTGTCATGTAACAGGTATTAATAATTACTAACAGCACAAATCTTAGATCTGGGTGGAGGGTGTCCAAAATTTCTGCAGTTCAGTTGTGTCTTAAGGCTTCAAATCCTTTGATCCAATGTTATAAAGGCAGGCCTAAAGTTATCCAGTATTTCAAAGCCAGCTTTCTTAATCTGACAGTGCTTTAAAATTTGGCCACTAAGCAGAGCCAGCCTCTGTGTCCCTTGCTAAGGGCCAGAATTGTGGGTGTGCGTTGCAAAGTCCTAAAGCAATTTCATGATGAATTCAGCTTCACCCTGTAATTTGAATTCAGCACTTTACAGCTGTACCTGGGCCTTTTGTGGTAGATTTTTTTATTTCTTTTTCAATTCTAAACCAATTTAAAGCTTGTTCATGGCAGTAAGTGTGCACCTGATCTGCCATTTTCAAGCTACAATTTATGTTGTTTCTCAGCAGTGTTAATTCCAGCCCTGGAGCATGAGGAGGGCTTGGGGCTGCCAGACTGATGGGCAGCAATGGATCTGTGCCATTCCCTGGGAGCAGCACCATTCCCCACGGAGCTGCCAGCACAGGGCTGGGGGCAGCCCCAGCTCCAGCCAGCCCCGGGGGGAGTGGGGAGAGCAGCCAGGACTGGGCTCTCGTTCCTCACCAAGGCTCCCAGGTACACATTTGTCATAGGAATCCATAAATTCCATGGGCTTTGAGCTGGGGTTCAGCTTGAGCACAGTCTGGTTCTGGGGACACTAAAGGTCATGTATAGCTCTGGGTAGAGTAAGAGATAAAACCCCAACTCTTATTTCCCTTCCTGCAGCAGAGCATTGCTTGGGTTTGTGCTGCAAATTGCTCTGTGTTTAAGGAAGACTTTCTGACAGTCCTGGTGAGTCCTGCTTGCTCCAGAACACCTGGGACAGCAAAGTTGTTACTGCACGAGGGACGTTGGCTGACCGTAAACTATCCATGTTTTCCAAAGCCAGAGAGAAATTGTCAGGGAAGAATCTATACTGGTCTTTTGGCTGTTTTTCAAGGGCAGAAATGAAACTGTACATCGTGTGATAGGGGCATAAACCACCACGAACCACAGACCTGTCAGAAGAGGTGTAGTGCTGGTTTTTTCCCTTTTCCACTCTCTTCATTCCTGTCCTTGCAAGTGGGACAAATGCTTCTCATCAGCTTCTGGGAGACTCTGGGGGGAGGGAAAGAAAAGACTGGGAAACAGGCAGATAAAACTGGAAGCAGTAGGATGTGATGGATATATTTGCATACTATTTTGCATTTGTGAGAACAATCATAACCCACTTATAGAAGGATGACATCAAGCAAATGACATGTCAGCAAATCAATTTTAAGACCCTTCGTTTTTTTTACAAAATAAGTTTGTTGCAGTTATTTTCCTTTATAATTTAGGCCTATTCAATCTGCTTACTGGGATTTATGGACTGAAATTTTGGATAGCTTTGTTTTGTCTTGCCAAAACCCAGGTAAATAAACACAACCTTACCAAATGGGACTGGAAATAGGGGGCTCAAGGGATAAAGATGAGAAATGTGCCTGAATGGGAGATGCAGGCAGTGGTCAGACACTGGCAGCTTCATGGGGTGGTGCCAGTCTTTAATCATCCATCTTAATGGCACAGAGCCCCCACCACCAGGAGAAACCAGCCCCTGATTCCTTATCTTCTAACATTTCCTTGTCTAATTCTGGCTCCGAAACTTGTATATTTGAGCAAATGGGGCTTGTTTTTGCATGGGAAAGAAAATAATGCAAGCAGAGCTCAGTAATTTTTAGAATATATTCAGAAGAAAAGGCATTTATTTGGTCAGGTACCAGTTGAATCCCCCAGAAAATACATTTTGATAATGCAGAAAAGGCAGTCAATCCATGCAGAAACATTCAATAAATGTGTGAGGTTTGGGGGAAACAAGTTTCAGCTGTGGTCATACTGCAGGATGGAGTGTCCCACTGTGACCCTGCGTGTGAGGCACAGCACGGGCCACCCCTGTGTGCTCTCACCAGTGGGTCTGGGGCACTGGGCATGGCACTGCCCCCACGGCTCCTGGAGCTGGTCACACTGCATTTCACTGGTGCTTGGGCCATCACAGATGGGCAGCAAGGAAAGCAAGCTTGGAAACCAGCTGAGGACAGCCCAGCTTGACACCAGTCCCAGACAAACATGGACCAGCACACGCCAAGGGTATGACTAATGAAGGATGGGGAGTTATTCCATCACAGTAGGGTTACAGAAAAGAACCTCATATCTTTTTAATGAGATTGCAAATTAGACTGCTAAAGGTAATAACGTTGTTGTAATTTACAGAGATATTTCGTTCTTCAAAGCTATTGATTAAGGAATTAGAGTTATATAAAATTAATATAGTACATACCGAGTGGATTTTAAGGCAAAGCATTTAGAAGCTCACAACAGAGTTGCAAACAGGGGAGGAAGGGAGTTTGTGTCTGCCCAGCCTTGGTAGGGCTCAGGTCTTGCTCTGTCACAGTTTAGCACTTCTGTCAGTGGTTTTAGGGAGAAAATGGAACAGCTACAGACAACATTAAACCATATTAAAGGTGAAGAATGATGTAGTAAGTCACCAAGGCTGAGGATTTGGGCTTTGTAACCTGGCACAAATAAACAAACAGTGTTTGTTTTTTGATAAGGTCAAGCATCAAGCCCTGCATCCTGGGAGCCAGGAGCCAGGCTGTGTTTGCAGGGCAGGGATTGCTGCCCAGACAAGCAGGGAGCTGGGGAACAACAGAGAGATTATGGAGAATTAAAGCTCTTCATCCAGCACTGTAGTTTGAAGGTATAGAAATAATTTTGATGGGATAGAGAGAGGAATTTCAGCGCTGGTAAGGAGACACTGCTGTTTCTGTGTTGGATGACATGTGAAGGCTTCTGAAATGTGTGCACTTCTGGTCTCTTGAGAAACCACCACTGCTGTGGAAGGCCCTGAGAGGAGGTCACAGAATCATACAATCCTAGAATGGTTTGGATTGGAAGGGACCTTAAAAATCAACTAGTTCCAGTTCCCTTTGCTCAGTGTGCTTGACTGTGATGGGGCTGCCCATGCCGAAATCCCAGTGCCTTCCAGAGGTGCTCTGAAGAGGCGTATGGAAACACAGCTTTGGCTGGTAACTGCTGCTGGAGTCAGAAGAAGATCCTGTCACAGACTGCCAGAGGTGGGTATGGTCTGGACACACCGATGAGTACAGAGGCACGGAAAGAGCAATCCAAGTGATACATTTTGCATTTCCCCTTTGCTGCTGCCTTTTGCTCCTCTGTTGCTGCTTGGTGAGAGCCAGCTGTAGCCTGCAAGCATTAGAAATATTTAAAAATCATCCCCTTTGCTCAGGGGAAAGGTGGCATAGCAAACAACTGCCACGTTCCCCAAGAGATCAATAACACCCTGCAGGAAGCTAAATCGTCCTTTATTAATCTGATGAATTAGCCCGATACAGGGAGGAAGAGATCAACAGCATGGAAAATAAATGCATGCCCTGAAGCAAAGCTTGTCAGCTATGGAAATAGAGAAGTGTCTTTCCTTTTATCCATAACAAATAATCTTGAAAGTTAGGCTGGGAGACCAAAGTGACTTCTGAGGTTTGTCAGTGTGGCATGGGTAGAGAAACTCGCTTCTCTCTTTGAAAAGCAATTACACAATCACACAGAGACAAGCAGTTTCCCTGCTGTGCTGGTGGATTAAAAAGCTTGAATATCTCCCTCCTTATATTTCAAGAGGGCCTGATTCAACCAAGAACTTTGGTATATGTTGCAGCATCAGAGTCATCTCAGGGAACTCAGTTTTAGCCTTGAAGAATCGGGATCTGGGGAAGAGTGTGAAATGGAATGACATCAGATTTCTATCTTGTACTGAAGAGGGAAAAGAAGTTTTCATAATA
This sequence comes from Sakesphorus luctuosus, assembly GCA_013396695.1. Taxonomy (NCBI): domain Eukaryota; kingdom Metazoa; phylum Chordata; class Aves; order Passeriformes; family Thamnophilidae; genus Sakesphorus; species Sakesphorus luctuosus. The sequence continues at coordinate 1,192,607 of VWZD01012667.1, forward strand.
AGAAACAAAAAGCAGCACCTCTAAGCAGGTACAGTGAAGAGGCAGCCCTGGCCCTGGGTTTTGCCCCTGCCCTCACAGGGACAAACCATACACTGCCAAGAATCATTGTGGCTTTCACTCCCAAAGTGGCATGATTTAGCTGTTCCCTACAGAATGTCAACAGCTTTTTGGAGGTCTCCACACTACCTGTGGTTGCATTGGTTTGACCCAATTAGGGCTGACTATTTTGAGTTTTGGAAGAGGAACTTTCAGTTTGTCAGTGTGGAGAGACTCCTCCTGTGACTCAGGGACATGGCCTGGAGGTGGACTTGGCAGTTCTGGGTTAATGGTTGCACTGGATGGTCTTCAAGTCTTTTCCAACCTAAATGATTCTGTGACTCTATGATTTGTGCCCCCTCTCTTTCAGGAACACAGTGCAGCATCACCCAGCCCTGCTCTACCTGGGCCAGAGCAGCCTGAACCCAGCAGCTCTGCAGTGGAACTGGGGCAGGAGACTGTGACTGCTGGAGAGTTTTGCTTCCTGCATCTGCATGGGCTCTGCTGACCTTGCAGGAGCTTTTGCATACCTGCTCATTTCCTAGTAAAATGAGCATGAACACTCATTCCAGAGCCAGGACAACTGAAACGTCAACTCTCATCTCATTTAGTGTTTTCATAAGAATGAGAATTTCAGTTTGTATCTTAAAAGTACAAATTTCTTGCTTTAACTGTCAGAAACTGCTTGAAGAAATTTTAAGCCAGATTTAGGATTTGAGGGCATGTCAGAACTTGCAAATGGCTGTACGTGGCAGCCTGTATTGATAGATGTGGCTCTAAACTGCCATGTCTGGCAGGTGGAGGGGAGCGTTTTTTGAAGGTGTGCTAAAGTCACTCTGGAAGATCTTCAGGTGAAGAAAAGCACATGGATCTTGATGTATTTTCCGAAGAGAGGCAAGGGCTACATTTTCCCCAGCGAGCTCCACAGCATGAGTCAAAACTAAAAAACATTCAACCTTTTCAGCTTGCTTGCATTTCTTATTTGATAGAAGACACAAACATACAAACAGTCCCTTACAGTTCCTGGGTCTGTGCAAGCCACAAGGTATTGCCAAATAGCAAGAGGGGAATTCTGCAGGTGTAAAACCCAATTCAAATGACGAACTGCCTCCAGTGTCACTGCTTTGCTCATTTCCCATTCCTATGGGCAAATATGATTTTTTTCTGAACCTTTAATTTACAACTCTGAATAAAGTTATGTAAATCTGGTGCAATGAAGAAGGCTTTTAAGTTGTGATAGGTATATCATGGTCCTCTCCCATTCTGTGAAATTGCTTTACAGCCAGGCCATAATCGCAATGACAGACATGCTTGATTGAGTTTTGTCTCTCTGCTAATCTATGGAGCCATTTTCAGGTGGAAATGAAGAGCTGTGTGTATCTGGGAAACTGGGGATGCACTGAAAAATTATCCTTTTAATACTGAGCATGGAGATTCCCTTGTGCTATTATAGGAGTGCGTTTTAGGATTATAGTCTTTGGAAGCTTCTCATTATAACTGTGATTTATTTTTTAGTGGGTTTTCCCCATAAAGTAATACTAGAGATTAAGGAGCATATATTTCAGGTGATAGTGAAAAACTGAAGATTAAGGCAAGGTGCTGTGAATACGAGTGCATGAGAGATGGTGAAGATGACTCATTTCTCTAATGCGCAGGGTGAAAGCTTAACTGAAAGGGTGAACAGATGAGAGACAGAGCACAAGTGGTGTTTTATTGTCAGATCCTGAAAAATGTCATTTCAAACTCTCGGGGGAATTCTGCCTGGGCTCTCTTGTTATGAGTACAATTTGTTGTACGTGAAAGAAAATGATGACGAAGGGATGGGTCCTTGCTCAGCAGGACGAGGAGAAGCCACACGATCCAGGCAGGGTGGATGTGCAATGGTGTGTACCAAAGCGGGCAAGAAGGCTGGCTGTGCCCTTTGCTGCTGAGGGTGAGCCAAGGAGAGGTACATCAAAATGGGGAGAGGTTGTCTTGGATCTACAGTAGTGGACGGGCTCAGTGGGACTCACCAGCTCCTGAAGTGGTGCAGGAAGTTAAATCCATCCCTTGCAGCACTGGAGGGGCCTTTCTTCCCTTGGTTTTGCACAATGGGGTGTCTGCATGTTGCTGCCAGAGCCTTGTACAGTCACCCTGTGCAGCCCCGGGGGGTTCACACTGCCACTGTGAGATAGAGATAACAGCCCTTCTTATCACAAGGCTCCTCTCAGATATCAAGATGATTAAGCACACGCATTTGTAAAACGCGACCCAGCACCTCTTATTATTGATGACAATGATGGCTGGGAGCAATGAGTCAAAGTGAAAATCAAAAGACAAGGTGAGGCACTGGGGAGATGGTGGCTCCCAGTCACCAAGGCTCTGCCATGGTTCTTGCTGCCTGAGCTGCTTCCCAACCAGAGGAGGGGCCCTGACAATAAACAGTTTGCAGATGAGGCAAAGGGGTTGTGGGTCCTGCTTGTCTAATCATGATATAAACTGTCCCCCTCTCCTGAGAAGGCTGTCCCCCGACAGGTGTGCAGTGTGGGGCAGTGCCAGAGCAGGTGTCAGGAGGCTGAGGCAGGGAGGGTGTCACTGGAGGCGACTCTGCCCTCTTTGTGCAGGTTGGTTGGATTTTCCCCTTTCCCTTTGAGAAAGTAGAGGAAGAGTAGACAAAGTGAAAGAAAGAGTACCTTGACATTTTGACTCATTTCTATGCCCAAAGCCTGTGTCCTCAGGCTCCCTGCTGGTTCCCCTCATCTGCACCCAATTACCTGCCCAGTGACATTAGTGCCTAATGGGAGATCTGATCACATTTCTGTGAAAATCAATGGCAAGCCTTCCCTGATGCCAGATAAGCCTTCTGTGAGGAAAATGCTTCTTGTGAACTAGTGAAGTTGATGGAAGAAAAAAGTCTTCTTAAGAATCCTTTGTAGTGATCAGCTTTTAAATTTAGCCATTCAGGGACTTTTGATCCAATCTAAGTGGAAAATTGTAACCTTTGCTGAAGAGAGTGATTTTGCTCAGTGGTAGGTGGTAGGGTGCTCCTAATCCTGTGAGCTTGAACCCAGAGGGAGGTTTGTTTTTAGGTCTCATGTTGACTAAGTTCTTCTCCCTCATTTAGAGAGGGTAGTGTTACTGCAAGGGAGGAGATTCAGATGATCATTGCCTTGGGCCCTTCAGAAAAATTGCCACATTTTACATAAAGGGCAACCTTCCTCACATAGTACATCTCTGCAATTAATTGTCTTGACACATGATTAGTACCTAGGGGCAAGGACAGATCGTTCTGTTGATTGGGCAGGGATGCGTTATTAATTGTATACACTGGCTCAAGTCAAAGCACACAAACCAGCGGCTGCAGTTCCTGTCACTGTGGAACTGATATTTGAAAGAGCACTGCTGATTTGTGGTGGGGCAATGCTCCTTTGCCATCCCAATATGATTAAGATTCTCTCACTGCAACTCCTAAGAATTAGTCTTTAAATGTGATCCACTGCAACACCAGGTCACTTGGTATTTCTGGTACCATGCTGCACCCTCCCATTCACTCTGGTTTGCTTTCCCTCCTTGCCCAGACATAGCATGTGGCAGACAGCAGTGCAGGCAGCTTCTCCCCAGCTGGCAGGGAGCAGTGTGGAGTTTTGTACTTAAAAAGTGGACCAGCTGACCTTGACTCATTCTGAAATGACGTGATGTCCGTTTAGAGTTTTAATTCCATTTTCTGCCAAGAAGTCATTTTGAAAGAAAACAAGTTCATGAAAGATGTTGCAAGATCCAGCAGAAGAAAAAAAAAGCAACCTGGCAATAATAATAATAATGATCGTATCGTGTCATTTCTTTTCTCTGCATCTGCTGTAGTTGAAGCAATTTTATAGCTATTGTTATACTGTGCAGGATCTCTTCTTAGTATTAATTACCAGACAATATAATGCAATTCAAGCCTTACATCCTTCACTGAAATGAATCCTAAAGTATTTCACTGCTGATTACAGGCTGTACATACCAATGAGGATGCTTTGGAGGGCATACCTGGATATAGAGGAAGCAGCCACAGATGGGTAGGAATGATGGCACCTCAGAGGTGATCACAGCACCCACAGGGTCCTGAATTTGTACAGGAGAAGCTGCCAGGTGGAGGCCAAAGAGAAGTTCAAGTCCCATGATGGGAGGAATATGTGATATCTGATATGGCATGAAGATGGGGCCAAATATTAAGGGTTTTTTTCAAGTGAATGCTATTGGTTGTGAGTTGTGCATCGCAGCCCCTGCAGCACCTCTGCTAATGGGAGGCACTTCCATCCACTGTTCATCCTCTGTTTGTTTCCAGCTGTGCAGGCTCTGAGGGGGGCAGCTGATGCTTGCACACTTTCAGTTACCTCCTGCATGGGCAGCTCACACGCTTGTTTCTGAACTAGCCTGGCATCTCTGGAGCTGGTGGTGTTGGCGGGTGTCCAGCAGTCCTCAGGATGGGGAGGACATTCCCACCCTCTCCCCAGGCACACAGCCTTGGGGTGCCCATCCTGCCCCACACCCTGCCCAGCTGCCCAAGGAACTGGCTGCCTGTGTGCAGCCTCACACTCTGCTGCTGTTATTTCTCATCCTGACAGCATCACCCTCCGCTCTCATTACATTAGAACTAGAAATTGTCCACACCAACTTTTTGGAGTGACACCTAAAGGGAAATGCATGTTATGTTACATGCTGTTACTAAGTGCCTCAGGCCCCAGCAATCTTTTTTCCTGCCAGCATTGATTCATTAAGTAGCATACGGAAGTATAACAGTGACGGATATTAGGTTATATCTCCCTTGCTAACTAGACTCCAATTTGTCTTCTTCATTTTTATTCCTAGTGTTTTGCATTGTTTAATGAAGAACAAACAGCATAGGAGAAAAAGCATCTGCAAAACTGTAGCTTTTTGGCTTGTGCATTTCTACCAGGCCTGAGTGTTTCACTGATAGGACTTTTATATATTGAAAATTCAAAAAGAAAAACCTCTTGGTCTAGGAAATGTCTTGATTTATTTGGGATGTCAAACTGAGAATAAACTTCACAAGTTTAAGCACATTCAAGAGCTGCAGGCCATTGTAGCTGGTAACGTACAGAGATGTCCAGGGCCTTAGAAAGCTCATGTACAAGCCTAGGCAGGAAAAGAAAATAAGCCAGATACAGAAAGAAAACAGCCAAATAAAGGCATCATAAGAAATATTGACTATTATACTCCCTCCCCACAGGAGAAACCCCCTGTTTGACAAGAGCAGGTCAGGCTGGTTTAGCTGGAGCTCGGTGTGGTGCAGCTCCTGACCTGCCTTCCGCAGAACGTGCTAAAGGCTGCGTGCCCTGGTTTTCGCAGGGACGTGTGACACTTTGTTTTTTCTGTTGATCACCTTTGTGCTTGTGTTAAACCTCATGGAAATTAAAAATAAACTACCATAAGCCACCCCATGTGGGGGTGCAAGGTGTGGGACCGCTCAGGGCGTGCAGCGGAGATGGACAGGCAGCCCCTGTGTGCAGGAGGGCTGCACAGCTGAGGTGCTGCCCAGCCCTGTGGTTGGGTGGGTTTTCACATCTTGCTGAATTTTGTTCTCAGACAGTTGTGCAGAATTTCCTTCATTTCTGACTTCTGCTCTCCATTATGTCTATGATGATCGTGCAAGAGGAGAAGTGACTCAAAAGCTCATCCAACCAGTAGCCCCAGAATCTCAACTCTGCACACCTTCCACAGCATGAACACTATCACTAATGCCATTTTCCCCCTGAAGCTGGGGCTTAGGAAGGTCGGCATGGGTGGTTTGTTGCTGAGCTGTGCTGTCAGGTTATTCCTGCAGTTGCTGAAGGTGCTGCAGACACGTGGTGCTGCCCCAGGGCTCTTGGTGCTCTGTGCCAAGGGTGGCTGGGTGGTGGTGATGGCCCCTCTGCTCTTGGGGCTTGGAGGAGGGCATCACCCCCTAATCCTTCTTTCCCCATCCCATTAGAAATTACACCCCTCCCCTGCTTCTGCTCACATCCTGAATTTTTAAGCACCTCCAGATAGTAAAGACTTCAGAGGTGCTTCTGAAAAAAAGCCCTGAGAAGATGAACAGTGCAAGAGCAGTAACAGTGACAGCGTTATACTAACCGGTAATAAAAGTCAAGTGCCCTGTTAACCAAATATCTCATATTTTAATTTAATTTAAACCCTACTAGGACAATTTTGCTCTTTTGAAGTGGACAAAAAGTATTTTCAACTGAGGATGCATATTTTAAATTCATTTTTAAATTATTATCTTAAGAGACACTAATGACAATGAAATGATGCACGTGGGTGCTTGGGGCAACACTAGGGCAGCCACATTCTTCGATGTGAATTAATTTCTGTGATCACCTATTATGTAATCACCTGTCATGTGTTTTATTATTGTTAATAGTTAATTTGCATTATATTAATATTTATTATTGCTCTGGCCCCCAGAAGAATTCCAGGGCTCTGGACATCAAAAGAAGTTCTGGCAAACTCCCCATGTTGCAGCTACAGCTGGAAGGTGCTGGGGCAGCCCAGTAAGGGCTCTGTGCTGGGTGATTGTGTCACTCCATGGAGGCAGAGCTGAGCTTTGGGTCTGAATTTCAAATGCTGCTGAAACTGAAATGGAAAGAGAGTTCTGAGGGCTGCTGTGCTTCCCCAGGTCAGAGTGTCCTGTAGTGTCTCTGGTGCTTGGGGTGTGGATGACCTCTGCTTTTATTCCTTTTTGTGGTAGGCAGTAATTTTATGAATAGTTTTCTAGGTAAAGCAAAGGTTGAACTTTTGAAGCAGATGTACATGGCATGACCTTTACATCTCTTAGCCACTGTCAGGCTTCGTCGAGTGCTCTGCCCCCTGACATTCAGCAAGGCAGTAAAGAAATGAAAAGTACTAATGTAACCTTTATAAAAATAGTTAAAATGATAATTTAATTTTTAATCTCCCACTATGGTGTTAAAATAAGCTCAATAAACTTAGGTGGTAAATTACATTCAGAAGGAATTCAATTTATATAACATTATGGTTATGATAGTCAGCAAATTATGTCCTAAACTGCTGCTTCAAGAAAAAAAAAAAAGGCACACTTAGGGTGGGACTGTTGACCTTTCCAATTTTTGGGTAATATTTGAGTCACTATTAATTTTTTGGTAGTTGATCTGGAACCTGAGGTCCTTTCTTCTTGCATATTCTGCCCAGGCAATCAAGAGGATGTTGTACATGAATGCCTCTCAGCAGCCAGGGCAGACGAGTCTGAGTCTTATGTACTTGAGCCACAGCATTATGTTTCATTTTATTTTTATAAAAGACCCGCACACAAAAAAAAAAAAAGGAAAAAAGACCATTTCAGGGGAAGAGAACGAAACGAATGAATTTAACAAGGTTATAAAGTTGTTTGATAGCGAAAATAATTTCTTGGTCTTCATATGAAGTGACAGCGTTTGCAGGGTGATCATCACAGATCAGGGTGTAAAATCAGGCTGAACTTGTGACTGGAGTACCCACTGCAAACTAAACATGCCATGGGCTCATGTATGAAAATGTGCTGGCAACAAGTTCTGTGTGATGACTGAAATCTGTACATGAGATAAAAGTTATGCAGAACTACCTATACACAACTGTGGGTTGCATCTGACAGGGAGGGATCTGAAACTATTTCACAAACATGTATTTCTCAGAACTGTTTTACCCAAAATGCATCCCTGCTGCACTTCATGGTGGTACAGCAATCTTTATCCATTGCCCTGGATGCAATTTTGAGCTCTGTTTTGTGTAACTGGACAAAGAACACTCAGGAAGGTGAGGGACATGTGCCCAGCATCGGTTTGGTTGCTTGTTTTAATCTACCAGAGATATCACTGTTCTACTTGCTCTCTTGCAAAATTAAGTCCTCTCCCATGTAGGCAAGGCTTTAATTGCCTGTAGTGCTTAGGCAGAGCTTGGAGAGGAACCATAAATGCACGTTGATAAATAGGTAGGACTGGAGAAAATAACAATGCCTGAGCTCTCCTGCATCTGTGTCTGCTTGGCCTGACTCCATCCATCACAGTGGAAGGGGACATGTGGCCTGTCAAGGGGGGAAGCAACAGGGAAGATAAATACAGTGAGAACACACAGTAATGTCACCAGTTCAGCTAGACCAGGAGCTATTACTGGAGGACTGACTGTATTTCTTGTAGCTGTTGGGAGGTTTCTGTTCCTTTGAAGCTGAGGGGAGCACAGTGAAGGTGTGGGAGGAATGTTCAGCGTGGGGAAGAGAGACAGAGGAAAAGCAGTTTGCCCTAACAGGGAAAATGCGCTGAAGGGAAGGAAACAAATCTTCCCCGTGGGTGATAAAAAGGTGGATGCACATTATAGGCTTGTGGGTGCTATTTTCTGGAGAAATGGTGATCTCTACTAGCAGGTGAGTGGGTTTGCAGTGCTAAAGACTCATTGCATTGTTCCTGATTCTGCCCTAGGCTTAGGTAATTTCACAGTTTCACTCTTTCTCTATGAAGAAATAAACTGATGAACTAGTTTTACTGTATAATTTTCAGCAAATATAATTTAAAAGGGTTTCAGTAAAACAACTCCTTACCCCTTGAAGGGAACTGAGAATTAGGAGGTCAAAAATTAGTGATCTAGTTTCATGTTATTAGATTTCCCCCATCAAGGCAGCAGTGAATATACTGCATTAACAGAGCACCAACAGCGTAGAACAAATGGATTATGGTTTTTTTTTTAATAGTGTTGCTATAAATACTTTGTCCCTACCTAGCTGTGCCATTGGAAGTGAAGCATGTCATTGAAACACGTGTAAAGAAAACACATCATCATATCTCCACAGAAGTTACTATCAGCTTCTTGTGACAAATTAGGAACTTGGGGACTTTTTTAAAAAGCATTGGTCCTTTATTCTTGAAGATTAAGGCAGATGAGTGTGTTACAGATGCTGAATTAGACAGGGTGAACACCTATGATTATGTTGTTACTAACTGGACTTTAGTCAAATTTAGGGCATTTCCAGACTGTTACTAAAGAAAGATGTGGCTTGTTCTGGGGGGTAAAACTGGTAAGAAAGTAATGAGCTAATAAATGTGATACTCCATGAAATTATCTGATCTCGGATGCCTTGAAGCTGAGAGAAACTTTTTCACTGGCTTGTAGTCTGGACATGGCTTAGTCAAGGAAAAAGCACATTTTGTTTGTTTTCCTTTCTTGTGCAGTGACAGTCCCCTTTTTCTGTGAATGAAATATGGTATTCTGAATTTCCTCCTTTTCATTTTTTTAAATTTTTTTTCATTCTATAATTTCTCAGTTGTTTTCAATTTAAAGTTATCTTGGAGAATAGAAGTTAGGTTTACGTCTCTGAAATTTTTGTAAAAATGGAGGAAATGTAGGAAAAGTTATGAAAAAACGTACCCTGGAGTCTGCCAGGATTATTCTACTATCTATTAGAAATGTTAGGTGAAAATATTGAGGGAAGAACAGTAAAGGTGTTTCAACAATACAAGGAGGAAAGTATTTAATAAAATATTTATGTAAAACCGAATTATACTAAAATCAGAACTGTATTTTGCTTTAAAGTTTGCACTACAATGTCTTGGTGGGGGGGAAAACTCCTTCATATTTGGTGACAAGCTCTCTGAGGTAGGAAGAGGATTCAGGTCAGAGATTTCTGCCTGTTTTAGCCATCAAATAAGAGCAGAAAACTGAAGCCAAACACCTCCATTTAGCAGTAAGAGAATGATGTGCCTACCACAGCCTGACTGGCAGCATTTGCTCACCTGGCACCAATGTGGTTCCTGACTGCCCTGTTGGCACTGCATTGCTCCAGACCAGTGGGCTGGGGTGTCTCCAGGGGGCTGGCATCTCTCTGGGGGTGAGTCACTGCAGCCTGGTGCCTGAAGATGCTCCTGAGCACATTCCTCTGTAAACAAAGCCCTAATGTGTTTTTTGGACAATCCTGAGCGTGCTTATGAATAGTTCATAGTAAAAGCTTCCATGGAGAATATAAAAAGCAATTAAATCTTAATGGCCTGATGTTTACATTTTTTGAACTACAGGTTGGAAAGCCTGAGTGCAAATTGTTCCAACACAGCTAACATTTTGCTGTGAGCAGATATGTGATAGGCACTGGGAAAAAAATAAAGGAATCCAACCAATGGTCTCTGACTTTTTCATATACATTTTCCTTGTACCAGTAGAAATGAAGGTTTTCAGTTGTATTTTAGGGAATAATTCCCTCAGAAAAATGACTGTTTGCACCTGCAGTTTTAAGGTCCCAGGGAGAGGAGAGCCTGATCTCACCAGGCAAGGAAGTCGGGATGAAGATGCTGTCCCCAAACACCATGAGGGTTTAGACACCATTCCCTTGGAAGCCTCGATGATGACATACAAAGAAAACATGACTCAAGTGTGAAGTACTTTATAGTTGCTCTTAAAGAGCCATTCCCACAGGGGCAGCTGCCTTGTAGGGGGCTCTTTCTCAGGCTGGGACTTGGGACCCCCTTTACATAGACCAGCTGGCAACCTTTCATGGGTATGTTGTGCCAAATCAAGCAGCACATTTCAGCTCCAAATAAAATTTCCCCTTGGACACAAAGAGAGTGTGACATTTTGGTGCCTTAAGCTTTTTCCTGCTCTCCACTGGCCCTTGCCATCTTAACTTGGGAGGGCAAAAGAGGCAAAGGCAAAGGCTTCCCTTTAAGCCTTGCAGACTGTGTGTCCTTGTGCCTGACACTTTTTTATTTGTCTTAAAATAGAATAGTAAGCCACAACAGAATCATAGAATAGATTCATGGAATATCATGAGTTGGAAGGGTCCCACAAGGATCATCAGGTCCAACTTCTGGCTCTGCACAGGACAACCCCCAAAATCACGTCATGTGTCTGAGAGTGTTGTCCAAATGCTTCTTGAACGCTGACAGGTTTGCATCTCATGCACTCTTCCTCATCTTGTCCTTCTGGGTCACCTTGACCCTGACATGGAGGGGTCAGCCATGCCTGGCTTCCAACCAGTGGGGCTGCCAAAGGGTTCCAGCCAAGGACAATGGTTTGCTGCAGGACTGGCAGGAGCATGCTGGCTCTCAGGGGGTTCATGCTGGCTCTCAGGGGGTACATGCAGGCTCTCAGGGGGTACCCACCTGGGACGGATTGAGAGCAGAGACCCAGAGTTGTGTGGATCCTCTGCACCCCCCAGGCTTCCCCCGCTTAGCTTCTAACCTTTGAAAAACCCACATCTGCCTTAGCGAATGTCCTTAAATGCAAAGAGCTGTGACAGTGATACGAGGATTGAGTCTCTCTTGGCATGTAAATGTTGTCTGGGCCAGCTCAATTTCCTTTGCTCTTTTCTCTCATTGTATTTGATTTAGTCTGTGATCAATAATGAAATTAAAAGGACGTGGGCTTAGTCCACCCACAGACTTTCACTGTGCTGCTTAGAGATGCCAGATCTGCAGGGTTCTGCTAATCTGTGCTCGAATGCTGAGTAGTCCTTGCCTAAATATTTCTGCTCTCCAAAAAGACACATTTCCTGTTGTCTGTCGAGAGAAGTTTCACTGGCTCATGCTCTCACTACAAGTGGGGCAGCTCTGCTGTTGATTTCAGTCAGAACAGGATTAGAAATATTATCATCTCACTATCAGTGCAGGTTATGAGCTGATGGCCTGGCATTGAGTCCTAAGCAAGCTGTCTATCCTCAATAAAAATAACTATTGCAGTCTTTCATCAGTAGGAAAAGATAAACCTTAATGAGGGCATTTTCCAGGATGTGTCAGAAAAAGAAAAGAAATTTAATACATATAGGTATTTTATAATACATGAGCTCCACATGCATGAGTGTGTGCATACATGAACCTTCAGTTCTAGTTGTTTTGATTCTTTTTAGTACAGGAATGTAATTTTTTTTTTGTTGCTAAAGTCTGTGATGTAGGCCAGAACAGTGAGTTGTGCCCAAAATACTATGGCAAACTTTCAAAGAACAACTAGTATAACCAGAATATGCCTTTTTTCCTTACTGATATTGTACCTGTTCTGGTGATAGCGTGGTGTGCGAAGTGCATGCATGAGGGCCACAGTCAGTGTTGTCTCAATACCAAGTTCTCAGATGAAGTGTGTGTGTGTATTTCTCTGTGCTGAGACCAATGTAACATCACCACAACAGATTTTAAACGATTCATGAAATGGAAGATCTGTCCTCAGTGCAACGAGAGAATACATGCTGGGCTGTACTGAACTATCTGCTCTAACAGTTAGTTTAAACCTGCTTAATAAACAACCTAGAACTTAACCCTCCATCTGTATATTTTCCCTTTGTGCTGTTACAGGTAGACTTATGATTGAAATCTCAAAATATTAGAAACTCAAGCTGGCCACAGGAATGTGCACACAGAGAAGCACATTTTTATATTGCCATGACCAATATCTTGTTTCAGGGGAAACAGTTTGCACATCACCACAAATTGATACTATGGGATGAGGAGGTGAGTGCAGTCATAAAAGAAACCTGGATTACACAATAAACTGCTCCCATTGGGATCAGCTGGTATCTACTGAATTCTGTATTTATGAACCTTCAGCACAGTGTCATTTGCCTCACCCTATAGCTCTATATTGGGAAGGAGAGACTTTGTTATAGACCAAAGGTTCCTATCAGGAAAGCAATTCAGTCCATGCTTCCAGGGCAGCAGAGACCCCTGTGCTCCTTGTGTTTCTTGTTGGCACCACAAGAAGCAGCTGGTCACTGCTGAAATAGATACCAGGGACAATAAAAATACACAGAGAAGAAGAACCATCTAAAGCACTTTACCCTGTGAGTCTTCAGTGTTCAGTGAAACCTATTAGAAAAAGACCAAGACAAAATATTTGAGTGGTGATTTGACTCCAGAGAATAAACACTCGTACAGGGAAAAAATAATGGGTATCAAAGGGCTTTTCAACTTAACTTTGAAAAGTATAACAAGATCTGGCAGATAGAATCAGGAGCCAGACAAATTCAAATTGGAAACATGACCTACATTTTTAATAGAAAGTATGATTAGCCATTGGAACAAAGTACTCACAAAGTAGTGGATTCTCTCCTCTTGATGGCTTCAAATCAAGACTAGGTGCCTTACTGGGAGAAAAGCTTTAGTCAAAAATAGTTATGCTTTAGTCGAACACATGTTACAGGGCTCAATACAGAGGTAATTGGGGAAATGTAATGGTCTGTGGCATCCAGGAGGTCAGGCCAGATGGTATAATGATCCCTTCTGGCCTCAAACTCAATGGATCTCAGAATGAATATAAATGCTATCATCTGGATGTGCATTTGAAATAATTGCAGGCAGAGATTAGGCACGCACTTGCATATGGTTCAGAATTGATAAACTTTCCTCCCCTCCAGAACAAAGGCCCTTATTTATGCCTAATTACATGGTGCTGTTGTAATTCAGATAAATATCCGCTAGAAACTCATGGGATGTCAGCAAATCAATTTGAACTACTGTGTGTGCGTGCTGTGGAAATCTCGTTTCTAAAGCTCATATTCAACTCCAGACTTGCTCTCACAGCAATGGATCCAGGAATGGCTCCAGTGTGGGCATTTGCTCCACCCTGAGAGTATCCTGATGTGATTTAGACCTGTTGACTTTGAAGTTGACTCAGTTAAATCATAAAGACGTGGGTCCTGGTCTTCCAAACAGCTGGTGCCCAAAGCTTATGACTACTCTTGCACTGTTGAATTTTACGGGAAAGAGCTGTTGAAAGAGTAACAGCAAAGAATAGAAACGTTCCTGCTTCTGTGAGTAGTTTTGCTTACGCTGATATTATCGCAAAGCATCTCTGCTTGGCAATGTACAGGCACCTGCAAAATAGCCCAGTGCTGCTCTGCTTCTGGAGAAGGAAGAAGTACGAAATATTAACCGGCAAAAGAAACCGCATTAAAACACAGATAACTTTAAATATGAATTTCACCATATTGTGTAGCTTTCAATTTTAGTGTTATCTCGCTCACAAAGCATTCAAAACAACTGCACAGGTAAGCAGTGAGACTACACAGAGGAAATAATATTTTTAAAATTCAGTGAAATGTCGTCATTTACGGTACGTGGGCATTTACCTGGGCTCAGAAGGCAAATGTTGATGAGTACAGAGAGTTTCATTCATGAAGGTACATAACCTTTTGTGTTCTCAGTTATTCTCCACAATGAACTCTGACTGATGGCATCAAACACCCAATTTCCAGGTGATGAGAAAGTTTATTTTTTTTATTTTTTCCCTATGCTATGCATTTATTTTGAAGGGCAAAAGCCTGGATGTGCAACCACCCTCAGAGCCACCCAGAGATTTGAGCAGGTTTTGTAGAATTGTTAAGGCTGGAAAAGACCTTTAAGATCATCAAGTCCAACCATCAACCCAGCACAACCACCATGTTCATCATTAAAATATATCCTTCAGTGCCATGTCTGGACATTTTTTGAACACTTCCAGAGTGACTCCACCACTTCCCTGGGCAGTATGTTCACCCTTTCCATGAAAAACTTCCTCATATCTAATCCAAGCCACCCCTGGCACAAGTTGAGTCCATTCCTCTTGTCCTGTCACTTGTTACCTGTGGGAAGAGACTGACTCACACCTCCCTACGGCCTCCTTTCAGGTAATTGTAGAAAGTAATAAGGTTTTCACCAAGCCTCCTTTTCTCCAGGTAGGCCTTTCTCAGTCTGAACAATGTGTGTGTCCTGAAGCTGGAATCCACATCTACATCTAAAGTTTATTTATTATAACCATCCTCAATTTGTTCTTCTTTTCCCCCAAGCAACATACATAGAATATAGTGACATAGAATATCATAACACAGAGGCTGTGCAAATATATGCTGATATGTGAACTTCATGCCAAAATTTATTTGGATTCTCCTTCTGCAATGATGCTCAGAACCTTACAGCTAATTACACATCTGCTAATTGCAGACTGCTTTTCCCAGCCTCTTTCATTTCAGCTCAAAAAGGAAACACGATAATGGTGACTCTGCAGATACTCTAAAATAACCAATGTTTTCCTGAACCTCAGTCACTTTCTTATGTGAAGAGCAAATCTCTCTCTGCAGATACTATTCTATACAGTAGTTCTGAATATTTTGTTAGATTACACTAAAAATGAAAGTGACACAAAATAATGAAAATCATATTTAAAGTTAGCTGTGTTTTAACGAGGCATTTTATCTGTTAAATATTTTTCAAAAACTTTGCAAAAGCTCTCGGTTTTTGAGCTGATTTTTCAGTGCTCCTACAGAGAGGGCATTTACAGTAATACTGCTGTATCAGCAAAGCTACCAATGCAAGTATTTTGCTTTTTATCTTGCTTTATAACCCTTTATACAAGGCCTTCCAATTGCAGTTCTGCAGTAGCATTAATTTCATAAAGGTCCTGAAGGTCATTCTTATTTTCAGTCAAGTAACAATATCCAAGAACTTTAATGGTGCCCTTGCATTAGTGTTATAATATTCAGAATTGTTATAAAATTCAACAATGTATGAAAATGTCATTGCTAGGGATGAATGAAGCAGCTCATCTGAAAATAAAAATCAGCCCAAATCTTTGCAGGTGTTCAAAAAATGTAAGGTAATTTCATTTTGTCTCCCCTACCTCCACTTCTCAGATACTTCTCCAAGTTCTGGTGCCTGAAATATCATCATAATTGATTTTTCTAGACAAAGGAAGTACTTAGAGATAATTATCTAAACTTAAGTGCAGCATTTGGTACAGTGCCATGTGGGAAATTATTAGCTAAAAGAGGAGATTAGTATAGAAGTTGAAAAGTGAATAAGAATGCGAGAAGTAGGTGGAGATCAGTACTGAGGGAAGGCAGTAGGGCTTCCCAAGCATCAGTCTTGGGCCTGATATTATTAAACATTTTTTATTAATGATGGTCCCATAAAAAAATAAGCATGTGCTAATGGAATTTACCAGTGGCATAAGGGAGGGAGGCACTGTCACTACAGAGATGAATAGCACTCTCATTTAGGAAGAACTGAATGACCTTGAGAATAGGATAAATCGGATGAAATTCAGAAGGATTTGACTCCAAGTTCATGCTTCTGGGTATTTTTTTTTCCAGTTTCTATTCTATCTACACGTTCATAGCTAAGGAAAGATGAAGGAAGGGAATATAGAGGGTGCAAAGCAAAGTATTTTCACTAGAGTAATGAGATTCCTGTAATGATGTATGAGGCACATGTCAGAAATGAGCCAGGATAGTGCACACTATTCACAAATGATTCACTTCACTTTTGGGAAGATATGGAAAAAGATGATTAGAGTGACCATGGGAAGGGAGAGCCTGTAGTGTGAGAGGATTTTGGCAAAATGCATGCTGAGGGAGGCTGCTAAAAATACCACATGGGCATAAGCTCCAGGAAGAGAAAACATCTATTCAAACTGAAGGACAACATTGGCACAAGAACAAATGAGCATAAATTGGTCATGAATAAATTTAGGATGGGAATTGGAATCAGGTTTCCAAACAACAGAATAGCAATGTTCTGCAATTGCTTTCCAGTGAGAACAGTGGAAACAACAACAATATCAACAACCCCCAAGCTACTTTTAGGATGGACTTAAATGAGTTTCTGCAAGGGATTATATGATGTGTTTGGCTAAGATAGCAGAGAAGTAGACTGGATGACCCAAGAGGTCCATGCAGTCCTATCTAAGTGTTCCTCATGACCAAGTATTTCTGAGCACTTTTAAGTGCTTCCTTTCCTTCATGTTTTTTTTTATAAATTTTTATAATATACTGCTGGGGCTGCTGGCTGGACAGATTTAGGGAAGGCACAAAACTGTGGTGCCCAGAATATGCCGAATACTCCCCAAACAAAGCAAGAAAAGTGTCCAGTGTCCTACGGGGCAAGGCTTGGATGTTTAAAGAAATCTCTCTTTTCTGTGGAAGGCAATGGGGATGAAGTCCCAACAGGAGCAGCATCCCTTTGAGCCTTGAGTCTGTCTTGTTTCCCTTATCCTCCTGAGTCTGCTGCTTTGTTTTGTAGTTTGCCTTCTCAGCCCCACTGTGCAGATGCAGCAGTGTGAAATCGGATGGCAAACAGTACTTCAGATGCATAAGGTTAAATGGAGAGGACCCTGAGCAGGCAGTGTAAGTGTGACTGGATGCCAAGCTGCAGTGAAGATGGCTTGTTAGGGAGAAGGGAGGATTCCTTCAGCCTCAGTGGTGTGGGACAGAGCTGTGTTAGCATGTCATGGTTTCTCTCTTCTCAGCCCAGAAAGCACCTCTGTCTTTCAGTTTGGTTTATCCTGCTTGGTGCCTCAGTGCTTGGTTACTGTCCCTTGTTCCCAAATCCAGCATTTCCATTACTTCTTCAAAGCTGCATTTCCCCTAGTCAATGAGGCCATAAAGGGATTTGTATGGAAACCTGGAGTTTTATGGATTTCTTACCCACTCTAGCAAAATTGGGTACTTACACCTCTTTTAGAGTAATAGATGCTGCTTCATTCAAGTGCTGGGTCTGCAGGTTGGCTGGGTAACATGGTGACTCCCTGATTAGGACAGGATCTTACAGACAAAAGTTTTATTATTTTCTTTAGTTGAAATCTGATGAGGTAGGCAATGAGATCTGCAGAACTGAATAATTCTGTTGGTTTTCCTCTCCAGGTAATTAATTACACACATACTTCTTCTGAAATCAGTTATTCTTATCAAGAATATGTTAAGAAATAGGAAAAGCAGATGAATCCCCAGGAGTACAGGTAGTTTGGAAAGTGAGAATAAATAGGCAGCAGCTTTACAGCTTGTCACCATCCACATTAATCACATTGCTAGTAGGCAGCTACTTTATGTACAAAGACTTTAACAATTGGTTTAAAAAAACAAGCAGGAGGGCTGAGTCCCCAGGTTCATGTAAAGAGGGTGATGAACACCTGTGTCATAAAATAGAAAAGGGAGTTTTCAGTCCCTCTTCAGCTGAGGTTTCTGCAGCTTTCTCAGTCCTGAGGGACTCCTGAGGGGGCAAGAAGGCTCTTGGTGCCTCCAAATGCTGCAGCTTTGCCATCAGTGACTTTGTGCAGCACTCCAAGCACAAGCTACCCTGTGACTCTTGGATCAGAAATGCTCATCCCTCAAAAGGAAATGTTAAAGCTGGTTTAAAAAAAAATATTTTCAAGGAAAAATTATATTGATGGTCAAAACTTAAAGACATACACTGTGGAATGATAAACCCCCCCCACTTTGATTGAAATTTAAAAAGAGTAGCCATTATTTCTGATGGGTTTTTTAGTTTAATTTTTGTCCCTGTGTATATCTTGAGAAGTGAATTTAAACTTTGTGTATCTTGAGAGGTATTTTTTCACCTATCCTTAACTTCAACCAGGACACAGAATCTCTGAACACTTGAGTGAGATGATTTCATTCTGCCTTGTCCTTCTAGCAAATTCAATTTCAAAGGAATCAATCGTAAGCACAACCCACACTTATCACTATATTTTAGTGAGTTATTGCTCACACATAGGTGTGAGAATGTGGCTCTTCAAGGGAGCATGGCAGCCTTGTGCCAGAGATGAATTTAGCCCTGAGCTCGCTGCAGCCCTGGGGGTCTGACCTGGTGCCATAACTGTGGGGAAACCTGCTCAGTTTTTCCATGGGTGGAAATATCTGTGGGTGTGGAAGTGTCTGGGGGGCAGGGGGGGGATATAAAAGCACACTGACAGGTTGTATGCAAACTGACCTGCATGTTCATTTGGGAATCTTTAACTGACAGTTGTACTGAGGAAACATCTTTGGCCACAGCAGGTGAAGAGAAATGGCTCCTTCAGATATGCCTCTGGATTTTGGTTGCCAGCTCGTGCTTCTCCTGAAGGCAGCAGCAGTGGCACCAGAGGTGTCTGGGACCAGGTGAGGGGTCTCCTTGTGTGTGCCAAGGCTGTTGCCTGCCCCCAGTCAGGAGTAATGAGCACCCTGATATCAACAGGATTAAACAGCACCAAAGCCTATGAGAATAACCCCCTATGAGGTAAATCAGCTGAGGCGATGCCTGTGGGCACTGGACCAGCACCCATGGAGCAGCGGCTCATACCCACAGACTGGAGCAGTGCCTTGGTGGGGCAGCAACAGAGACCTCGCATCCTCTGTTGTCTCTCCCCTGGGAATTTTAAAAACAAGGGGTTAAAAAATAATCCCTGGTTTGGATAATAATCTCCTTGAGTTAACGCCAGAGGAGAAAAGTGCCTGGTGCAGCCGCTGACAGTGGTGCCCTGGTCCTGCCCTCCCATCCCCAGCCAGGGCGGCTCTTGGCCCCGTGGCCGTCGTGTGCTGTCAGTCCCTCCCTGCCCAGCGAGAGCCACATAACTGAGGGTGGCTGTGAAAGGACACCTCTGTGGGGGAGCTGTGATGCTGTGAGGATGTTAGAGCCTACACAAAAGGAAAGGGGCAAAGGAAAAAAAAACCACAAAAATGCTGTGTTCGTTCCTCACTCTTCCCTCAGTTCTTTCTCACCCTGTGCAGTGGCTTCAGAGGTGCGAACACATCCTGTTTACATCTGCCACCAAGACGGGCAGGGGAGCACACGGCTGAGGCACAGCTGGAGGCAGCACCATCCACAGGGAGAGCTGCCCGCAGTGGGAGACGGTGCCAGCATGGACACGCTGCCCATCTACCACGGGCGCATCACCCGAGAGGCCGGGGAGAAGCTGCTGCTGGAGGCGGGCGTGGATGGCAGCTATTTACTGAGGGACAGCGAGACCATCCCGGGAGCCTACTGCCTCTGCGTGCTGTGAGTGCTGCCGTCTCTGCCCTGGGGGGTGGGCAGCCAGGGGCAGTGGGGTGGGAGTGGGGTGGGCAGG
>VWZD01012668.1:10701-40701 GCA_013396695.1 Sakesphorus luctuosus
AAATATATATATATTTATATATATACATGCACACAGAAATTACTATTTCTATCCAACCACTCCAAAAGGAACATAAGAATTCAGCCATTCTCTGCTTATGTCTTGCTCCCTGCCTGCACAGGGAGCAGATGCACTAAGGATGCAGGAGGGCTGGATGGGCATCAGTGCTAGCACAGGGTACCGGTTCTGCTACTCTGCACCTGTCACATGAAAAGGAGGAGCAGAAATGCAAAGATTTCTTNGTTTAAAATGTGGCTGTATCATCCTTACCATACAAAATAATTCTTGCTATTAACACTACTTCTTCTTCAGGATTAAAGAGTACATTTTGCTTTCATTTGCTGATTGAAGTCAAGGGACTAAATAATAACTCATGTAACTGGGAACAAGTTTATTTTTACACCAGAACAAAGCTTTTGTCAAAATAACCTAAGAGCCAGCACACAAATTCAGTAAGTGCTGCCCTGAAAAATTCTTGAAAAAAAAAAAAAAAAGGTTTATGCTGTCCCTTTGGAAGGTTCTTCCTATGTATAGGAGGGAAATGCTGCAAATCTCACCAGAAAAACATTGCTATATGCTCACAGCTGTGTCTTTGGGCATACATGGTTTGATCTTCTCTAGTTTTTCTACTTTCTTTCAGACCTTGTGGGCTCAGTCAGGCTCTGGCCAGGCACTACGGCTCTGACCACAGCAATTATTTCTCCTATCAGAAGCTATTCAGCACACTCACATCTAACACCCGTGGACCAGTTTACAGTTTATCTGTTTGAAAAATTACCTCCCCAAAACCGACTCCAAGAACTAAACATAAACTAGGTGTGGCTGGGTTCCCACATGAGAGCCAGCAAGGCCATCAGGCGTTAGGGATGCCACACACAACTGCATTTGAAGGTCTGAGAAACAATGTGGAAATGATGCTAAAAAACAGGCAAAGAAATCAGTTCCTTCTGACTGCAACCAAGTTATATCTCAGTGGAGACTCCTGACCTAGAGAGCCCACAGGGCCTGCAGGCTACACACAGCCTGCAAGGACAACCCAAGAGGCTACAGGCCTCTTTCAAACATCATCTTTTCCCAAGAGGAAGTTCAACAACCCATACACAAGGACTCAATGCCCTGATAACGCATGAATTATGTTCCTAGGGTCAGTTCTAGGCTGGTCTTCATCTTTCGTGGTGTATCCATATATATTTCTCCTATGCCATAAAAGTGAAGTACCGACACCTTTACCACAAAGTAACTACCAATCACTGATGTTACAGAGAGGATGTGTGGCACCCAAAGAAAAGACAACAGAAGCTACCTATAGGTTTGGAGCACTGTTCAAATCACATCATCAAGCTTTCTCATTCTTTTTCTTGTGAAACAGTTTAAACAAGTAACTTCTTAATGGGAGCAGCATTCTTTTCTCATGGGGATTTGTTTAGCCTCATAACAAAACATGCAATGGCATAAAATGAAAATACAAAATAAAATTAGAAATAGTCTCAGCAAATGCATGTATTGCACAATGTAGTAACAAAATTCATCATCTTCGCCACAGGATATTCCCTTATCTCCTCTTTGTAAGCATGGCCATCTTACTCTATTGCTGATAACAAGACCACAGATGACATGCAGGAACACTGCAATAAGCAGATCATGTAATACAACTCTAGTGCCAGCTCTGGTCAGAAAGTCTAGGTGAAAAAATTCCCATATTGCAATGGTTCAGAGGCCTGGCTGGGCAAGTTGTTCCTAAATAGTGGTTGACATCCCAGGAGGTGTCAACCAAATATGTTCTGAAGTGATTTTTAGAATGGACTTAACAGATTTTCCATCTTTCAATTTTGGTCCTCAACAGGCTGTGTTAAGATATTGCAAGTCAAAGTCTGAGTTGCTTTGGAAAAGAAAAAACCCCACAAACCAAAATCTTGATCAAAGAGGATGTACAAGTCACTCTGCAAGAGGAACACTAATTAACTAATTTTCTGTCTCTTATAACTCATAAATGGTTCAATTGATTTCAGGCAAACTACTAGTAGAAACCAAGCCTAAAGTATTTCAGTACACAAAGAAAAGTTTTTTGACATATTATGGATAAATGAAAAAAAGACAGGCACAAGTGAAACTATTTTGCAGATTTTACTAAAGCATCCTCCTTACTGCCTCAAAACATTTGTTAAATTGACCATTAACAAAAACTAATACATTCCGTTTACATTTTCCTTAATCCTGTGCTATATTATTGGAAATTTACATTTTCCCAACCTTATTCAATCACCCCATTTTCAAATCCTTATAAGCTGTCAGTGTCTGTCAGCACCTGACAGGATGCCCTTGTTCCAACTGTCCATATCTAAATAGATATTTCCCTTCCATTTATCAAACACATTTTGGTAATAACTGTCTCTACTGAGCACAACTTCTGTTTCCCAGAAATGAGCAAAAGTAGGAAGGGTAGTTTCAACAATCCTTTCTCAGTAAATTGTGCTTAGTGAATGTTTGGATGCATCTAAAGCTGAGTTGTAATTTGAGTTCACTTTTGTCAACCACACGGCACTGCAAATGTTAGCAAAAAACACATTTTGACATTGTGCTGTTTCATGAGTCTCTTGAACACCGAATATTTCTGATACCCACATTCCTTATGGCCATCCACCCACAAATTCTTAAGAAAACTTAATTTCCTACCCTGCCCATATTTTCTCTTACCTCTGGGTCACTTCGTAATGTTCCTTTACCCATTTAGGACTGCAAAACCTACAAATTTAGTATAATCAGATTCATTCTCTGTTCACTGGTTTTAATTTCCATTATACACAGTGCCTATAAATTTGTCTCATAAACAGCTTGCATAATTTTACTAAGTTAAGCTCACCTGTCAGCATCTCTTTTTCCATTTTGAATATTGGTATCATTAAGTACTGCCTCTTGCTGTCAATTCTCATTTACTTTCTTTTCCGTGACTTCAAGAGAGTAATTCCTCTGGCTCAATGGCATGTAACTTATTTTCCTAAACTACTTTTGATTAATGTTTTTAGACGTACTTGCTTTCTAAGACACCAGCCCTTTTTCTCCACAAACCCAACAGCAGAACTGTATTTTAAGGAAATTGCTGGAGAAACAAGAGACTGCAGGTTTGGGTAACCCATTGACTATGCTTGAAATTCTACTTAGGAGGCACTTGTTTCTCACTGTAGTCACTACAGGGCATACAGCAACGTCTGCAGCAAACAGCCAAGGATTTGCTGGTGTCAAGTTCAGTCACATGCATTTGCACAATCCACTTCTCAAATTCATGCTGCGTTTCCGCTGCTTCTACAGGTAGGCTGTTCCAAAGCCTTACTCCTCTAAATATTAGAAATATTTCTTCCATTTTCAGTGTCTTTCTTCCTGGCCACTTATTCTTTTCCAACTTGTCCAATTGACAAGAGTAAAACCAAAACAGGTCATCTTCATTTTCAGTCATATTATTGCAATGTTTTCTCTTACGAGATCTCTGTTCACATTTTCTCAGAATTGCAGACACTATTCTGTATGGACAGATGTCTCACTCAGCCAAACATCTATGGTATTAATGGTTCCACATGCTTTTCCTGCAAGTATTTTTGTTGGTTCACCCTAAAACTGCCATTACCCATTTTTTCATACCTGGAAATCATATGAAGCTGATAATCAGATGAAATAATCATATCTTTTTAACCTATTTACAATGAATAAGCTTTTGACTGTATAGTGAAAACAATCACTATTTCATAATATTGCCATTCTTATCAGATCTCATCCCATTACTGTTATTCCTATTGTAAAAGCCATCCAGGTTTTACCATTTGATAATCTGTTTTCTATTTTACAATACCAGTATAGGTCCTGTTACCAAAAAAACCCAAAGGACTATTCCCACAATTTACTGGAAAAAAATAAGTAAAAGTGCCACCAAGATCATTCTTTGTAGAATTTATCTACCTTTTGTCTCTCCACTTCTTTTTAAAGACAACCTTTTGTTACTATCCCTTTAACTAAAGTGTTATTGTCTTAGAGTTTCTGTACTCATCTCCGTAACTCAACCAATTGTAAAGCAGCACCTTATTTGATGTTTATTCAAAATCTAACCCCAAAAATTTCCTTTGTCAAGAGAAAGAGGTATCAAACAAGCCTACTACAGACAGGTATCAAAGTAGACGGGAAAGATCTGCCTTTGGTAAGCCCATGCTGTATACTTACTGATCATACTGCTGTACTTCAAAATATTTGAATATTTTTCCTCTCATATTTGTGCTGAATCTTTGCACTTTTATATATATATATATATAAATATATATATATTTATATATATACATGCACACAGAAATTACTATTTCTATCCAACCACTCCAAAAGGAACATAAGAATTCAGCCATTCTCTGCTTATGTCTTGCTCCCTGCCTGCACAGGGAGCAGATGCACTAAGGATGCAGGAGGGCTGGATGGGCATCAGTGCTAGCACAGGGTACCGGTTCTGCTACTCTGCACCTGTCACATGAAAAGGAGGAGCAGAAATGCAAAGATTTCTTGTCCTGCGTGTATTAATATAAAGTTATTAGCTATAAGCGTCCCCAGAACAATCAAAGTCTTATGAACCCAGAACTGCCTGCCTGACACTGGGCAGGACACAAACTGAAAGGGTCTTGGACCTTCCTGTGAGGACCACACTTGAGCCAGGGAGAACTTTCTCTATGAAGATATTAGCTATAAGCATCCCCAGAATACACTCTACAGACAAACACACCAAACTGACATTTCAATACAGAACTTGAGCAGTTTAACCCCCCTGACAGACTTAACTCACAACAGAAAACTACTAACCAGAAACACAACAACCTAAAACACAAATCTAGAACCCCGTTGGTAACACAGAGCAACTAAATGAACTGCACAAAACTTACTTTGTAACGCAAAGCAAAAGGAAAGAACATAGCTGTTTCCCATTAACATACATGTTAAAAACAGAACTACACACTTTAAAGGAACACACCAACCAAAATAAAGTAAGATATATACTTAGTAAGTTAGGAGGTTTAAGGCAAGTTATAATTAGTATTATAGTAGCAAAATACAGTTAGTAAATAACGTGCCTATGAAGACATGGCCCAGTGAATTCGGTATAAAAGGGAAAGCATAATATAACAGTATGTTACCTTTTAAGTTATAAAGTAATAAGCATAGTATAAGACATCAGACAGCAAGTATGAAGAAACAGGTGTTGAAAAAATGTAAGCATGAGATATCAAGTATAGAGAGTACATAGTTTCTCGCCCCTACATTGTCCCAAGAGGTGGGAGGAGACAGGGCAGCTCCTCTCAGCTACCTCCGCAGAGACAATGGCATTTTCCCCCCATTTTTGCTTATGCCCAAACTCCTTTATACTTTCTTTTTCTTAGGTGGTTTGAGTGATTTTAGTCAATAATTGGTTTTGGGGTGGTAGACAGATGACATAGGCCTGAGGGTTGGCTCCCTGTGTTTTCAGAAGATGTGGCAAAGGAGAGCCATGTCATCTCCACAACATTCTACCCGTTGTTAATCTTGTCAGTCTGGCTTTGGCACTTTTGGAAGGCCACTGGGGTTTCCTTGTCCTCTGACAATGGTGCTGGGAGCATCCCTCCAGGAGCTGAGGCATTTCCCTCAACTCATCAAGAGCTCATCAGGGCTATCATCCCATAGCACCCAAGCAGCTATGCTGACAGTGGCAACACCTCTGCGAGTGAGGAAGACGACTAATACAGCTGGTCTTTGGCAAAGTTCCTCAGCTCGCAGCAGAGTGGTAGGAAACAATAGTTGAAAGCATTGGTCTTCATTATGCACCAGTAAAGGAATGCCCTCATGGCTTACTGGTGAGACAGGTAAATACTTAAATACAGAATCGCCAAGAAAAAAAAAATGCAAGAAAAGCTCTCACTCTTGAAAGCCCTTAAGAGAGAACTTCTGGTACCTTACAAGGGATCTGAGGATCTATTAGGCTCTACACTGTCAGAACATCTGTTTATCTTCCATTTTCCTCTCATCATTTTAACAAGTAGGAATAGAATTTTAATGGCAATTACTGCTAAAATTAAAAGCTCCTTCAGACTGGAGTTTCTGATGCACACAGATTTGGTGTAAGTCAAGAAGAAATACCCCTTCTTCACAACACAGCTGCTTGACTTGACTAGAAAATAATGTTTCTCCCCTAATTCCCAATTTCATATAAAACTCTGGTTATAAATCACTGCCAATGGTTGGGCTGACTGAAATTCTAATGCTATACCAACTTTTATTCTATAAACACTACAAAAAAAAAGTATTTCAGAGTAAATGAGTAAATCCCTCAACTCAATCCATTGTCCCTACTTGCTGATACTTCAGCATGCATTATACTGCAATAAGGAATATATTTCCATAAACAATGAAATTAGGAGAAAGAGTTACAAATGCAGTCTTTGTGATTGAATTATGCTTAGATCCATCAGCACAGAATATACAGTGCCAAAACCAAGAAATTATGGTGAAAGAGAGGAGTTTTCAAAAATCTTCACCCTTTATCAGACATTATACAACTCTACAACTCTGTAACTTTTTTTTTTTTTTTTTTGTAAACAGGACAGTCCCTAAAGATCGAATCAAACCACCGATTTCACAAAACAAATGCACCGGGAAATGCCATAGTAATGGATTACATTATTTTCTTCAGTCATTTACAGTTTTCCACTCTGCCATTTCTGGTCAAAGAAGTTGCAAACTCCTATTTTATTTCCTGTCTGAGACCAAGTACCTTCCTAATTCAGCAAGTTACATAACTCTGTAATGAAGACTAAAATAAAAATACTGAACTACTTACTTCAACTAGACTATCTTACTTTGACTGGAGTTATTTACTCCAACTAGATTAACATCGTGATATAGTGATATCAGAATCATAAAAATGAAGATCTATAAATATCTAAAACATGTTATGTAACATGAATTTGATGTTGGGCATATAGGAAGGGCACAAAGAGCTGAATTATCTTTACCCCAAGGTTCATACACCAGGTTAATTGTTTCTCTGAGTTTGCTCTTACAATTCATTGTAACTGCCAACATGGTTAAAATATTAAGAGAATGTTTTAAAAATGAAAATAACTCATTCTGGAATTGCAGTTTCATACACATTAAGGGTTCATCAGTGGTTTCTAAAAGATGAGGAGCCCAGCTAGAGTTTCCCTCTAGCGGGTCCAGAGAAGAGCAACAAGGCTGGTGAAGGGACTGGAGCATAAGTCCTATGGAGAGAGGCTGAGGGAGCTGGGGGTGTTTAGCCTGGAGAAAAGGAGGCTCAGAGGTGACCTCATCACTGTCTAGAACTACCTGAAGGGAAGTTCTAGCCAGGTGGGGGTTGCGCTCTTCTCCCAGGCACTCAGCAATAGGACAAGGGGGCACGGGCTCAAGCTCTGACAGGGGAAATTGAAGTTGGAGATCAGAAAAAAGTTCTTTACAGAGAGAGTAATCAGGCATTGGAATGGGCTGCCCAGAGAGGTGGTGGATTCACCTTCCCTGGAGATTTTTAAACGCAGATTGGACGTGGCACTGAGTGCCATGATCTAGTTAATGGATTGGAGTTGGACCAAGGGTTGGACTTGATGATCTCGGAGGTCTTTTCCAACCCCATTGATTCTATGATTCTATGATAATGTCCCTTCAGGTTAGAGTTCATAAAATCCTTTCAAGAGCTCAGAAATGGGAGACAGAGCACTTAAGAAAGGCAGTGAGTTCTGCAAGCTGCAGGTGCTGAGCTGGGTGAAGGGGAGAAGGAACTGGGGCCAAGCTCTGCCCATTCCTTGGCTTAGGACTCTGACCCCCATTCTGAGCACTGCAAATGCTCATGCCAAAAAAAGTATTATGCTCCCACTTCCACGAAAGCCATCCACAATTTGATCCCAAGAAATTCATTCTCACCACTGAGAAAAATGCAACTTCCATTAAGAGTAATGGAAATTGCACATGTGCAACAGGACAATTTAAGACCCTTAAGGAATTGTATCCTCCCTTTACACACAGATGTAATTTTCATTAATACCAATTAAAAGAAAATAATTTCAATGAAATTACACCCAGTTTCCATAGCACAGAATCCCATGCAAAACAACAGCAAGCAGCAAGTTTTATCTTTTTTTTTAAGCCAGATTTCAATAATCTTTTGAATTGACATTTTTATAAAAAGTAATTGTTTTACTCAAAGCAACAGCAGCTAAAATAGAAATTTCAGACTGCAATCCAATCAGTGCAAACTGTTCAGGAAGTAGGAAAAAAAACTCTTGAAATTTAAAAAAACCTATTTCTTTATCATTTCCTTTTGAGGTTCAAATCCTGCAGGTAGAATGAAGAACACAGGATAAGGACAGAGCAGTGGGATCCTTCTGTCATTTATACATCTAGTCTACATTACATTTTCTTTCAACTTTGTCCAGTCTTAATTAACACGTATGTTAAAATCATTATATTCCTTCCATATTAATCTACATTAAAATACAGAGAGCATGTAAATAAAGATGTAGTGGCTATTTCGTATTACATTCTCAAATATGCTACTGAAGATGTCAGCATGAAGTTTGAGAGCAGTCTCGCAACTTTTTTGTGAGCTGCAATTAAACAGCTTTATGTTCACGGAAGTGATCCTATGTATTGAATTATTTTAACAGACTCTGAATTTCAGTGCACACAAGCTCTCACTTCAGGAACAAAGCACAAGATAATAGGAGAATGTGACTGCATAGAAGTTGCTTTCAAGTAATTTCTGTGCTTTGCTGATTCCATCACAAACTTATGGCAGGCTGGTCCCCAGCGTACCCCAGAACAGCCTTTGCTCCTACATTTGCCCTCTCCTCCAACTCAAACTTGAGCTTTTTTACCCCAGTCATATCAAAGTAATTTTCTTGCAGGTGGCTACACTGACTTTGAAACCACAGCATCCTGGCAGCATAACATAATGAAATTGTGCTATAAAAGAGAGTCAGGCCCAGTTTCCATCCAGCAGCACGTATGCAAGGTAATGAATTAGGAAAGGAAATCCAGGTCAAGTGACACACACAAATATAGGCACAGTAGGATCAATTCCATGAGAAGTGTCCTGAAAGTGAGTTCTTAAACTGGTTATAAAAATTAAAGTGCATAAGGTCCAAGAGGAAAAAAACAGTAAAAGTAACTTTTAAATGAAAAAACCCTGTATGGTTGTTTTCCTATTCCTGCTCATAATAAGCATACATACTGTACTTGAAGGGCAAATGCAACTATTTAAATATTTATCAAGTAAATACATGTGCTGAGGATGGGGAATGTGTGTTTTATGTCTGATTTTGAGAGCAAATAAGTTTTAAAAGGTAAATCTAATGCAATGTAATAAAACTGCAAAGTATGTTCTGACCTTCTACTCTTCCCTGCAACACTTACACGCACATATATACACACTTTAATAATACATATCCCAGTGGAGTACAACTGACCCCAGTAAATCCTGCTGTTTCCCCAAGTGTGGAATTAAAAGCTTCATGATCAGAGTGAGAGAACACATTTGTTTCCATTCTTGTGATATCATTTTTCCCCCTCAGACTAGTGTCAGCACAGAAGCCCATGGTACTCTACATAGCTGACTCAACTGTATATGTTAAAAAATTTACAGGCATTGAAATCAAATCTATATTTTTGAAAAAAGAGGCTTGTACTTTTTTCCCTGAAATAAGCTAGTAAAACATTTTAGAAGGAAAACCAGACATTTTAAAGTGATAGTTCCAATACTGCACACATACAGAGAAACCAAACAAACCAAAGAAACGTTATTTTGTAAGTACAAAAAATAACCAAGTCATGGAGTCCAGGAAAATTTTGAAATTAAAGGCATATAATAACTTGGGAAATTGCACATTTGCTTTACAAATAGCAGAAACAAAATATATTTTATTTTAGAATTCTGAGGAAGATAGCTCATCTACCTTACCTACATTGTTTGCAGAATAGAAAAGTAATTTAGAAAACTATGGCATATGTGTAGAAATATATGAAAACCAAACCATACTTAGGCTTTTCTGTTTGCAGCATCAGAGAGCAACAGAATTTGAGAAAAATTCATGCATGTTCTCTGTGCAAGAGAGCTGAAATTTCCCTTCTCTCTATGTGAGTAGCACAATCTTGAAGGGAATTTTGGACCTCAAAAATCAAAATTATGATGATTTGAACAAACAATATTTGTACTTCCTTTGGTCACTGGTCTCCAGTACCTATTCTCCTCCTTCCTCAATAGGTTGTTGCTACACTGGGCCAACTGTTTTTCCTACCCTTCTCCCTGCACTTGTTTCCCCTATTTTTCTTTTGTGTGTCTCCTCCTCTGTCACTCTTCTTAATGCTTAGCATTCTTTTTGCTTCTCATTTTAAGTCATAGCTTTCCACCTCCTAAATATCCACCCCAACCCCATGCTTTTCCAGAACAAACTAATAGGTAAGCACCCATAGGACACCTGTATTTTAGTATTTTCTGTCTCTTATGCGTCTTATTTCTTCCAGGGCACCAAATATTTCTCAAACTGCCCAGATCACACGATAGTGATGTTTCGATACAATTCCAAACATACTTTTGTGGTTTGTTTTTTTTTTTTTGAAATGCATTGCAACATCTGTTTGCATTTCCAAACAGTGGCAGGACTGAACAGAGCCTTGGCTGCTCTTGCAGTATTTGGGTTTCTTTTCCTAGCTAATATGCTAGTGCACAGGGGAAAGCATTATTATATCATTAATCACTTACAGGGAAGCCGGGTGCATCAAGGGAGTGGGCACTACAAAGGTGGCCAGGAATTAGGCTTAGGCTCAGTTCTGTCACTCATACACTGTCCAACCTTAGAAAAGTCAGTTTTTGAGTAATATTCAAACAAATTTGCAAAGACTGTAACTTAGGGAGAACAGGTGGGCATTGTTTCTGTACCATGACAACCTCCAGATTTGTAAGCTGGAGGTCGAGTTAAGAAAAATGTCCCAGTGAGTCTTCTGGCTTTCAGACAATCTTGTCAAACCCAAAACAATTATAGCTGATGTGACATGTTCTTCACATTACTAGGACTCAATGTATTGGGAATGTCACTTACTTAATTTCTCTCACTACTTAATTTTTCAGTACTGATTTTCTTAAGGAGTTAACATCATCAACACAAGCAAGTAACCTGTTCTGGTTTCTTTTTCAGTGCTATTGAATTGCTTTATTTTTTTGTATCTTTAAGCAGAGCAAAGAAGTGACACTCACTGCTTAGTGGAAGGCGACAGTGCTAAGAGATCTGGAAGCAGATGTGGCTGAGCATGCTCAAGCCTTTCAGCTGAAGGCTTCTCTTTGATAGGCTGAACACCTGTCTGCAGGTGGCCTCCAGTAGCGCAGAGATGTGCTCCTCCACCACAGAAGTTCTTCTTAGTCACAGACTCTTGGTGCTTTGTCACAAACCTCTTACATGCTTCACTTTATAACATGGACTATTTCCAGAACCTGCAAGAGGTCCTCTCAGAAACCCGTAGAAGTGATGGGAGTTCAGACGGAGACTCCCTTCACCTGGGGTCCTTGGGCACAGGCCTGCAGGGCTGCCATGCAAGACACCAGTTCTGCTGGCACAGGATCACATTCAGGAGTGCCTCTGAAACTCAAAAAGCCTTGGTATTCATGCAGAGAGAGTATGGGGCAAGTGGGGTGTTTGAGTCAGCACCCATCAGTATTTGGCTCTTGGTCTGCCACGCATCACAGTCGAGCTCCCCCCAGCACAAGTTTCAGAACACCGTGCTACAGGTGGAGCAGGTAAGGCCCTCTCCAGAACTGCTAAAGATTTTTGCTCAGCATGTAAGACTTCATATCCAAATTCAGTGATCCAGAGTAACTTGATTTTTTACAGTTAACTCTGAAATAGCTCACTGTGCTATGACCAGTAGACAATAGCTGTAACAGCCTAGAGGGTAAAAATACCAACCACCAATCAACCATTTCATTCCCACCCCTTCCCCAGTCTCTTGCCAAATTCTTTTAATAGGAGACTAAGAAGCATCACTGGTATTGAAGGGTTATAAAGCTGTTGCACCTCTGAGATCTCCAAAGAAAGAAGCAACCTATTGTGTGCTCTTCTTTTCCATAATAGCCAAACCCAAGGATATTTCATGCCTATGAAAGTAGCTTCCTCTAGTCCTTTATTCCAGTCAAGAAGGAAGAAACCACAGCTGGCACAGAGCTGAAGACAGTAATTAGCTCAGAAAATATTCAGTTTTGAAGCTAGCCTAAAAAGGATGGCAGCAAGCAAAATTGAAGATGTGGTTCTCATATCTCCCAATGCGTTACAGAATTTTTTTGTGTTATACAGCAGGAGAGCAAAGCTGTTTTCCTCAGAAAGAAACCTGTTTCCTAAATAAAATGAGCATAAAGCATTAGATGGAATCAGAATGCCCACAGACGAATGGCACCTCACTAATGGGATATATTCATCAAGAATTACATCAATACCACTAAAAGTTATAATTTATCTCAAGAAAAGTTCAAGAAAAGCAACACCAAAATATACACAAATCAAAGAAATGAGAATGAGAAAACACATTTTTTGTTGCCATGGGAGCATCCGTATCATCAACACCTATTTTTATTGTAAATAAAAAAAAAGCCACATATATCTTCATTCCCATAAGAATAGCAAATACTACTGGGATTGACAATGAAATTACCAAACGGCATATTGAAATGATGGGCCAGATCCACTCCACAACTACACCTTTTTATGCTTGTCACACAAGTGAAAAATTAACCTTTTAATCTTTAGGTGCATCTACTCTGGTTGATGCTCCAAAATAGCCTAATACAAATATTTAGTAACCAGAAAATATTCCTTAGTTAAATAGAAAAGGAAGAGAACAGCTTCATATTTTTGAATAAAGGAGATGACCTCAAGCAGTATCTTCCAGTTACAGCACTTGCAGAGACGTTTCAAGCCTACTCTGTAAAAGGCGCTCACAAAAAAAATTGAACCTCAAACCCCTTTCGTGCATTTCACTTACAATTCCTCAGCTCTCAGAGATCTAAAAAGATTTATCATGCTAAATTCCCTGTAGATGATAGGCAGGCAAACATTTAAATGTGACATCCAGAAAGGTAATTTGTCCTTATAAGGACAGTCCACATCCCCAAGCGTTCAAGCTGTCATCTTATACTTTTAAACACTTAGGGTTTTCGGATGAGCAGTGATAATTTTTAACAAAGCAGAGAGGTCTCAATTTGCAAATTGAGTAACTCATCGAATAAGAAAGTTGGATTTGTAATAGAGTCTGACAGATGTCTGCACCACGACATGACAGTGACAAAGTGCCTCTGAAATTTTCTCTTCAAAGATGAAGTTTCAGCTTGCCTCCTTTCACCTCTAGGAATCCAAATAATATTTTTTGATTATACAGGTGAAAAGAAATTTGGTTTCAGCTACTATCCATTTACATCCAGCAAATAAGTTATGATTATAATACCAGGCTCTGATCATGAGAAGATCCAGCAATAATATTGCAGCACAATGTTTAGGAGTCCCTGGCATTGCAGGAACATGGCAGAAAAAAACCCCTATACAAAACAGCTGTGAAGGAAGCTAATTTCTTGAGCATAAAATAATTTTCTGAATTTTAAAATACTATTTTACTGTCTTGTTACAAACCACATTTGCAGATTTCTTTGAATTTTACCTTAACATGTGTATGGCTTAACAGAAAATTTATGTTAATAGTATTCAACTGTACCAACATGCACTGAGAGCTCAGAAGCAATACAACAAGATTCTTTCCCAGCCAGCCTGTCCAAATAGGTTAACTCTCTGCTAACAAGGACCGTGGTCAAAGAAAGCTGTCACTAGTATGATTTTGTGGTGTTTTCACATGCAGGAGTCACTCAAAGACTTAAAAACTTCCAAAACGCTACTGAAAAAGGTTGTTTTATGGGCCCCATTTAGTGAACACAAATGATGAGGGGGGAAGGTCAATTATCTCCCAGTGGTGGTAGAAATGTACTACTAGAGCAACCACGAGGTTTAAGACACAGTTGCAGGTGAGGAAATGCTTCACAGCAGCTGGTTGTCCCCTCAGCCTGAGCAGCACAGCAGGACAGGCAAACTCTAATCCTACAACTGCTGTGAGACTAGTTGCTTTTTGAAATTTAGGAATTTTCCAGAACACAAGCATTTTGATAGGACTGAACAGGTGAGAACATCTCAGTCAACTAGTTCTTATTCCTCTAGGTAGGCTGTTGTTCTGGTAAGAATCTGAACTCAAATCCTACTCCGAAAAGCCCAGTCCTAGCACAGCATCTATTCATAACAGTCTCAAATTATTTCATATGAAAAGTACTCACAAAGTTTGATCACATATACACCACTAACACTTAATAAAATGGGCATTTTTTAGCCAAGCATGCATACTCCCTATGTAATTCTGTGTTTTAAGCTGTAGTCTAACTAAAAATGTAAATATTGCTGTGTCTGACACTGCCTGTAAGAGGCAAGATACATCCTAACTACTGGAGTAGTGTGCCAAAGGCCTTAGTCAGTGACAGACATTTGAGTGTTCTTGAAGAGTACATAGTGGGAATAAATTAATAAAAGGTGGCAACATGGTATTCTTCAGAAGATTTCACTATTTTCTTAGGACTTTGCTTTCTTGATTTACATGGATTCACAGAACCTGATAGAACTGGAAACACTGGGGTGCAAGGGATGAGTTTCTCTCTAATACAACTTGGAGAAACACTACAGAGTCTGATTCTGGTGAAAATTTAAGAGCAAGTAACATTAAGAGTAAGTAACATTAAGATCTACTCTTTTAAACAATAATAACAATAACAACAACAACTCATACACCTCCAAAACCAAAAGAATATATGATGAATTTCTAGAAAATGTTTAAAACATTTAGTGGGTAATGTAAACACCTTTACTGAAAATAAGGGAACAAAAAAAGACACAAAAACCCAGGTTCAGATCTTAAAGTTGTGTTAATTATGGTGGAGCTAAATCACTCAGAAATGTGGCAAAAGACTTTGAAAGAATAATTGAAATAAAGTGGTGAATCAAGTATGTACCAACTGTGAACTGGAGTTCATAGAAACAACTCCCTCTGAACCAGTTATTCCGTATCTGATTACTGAAGTGCCGTGAGCTGTAAGTCCTTCTCTGAACCAGTAACTGGAAACTTCCAGGGGCAGCACACAGGCCAGAACGAACATACCCAGCAAGTCCTATAAACCACTTCCTAAAAGACTGACTTCCTACAAGGGCAGCAGCCGCCACAGTCTCCCATTGGGTTCTGCTACTGCAGACAGTGACTGATAAAGGAAAGTTAAACAGCTACTAACTGATATGGCCAGTTGCTAATTTTAGTAATGATTGGTACATCTTATGTACCATTTCAGCAAAATTGTGTTCTTGTTAGCCCAGATTCTCAATAAACAACATCAAGAAATGAAATCATGTGACTTCTGCCCTCCTCCCACTCTGTCCACCTATTTCTTGTAACAGACTCATACATTTACAAAGCAGCTAAAATGCATTCAGAACCAACAATGTCTAAAAAAATGTAGGACCATTACCAGGAATCAAGAGATGTTTTCCAGAATGTGTATATTTTATGATAAACTCATGTGATAAGTAAATTAAAAGGATCAAAATCTGGTAATGCATTGAGATTGTATTCAAGTATAGATGCATTTTAGTTTTCAACATCTCAAAAAAAGATCATTAAAACTAGTTAAGGAAGTTATATGAAGACTATGAAACTAAGCTAAAGAAACTTGGATGATTAGTGGTACATAAATTTTTAAACTCTCTGGTTGTAAATAACAGACAAACTGCAGACAGTAACCCCTTACTCTGTGCCTCTTGAGATGATGAGTTACTTTGTCTTCCACTGTAGGAATGTTTCCTGTCCCAGCTGCAGCAGAAGACATTTGCTACCTGGAAGAACTGTCAATCCCACACATCCATTTTATGTATCTGTTACCACAGAACTGAAAGCACTGATGAAGAAAACAGGTGAAACTGCGTGTGCTTTAGGAGATCTAAACACGTCAGCATTGTAACATGAAGACTGTTTCAGTTCACAGCCATGTAATTGCTTTGCCAATACACCAGTAGTTAAATAGTTGAAGAAATTTGTCAAGAGAATTGCTGAGCATCTCAGTCAATTTTCAACCCACTTAGAAATCTCCTTTAAGGCACTGAAAATTCAGCCAGACATGGAAGAGACCAAAGTGACTGCACAGTCATGAAGAGGATATCCATGTAATCAGAAAAAGACGATCCCCACAATCATTAATGATTTTCCAGTAAAGTTAAAAAAACCCCAAACTACACCACTAACAATCAACCAACCAACTAAAAACAAAAACAACAACAACAAAAAAAATCCCCCAAACCCACAAACCAACCGAAAAAAACCCCCTCCTGGTAGTGTAAGAATCCCTACCCATGCAGCTCACCACTTTGGTGGTGCTCACAGCATTGTAAGAGCCCATTTCCTCACATTGTCTATCTGGTTTTTACAACACACCATTTCCTGTTAAACCCTTTCACTGGACTACATCGGTCCCACAGTTTGTACCTTTTTTCTACACATACTTGCAGTCATAGGGAAGGATTAGATCAGCTGATCTTAGATCCTGAAAACAAATGGCCAAGGCTCAGTTGATTCAACACAAACCACATCTCTAGCTGTAAGACACTAAATACCACTTGATCGAGATCCATCCTTAAAATACAGAAATGAGCTGAGGTGATTGACCTGGTATAAAATGCCAAAGTTCCTTCCTAAGGGCAACTCGATGCAGCAGCCCCTGCACTGCAAGGTCAAAGGAAAGACAATTACATCCTCAGACAATTATGCTCATGCAATGGCTGCCCCACACAATTTTAATTCTGCTCTTCTACATGCTTGTCTTGTTTAAACTACATTCCTAATCAGTTTCCATTGTCATGTCTACCTTTTTTAATATCTCCTTTTCCACACTTTTTTCTACCACTGAATATTCATATTTTGCAGAGTTTCAGATGTCTTTGTTTACGTATTTCCAGAGCACCTAATTTTAACTCTTCCTCATATTTCCAACATCTTCCTGTCCTTCTGTATTATACCCTTCTCTGTATTTGTTGAATATCCTAATTTTATGACCATCTGTGAATGTCATTAATGTACCATTCAATCTTTCTCATAGATCACTAGTAAATATCTCAGATTTACTTGCATGGGCAATCCTAGAAACACCTAGTTGACACATTCCTTAAAATGACTGGTTTAGCCCTACTCTTCACTGCCTCTATAATTACTTTTTAATATAATCAACAACTTTCACATGAAGCAACATCAACTAATTTTTGTGAGGTGTAGCACTAAATTAATTCTGAAAAGTTTACATTACATAAAACATTACTGTGTGGAAACCTTAAAAAATTCTAGTATGACTTAGCTTTGTTTATTGTTCATGGCTCTTTATCCCCACGACTCTTGTTTCAGTATTTGTCCCATTACTGTTCTGTTCTACTGCTCTGCCACACACATGTCATGTCCACTCAGCTGTTAGAAACTGAACTCATCTTGGAGGCACCAAAGAAAAATGCAGGATGAACTATGTAGAGCCAAGGAGAAAGAGAGTGACTCTCAATGCAACTGATGCTCTCATCTCAATAGAACCCAAGGGGAAAGAAATACTGCAACTGATCATAAGAAACCACATCATATTCATTCATGTTGTTCGAGGACAGTTGTGAGAAGGACAGAATGGGGGTGCAAGGGAATATGCAAACCAAATTAACTTCTCTCTGTGTATGTATTTCTCTTTCTCAACAACTTGTACAGCCTTTCTGACCAGCTACCACAGGCAATGCCAGCTGGTTGCTCCTCAACCCCAGGCAGCTCACAGACCATTTAAGCACCAATATATCTGACTTAAAAGTAAAAAATACAAAGTATATTATAAATGTGTTGCCTATGAAAATGAACTTTTGCAGTATGTAAGTTATATTCTGATCAAAAATGTAAATGTAGCATGTATTTCATATGCCTTAGATAATACTGATTTGTTACTATACTGGAACCTGGTCAGGCGTGAGATGGCACAGAGACTTCCAGGGAATTCAGACTGGAAGGAATAAAGCTGATGTGATTATGGAAGTTGACACCACTAGTTTACCCTGAGAGTCAGCTCCATGCCAGCATTGCCTCATTGCACAGTCAGAACTTTGGGGATCTCCCAATTGCAACTCTTGTGAATGCTGCAATCCTACAATCTGGGCCTACTGAAAAATATGCCATGGGCCTTGTGCCTCTTGGTCATACAAGGATTTGAGTATTTACCTCAAAGTCTGGTCATACGTGAGCAACATTTTTGGTTGGTTTCTCAGAAAAATTCCCTTATTCTCCTCTAATCCCCTTAGCACAACAGAGCAAGCAAGGATAATA
The DNA here is from genome assembly GCA_013396695.1 of Sakesphorus luctuosus. Taxonomy (NCBI): domain Eukaryota; kingdom Metazoa; phylum Chordata; class Aves; order Passeriformes; family Thamnophilidae; genus Sakesphorus; species Sakesphorus luctuosus. The sequence continues at coordinate 29,161 of VWZD01012668.1, forward strand.
ATGCACACACCACTGCTCTTCCACACTGATTTACTCAATAGTTACATTTAGCCAAACAGTGCTGTTATTTTTACTCCTCTGCTTCCTTCCACTGCGTATATTCCTTGCATTTCCTTGTGTGACATTTCTAGGAGGAATGCAGGAGGGGAAGAAGCAAAGTTGTAGCACACAGTTTGGGTGAGAACAACAGAACTGCAGGGTGATGCTGCTAGTGCACCACAGGGAGCTACATAGGGCAGCTCAACCAGGGAGAGAAGAGGAGAGGAGGCCACAAAACCAGCCAGGCTCGATGTTTCATTGCTCTGACTATATCCATCTTCTCCTGAAGTGAGAGTCAGTGCAGAGCAGATTGACCTCCCATCCCTGATGCAGAAAATCAGTTCCATGGCATCCTATCTGAGCAGTTCTCAAAGAAGCAATGTGAAGAAAGGACCCTGGGGACAGGAAGAAATGTCTGATTACTGTTACCCTAGAAATAAGCCTAAACTATATATGGAGAAGGTATGTGGCAGCTGGAATATATTGTCCAGAAATTTCTGAAGCCAGCAATATTATTCTTCAAACCACTTGCTATTATGAACACAGAAAATTAAATATATAGAAGTTTGTAAGTGCAATAATTCTTAAATTGATAGCAAAGAGATTCTGATAGGAAGTCACTGGGAAAACTACCTTTCTTCTGATGAATTTCAAATCCCTGTCTAAAACTATGCAATATGTTCCTGATAAATTCACGTTTCCTGAACTTCACAAAGCATCATGTCTCAGCATGTGTAGTTATGCGGTGGAATAAGCACCATGGAAGATGCAGAACTGTCACCCTGAAAGATACTTTCAGAAAAAAGTTACAGAAGCATCTATCAAGAATATTTTGATGGTAACAATGTATTTGCGAACAATATTTATGTTTGCATATAAATTATGATTGGGAGAAGGAACTAGATGATCAACAGCATTTTCTTCCAGGCCCATCTTTTAAAAGGCTGTGATAGGTGTTCATTTTAGAAAATAGTTGAACCAATTATTATAAAACTTTTTGAAAAGTTCAGTTCATCACAAGTGTCATCTATAATCATTATCCTGCAGTATCAGGAACAGAAAGTTTCTTAGCAGCTTTTCTGCTTATTTATTATGCCCAAACTTCTGTTTACTCAGATGACAGTCTACAACACCTAAGTTAAACTTGACATGGCAGGACTCTTCATTTAAACTCATGCCTTAATCTATACTTATTTTCCTAACAAATCTCAACTTATGCTTATATTACATAACATAATCAGTTATTCTGAAAAACACTCTGGTTTTAAAGTATGTTAGGATTCCTCTGGCTTTATAAAGTAAGTGACTTCTGGAAATATTTTATTCATTATTAGCAAAAAGCTATCATCAAAGTCTATACTTAAAGCTTCTGAGCAACTTAATATACCAACAGAAGAGAAACAATCAAAATATGAAATAATTTCTTGTTGAAATAATTGACACATAGAAAAATTCAAAATTCTCCTGTGTCAAAAAGAAGCATATATAGAAGAAGGCAGAAGGAATAATAATTTGAATTTGCCTTTAAACCACATTCTAATTCTGTCTATCTTCAAAATAAAGTCTTGATAATTAAATAATCTGCAACAGCTCTACAAAAGAACAGAACTAGAATTAGAATATCTGGGGCAACTGGTCATGGCAGACCTTAGTTCTGAGAACTAAAGTAGTACAGTTTCTAATCAGTCAATTTTTGTAGTAAATTTTCTGTGAAAAACATTTAAGATTTGATGAAACAACCAGTAAATTAATCTCACCTCCAAAGGAAATAAAACTTACTGCCCAGAATAGGTTCTTTGAAAGCAATAGTAAGAGCTAAAAGCAACCAGTATCACGTCAATCTGTCAGAAAGACCACAGAAAAATGAATGTGTAGCAGGAGAGGTGTCAAGGCATAATCAGTATACATTTAAGATGGAAAGCAAGAATCAAAAACTTAAACTGCTGAAAGGGCAACTGCCACATGAGATTTTTATCTTTAATAAGTTTCCCCTATAAAACAATGTGGAACATCTATTACACCATGAATTATGATACTATCTGTGAATTAAATTGCTGATGGATCAGACAACATGGGAGTAAACAGCACAGTGGGAATACAACCCCCTAAGCAGCTACACAGGTCCAGTAGTAAATCAAATCTTCAGGTCAACATAAAGAATACTACACACACACATGCACATGCACACACACAGAGAAAAGGGAATCTGCTTTTGATATGAATGGATTTTTCAGAACCTGAAAACTGTTGGAGAAAAATTGTCTAGAAATTTGTTTGGTGAACTCCAATAGTTGTTTCATAGGGAAGATAAACGTAAGGAGGCTGAACACTAGGAGAAAAGGCACCATCCAAAAGAGATACATATAAAGAGTATTAGGATGAAAAACCCAACATCATTTAATGCAAGGACTAGTGCCTTTAATCCAACAAAGAGATCATATCCTAAGGGATGATATCAAGCATTCATCAGAAAGTAGACTCATAAATATTTTTGGAAGTTGCTGCCTATGTTAGAGAAAATGCAGCAGAGATTTTCTGCAGCCGATGTGAATTGCATTTTTATTATTTTTTCACCAGCAGTATACCAGTGAAGAATATTTGTGAAACTATTCACAGCCTACCTCCTACAGAGGGTTATATATAGAATCCTACCTGTGATTCTGTCAGAAGTCCATTCACAAACACAAGGACACTGCAATACATCACTGTACAAGTGTACATTCAACTTGTTTATCAGCACCAAAATTCAGTGTCTATTCTGTTTAATGTTTCAGTGTTAACACAGAGAAGAAAGCAACCCTCCATTGTACCAGCTGAGAGACCTTACTGAACTGCTTTTGTATATATATATTACGATGATTCTGCCATTGTCTTACATTTGCATGATGACCTGCACTCTTCTGGTATTTTTACAGTAGAAGATAAATTTTCTATTTTTATAACTTTTTTACTTAAAAAACACTTCAACATAGAAGAGCAACATTATATATTAGTAGAACAAGAATCATAAAGGTTCTATAAAGTGGAACTAAGCAATTGATATGAAGTGGAAGAAACCTCTCAATACTTCTTATCTTCCTCATACCTGAGGCCATACAGTGATGCAAGGTTCAGTAACACCTAGAAGACTGATGTTCTCCTTTTATTCTTCCAAAAGCCACAACAGCCATTCATAACCCTGATCCCTCTTAAGAAATTAATCAGTTCTTTATTGCCCATCTCCTGCCCTTTTTTGGTAATGTACATGCCTCATCAGAAGCGCAGTCTCCATTCCTATGCTTTTTAAAAGCACACTGACAAAAAAAGGGAACTACAGCAAGGATGTACAGCAGGCAGTTCCTAAGAGGTCGTATCTTCACTGCATTAATCCAGGGACAGCTGCAGTACATCACTATTGCTATGTTGACTCCATACCTGTTTTTTAAAATAGCTGTAAGATATAGTAGATACATTTAATGAAAAATGTGTGCCCTATCATTTCCTTTTACTAACTTCAAACTCCAGAATTCAGTTTCTAGCTGAAGAATGTCTGTCTCCTGAATAAGAAACTAAATGACCTTCTACACCACCTTAAAAAAGGAGCATATCCCATTTTGCTGCATTTGATCTATTTACATTTTTTAAAAAAGCAGGAAGTCAAGTACAAGAAAGTAAAAAAAACCCAAACTACATACTGAAGTATCTATCATTTGCTGAAGATGTAGTCACAGTGAGCCCATTCTTCCAAGTCCAGGTGCAACTGATTTTTTTTTTTCATGCAGGGGAGGAGGCTTGTTAGTAATTTTGTTCTGGTTTTTTGAAATTGTTTGGTTCACCTGTGTGGTAGTACTTGATGCAAGGCTACTGTCCTTCCAGATCTTATACAATCACGACAAGCAACCATTTGGGGTTAAGAAGTAACACCACTTTTCAGATGAAAGGAATGTTCCTCACTGTGTTTTTGAGGAAAATAAGGTAACAATCTACAAAGGCAATAATAGCAAATACTTACCCAATGAAGGTAGAACAGTTAAGAACTGTATACTAACTGGCACATCAAGGTGCAGAAAGATACCATCATTCATAACACATATTGCTAGCACATGCATGTGTGCAGGAAGACAAACAGAAAATCAGAGTATGTGAATTTTACATGTATCTTTTGATCAATGTTATATCTGGAATTAACATAGTACCTGAAAAAGGATGTGCACCAAAATGTTGTCTACTAAATTATAGAATTTTAAAAATTTATATACAATTTATTGTTTTGGAAGAACAATAGTTTATGAGGCAATAGATCGGGATTTTTCTATGGAGAAAATGGTTTGGTGATCCAGCATTATATCATATTTGGTCATCATATTTGCAGGGGGTTTTTCCATTCTCAAGACACAGTCACGGTACTGTTACAGGAAAAAAGCAGTCATAACAAAAGTAATGATCATGTATTTTGTGCATTTTATATTTTTTCCTAAGTAAATGAGAAAGAGGAATCATAAACGATACTCAAAAAAAGTCCCCTAAATTTCCATTGCTTTTCCCAGTAAGTGCATGAACAGAAAAACAGTATAATAACTAAATGGGCTAACCAGAGAACCTCTGTCTAAGGAACAAAATCACTGTAACAACTTGACAGCAACTGGGTTGGTGTGTAGAGAGCCTGGCCCCCTCTGCTGTCTATTTTGTGACTCTTCTAAAATGTTTCTACTAAACCTATAGACTGAAAGAACAATGCTTTTGTATTTTGAATGCCTTCCTTTGACTCTCATGTTGACAGATAACCCTGACAACTCTTACAGAGGCTAATAGACTAACATGCTAGACCTGGAAAAGACAAGGTTTAGAAAGGAAAAGGGGATCTGAAGAAGTTAAAAATCATCACCCATCTTTCCGTATCTGTAACTGCGAATCAAAAGTTTGTATAAAAAGTGACAAATTCCTTTTGGTGACTAAACACACTAAAGGAAAGACAAAATGCAGATATACACATAGGTATATCATAAAGCAGATACATTTAGTATCTGACTTAAAAGTAAAAAATACAAAGTATATTATAAATGTGTTGCCTATGAAAATGAACTTTTGCAGTATGTAAGTTATATTCTGATCAAAAATGTAAATGTAGCATGTATTTCATATGCCTTAGATAATACTGATTTGTTACTATACTGGAATTCGTCCTGAAAGGATTCTACTGTAAAATGCAGTACTTTCATTACAGTTCAAGGCTCATCATCCTCCCTTAGAGCTTCTTTCATAGAGGGTCAGAAAACGACAGGAACAAGGAGGAAAAAAAAATGAGCCATTTGCATGGCTTTGTCCCTTGTGAACAATGCCCCGTACTCTTGGGACCCATGCTCTTGGGACATACATCATTCTCCTCTGACCCACATCAATACCAACTTTAGTCTCTTCGTCAGTCCATTGGATTCTGTGTTTGCCTAGGGCAGCCTGCTCATGCACACTAACAAAGCAATAGAGACATATACCATCAAATTTACAGCATTTCTTAAAACTCCCTGTGTAAAATTCATCATGGACAACAATACTAATTAAAACCAGAGCAAACCAAAATGAAATTAAAAAAAATATTTGCATCAGACATCTGATTTACACTTCTCAACAGCTAAACTAGAGAATTAAGTCAAGCCCAAATGGAAAATAAAACCTTCGATAGCCAGCTGGTACTGTGTATGAGTCCCTGGTCTGAACTCTGCCAAGGCTGAGTCTTCACAAAAAGATTTCACACAATACAGAATTGAACCAGGAACATTCGCTGAACTTATGTGCAACACAAACCAAAAGAATTGATGTCAGATTGAAGCTGAACCTAACCTGGAAATAAAACCAAGAGTCTCCTGGATTGACTCTGTATACAGCTCTGCTTTCTGCTCAGATACAGAGAAATAAAGGAAAAAAGGAAGCCTCTGCACCCTTTGCAAGGAATTCCCTTCCCTGGCAATTGTTCAGTGAGTCTCTCCAGATCCTAACACTCCTGTTACATTCATAAGAGCTTTTGTCTCAGGCTTGATCAGAAGTCCTATTCGGAGAAAGATCTTCACTTTCTCTTCCCCAGTGGTTCCTGTCCTTCAGATTAGCATTTCAAAGGCACATCAAATTTCTTTCTTTCAAAGTGTGACAGCCACACTAGCTTTATCACATCATTCCAATAAAAGAAAAACTCATCATAGTTCTATTTGCAATGCTTCACAAGCTCTCATCAGCCTCTGTGAAGTAAGTGTTACTACACACACTTCATAAGTGGAAAGAAAATCAAACACAAAAGAGTTGTTACTGCCCAAGTCACTCAGATGACTACCACTGGCGATGAAAACACAACTGCTGCAGAATCCATGTCTGCATGGACCCTCTGAACAACTTGTCTTCCCCAGGGGAAACCTTAAGAACAGTGAGGTCAGGCCATGGGAAGGAATATTTTTTTAGAAAACAAAGGAGCGCTGAAAACATTCCAGCTTTAGACTACTTTGCAACTATGTTGGACAACACTATGCATTCTTCTAATGCATTTTACTCTCCACACAAGTGAATTTCTCTGTCCACACAACCAAAAAAACGTGCTTTTATCTGACACAACCTGCATAAGCAAGACATTGACTGCAATCTTACTGAAAACAGCAAAGAACAAAATGCAGGTTCACTTCCTTGAAATCCAGCAATGCCAACAATGGGAAGAGATACTGTACCTTCCCTCACGGTCACGGAAACTACCAATGCCTTGTCTTCACTTGGCTATTACAGAGCGATACCTTGCACTAGACACACTGCTATGCATAAATGCATGTTTTCAGTAGAGATACAGTACAATAAATATAAAGACTACATTTGTACATGCTTGTCTCTCCCCAGGTGCAAGCTTATACTGAACAGTGAATGCATTGTGATACACCAGGAGTTAGCCTATAGATTTGTCCTGTTTTTCTAGCTAATGTGTATGTTCTCTTAGTCAGTAAGTGATTATTATACCTTTTTTTACCCCACAGCACACTTACCAACCTTTACACAGTGCACAAAAATAAAATCTTGCACTCTTTGGCATTAAAGGTAAACACATGATTTGTTCCAACAAGAACAGAATTTATGCCAACATAGTCATGTGTAAGAGAACAGCTGTAAACCAAAAAAAAATCTTCACCTACAAAGTCTCCATAAACAATGGGAAATACAGTGATAATCTCTTAATCCAAAGCAACACACACAACAGGTGATTACCAATAGTCAATGATGATTATTATAGCCAAGTTTCAAATTTCAACAATTTTAACTCTGATCTGGAAAACAGCAAGCAATGAAGTAAAAATTACATTACACTAAAAAGAAAAAAAGGCAGAATAAACTTCCTAATATTAAAAAAATACACATTACTTGTGAGCAGATATGAAATATGTGGAAGTTGTTTCCCAAGTTTCAGTTTTCAAAAACTTCTGATTGCATAGATTCAGATGGTTATAAATGACACTGTTTTATATAACCATGATAATATATAAACAAACATATATGCAAATTAATATCATATTACTCAGATCCTACAAACTATTTTCTTTCAAAATATTTTAAGGACTTTAGCAAGTTGCTTTCATCAAGGTCTACTATTTTCTCTTTGCATAATATCACTGATAAAGAAGTGCTGCTGAATGAGTTGCTCTCTTATGTTACCTGTTTCATGGCAGCTTTTTCTGTGAACATCCTGTTGACCCCGTATTACATCACTCTGATGGAAGACTGAGCAGCATTTTCTACATTCTGATTATGCACATCAGATCCTTTATACTTTTTTATCTTGAATTTTACCACGAATTAGTATTTAAAATAATCTACAGAGTGTACAGCAGAATTTTTAGTCTTGCGCAGATTTATCCATGTTTTTAATTTTATTCTTATTATGAATTCTGAGAAGCTACTATGACATATGTTTTGAATGCGGATTAACAGAAGTAGGCACTTCACATATTTCAGAGGACACAGTAAACACATTCTTGAACAGTAGCATATATACAAAATAATTTTTTAAATATAGCGTCTAATTAGAGTTTTGCTTAACAAGCAAAATTATGCTTCATTGATGATCCCAAGCCAAATAATACTTTCTACTGATTTAATTAGATACTGGATCAGGCCCCAAAATGTATATGTGTTTTATGTAATGTATTTTAATTTCAAACTATATTTGCAACAGGAGGGGGACGAAACACCCCACTATTAGAAACTTAAAACTTACGGAAATATTTTTATTTTAAATTCTACACTTGGCCATCAGATCTCTTTTTCATGCCTGAGCAATTTAATGGAAATAATCATTTGGTATCTCATTCCATACATGTGAAAAATTAGACAGCATAGATTTATTTTTTCCCTGACATGATCATAACACAGGTTACAGGAAGCTTTACATCTGATTTAAGAATATATATGAAAGCATATTCATCTGACACGAGGGAAAGCATGAAGCAAATAAGTTTCATTAACTACTATTCTTACTTTAGATATATCACTAAAAGTTAATTCCCTCGTTGTATAACCTTGTCCCATTTGTGTTTATTGCAACCTTTATTTGTTTGCTCAAAAACAGAAGGAAAAGTCTAAATTGATTTTTAATTAATTGCTTCATGAATTTTGCTCTGATAGCTTTATAAATACCCTATATTCCTCATCACAGCAAAGGAAAGTTCAGAGGAAAAACAAAGGATTACTGCAACAACAGAAGAGGGATGCATTTTATAGCATGCTTATGTTGCTGTCTGCTGCTCAATAATTTGCACTGAAATTGTTGCTAGGTATTAACCTCTGCTGATATTTCCCTATAAATGGTACAATAGGAATGAAACCAAACTGACAAATCAAAAGTAGCTTTTTGAGGAAAGAAAAAGTATAAAAATGTTACAAGTATATTAAAAATTTGATGATTTAACTTAGTATAGAATAATACATTTAAACAAAATTGGGAGATAAAATCCATGTAGAATTCTTCTACAGAGAATTAAGTAGAAGTCTTCATGATTGAGCTTTGCTTTCGAGACAGCAGTTGGACAGACTTATGTGAGAGCTCTATCAAAGTAGGCAACCACATTTCAAATACAAAAATCTGTTTCATCTTTTATAGTTTTTATCACATCATATAGCATAACTTTCACGTGAGAACAAAGGTCATTTTAAAGCCAACTGGTGTTCTAAGGTAACTTTTAATTTGAGGGCTAAATGTAAATTGCCATGGTGAATGCACGTTAGGTCACTAAAACAACGGTAGCTAAACTCAGATGTGACCTAGCAACCCAGGTGTTCAGGAAAAGTGCTGTTAACAGTAAGGATTGATGATCTAATCAAACTGTCACACTCAGATCCTCAGCAGGGTGGTTGGAGGGGAGGTGGAGGAGGATAATATTCAGAAAGCAAGCACATGCTTAGTGTTACTTTAAATTGATGCTGACATTTTCAATTGTAAAAAGAAATTTTTTCCTAAGTAATATAGGAAACAACTCTCCTAACCTTCCGGAGGATATCAGATAATCAGAGAGCTTGTTTTGCAAAAGCCAACTTCTCAGATGTGTGACTTTATGAAATACGAACTATCAGACATTTTAGAGGTTCAAGATGATAGCAAGTATTTTAATGCTTTTCTCTTACTTAGACAGGCATAACTGGGTATTTAGCTAACTCTGTACATATGCACTTGCTATGCATATACCATAAAATAAAATAATTAATAAACCTATTTATTTGAGCTAGTACCTCTATGCATTCTGTCCTCATGCTGTCTCTTGACTCTATTACTAAATACTCAGGAAACTGCCAAGCAAAAATGTCAACAAGTAAGTAAACAAGATGAAATTTCAGTGGTCTAAGAAACTGGTTCTGCACCGCATTTTTTAATATTAACATCTGCCTACTTGGAGGGTGCTCCAAATTCAGGGAATACAGAATTCCCTTGTGGTAGAAATAAAATATTATTCCCTTACATGAGTTTGTCTATGAGTGATGAAGTCACACACAGTTATAAATGGGTAACACGGACTTCATAATCACAAGAACTATTTTCCTTTTTCAATTAGCAGCTGGAAAGAAACTAGCTTACTGTGTCAGAAACTGGGCAACCATATTGCTTTAATCACACACAGTAGCCATTTTCGGCATGAGGTTTGAGATGGCCATTTACTGCCATATGGTATCTCCACACCGCTCTCAAACAACAATGGTCTGTTGATGAAGAAGTTGCATGGAAATTTTCATAAAGCCAAGAAGAGGACTGGGCTTTCGGTGTCTCTGCCTTGACTGTGGCTGAAGTGCCATGAACGTACAGCATTACATGGAGTGATGGTGTTCAACAAAAATAAGTCTGTGGATCTGAAATCCCAGAAATTATGTCTCATTTGTCTACAATAAGCCATGTCTCATAAATGGCATAAGATCAATAATTCATTTTCTGAAGGATACTGTCAGTGAGCTAAATGTGTACAAACGCAGGCAGTTCAAATATGATAAGTGGGAGCAAGATTTTCTTATGTAAAATGATGCATCTGCTCTCTGTTTACACTTCTGTTTGTCTTGCAGCTCTACAGATAGTAAAGCTAAACATCGTTCTACATGGAGCAATCTACACAACTACATAAGCATAATGAAGACAGCAAGGAGACTTCAAAATCACAAGTTTCACACGTATCATTTATGGAAACATTAAAGTCATAAGGAAAGAAAAAAAAGAAATAAACTAACTTAAAAAAAATACCAGGGAGATGTACTTTCTCTCACTTGTGTGCTGTACTGGTAACATTTCTGGAAAACAGCTGATCAAAAACAACAGAAACAAAATCCTCAAAATCCCCAATAAGTACCAATGAAAAGATTATTTAATTTCATCTATCCTTTTTCTGTAGCTGTTGCATTCCTTCCACCTGCAGTTATTTTACTGGCACACCCAGGTATACAGAAGAATTATATATCTAGTAGATTGCTTTTATGTTTAAATATTAAGACTTCAGGCATTAAAAATTAGACACAAAACACCCTATGGGGAAAAAATTTGGAAATCATAAAATCTGGATGTTATTCAGCAGCAGGAATTTCCTCAAGCTACCCTTTACTGCAAAATTAATTCACATTACTGGAAGGCTTTCCTATACCCATAGTGTTGGGAATGTTTTGTCCTATGGGGGACTGTTCACACAGGATTCAGAATTTACATATTTCACTATTTTGCTCAGTTATTTTCTTCAATAAAGAGCATCAAACCTCTGTGCTAAATTTAAAATGAATTACAATTTTGCTGAAGGTTTAATTGCTAAGTAATTTGTTTGAACAGTTTAAACAATTTACAATTTAGTCAACATAAAAATTTGTGGGCAATCATATGGGAAAACTCATAAAACCACAGCTAAACTCCAAGTAATCAAAGTTTTATAGACTGAAATAGCCTTTAACTAACAAATTATCATTATGATTTGATGTTAACTGCACTGTTATATTTTAATTCATTTGAAAACATAGGAAATGCAAAAAAACACTATGCCC
>VWZD01012668.1:45701-126351 GCA_013396695.1 Sakesphorus luctuosus
ATGAAACTAATAACTTATGCTCCAGACAGTATTTGGTTGTTTATGAACGTGAGATCATCATTTATAGCTTGTTATGATGCTTAAAATTAACCAGAGGTGCTCATTGTGGGCAGCATGAATCCCATTATGCACTTCCTCTGTCTTCTATCCATAGCAGCTAAACCTTCCCAACAGGAAAACTGTTGCTGACTATAGAAATGTCCAAAACATCTCATATACCTGACAACTAGAATAAACTTACTTCAGATTGCACTTCCTTTTGAACCAAACTCTAAGATTGCCAGGATTTCACAGGAAGAAGAAATACTGAGTAATAGTAAAATAACTTCATTATTTTGCAGTCCTTCAGTTGTTACTTTTCTTTCTGTAAAGACGCTGAATTCATCACTTGTCTTTGTGAAAATAGTCTCCAAAAGTATAAATGGTTGCCTACTTTTTATTTCTTTGTGGCAAAGCAAATGCATATGATGTGTGTACAGACACCAAAGGAAAGCTGTGACTTTTCAGCACATCTTCTAGTTCTAGTACTTGAGTAACACCAATGGCTTCCTTATTTTCCGCGGGGGAGCTGCAGAGAGAAAAGCACTGAGGCAAGGAGAGACTGGGGAGTCTGTACCTGCACTCACACTCTGAAACAACATAGCTTTGGAAGGTCAAATAAGGTACCACAGCACTGAATGCTTAACATATAGCTTGGGTAAAGCTTTAGCTCCCAACCAATGCTAAAACACAACCCACTGTCTCTCACCGACTTCCAGTTAGTAAATACTTCAAGAAAAAGCTGTTTAGCTGTTTCTTTCCTTAAGCTTTTTTTGAAGAGTAATTAAACAACTCTCTAAGACCCTTCTTTAACTAAAAGCAGGAAATAATCAATTAAGTAAAGTTTTTCATTCCTATGCAGTTAACCTCGTAATGTTAGGCTTCAGGTGAAAAGCCCAAACTTCTTTTCAAGAAGCAGTAAAAGGTGATGACAAAGCTTGAAGGCAAGACTCAGCACACTACCCTCTGGTATTACAGGTAGCCTCTCCTCCAGTGTACTCATATGTACTGACAATGTCACTACCGGGAAATCTTCCTGTAAATCAGCCACTTAAGGGACTCATTCCTTCAGAACATGAGTAAGCTATTACAAAATGATTGCATACACATATGTATGTATGGCACATCACTTTGTGACTTTTGCTACTTGTTTACCAAAAATCTGCCGTCACATCAACTGGATCCTTTTACTTTGCCGGTTCAGGATAGCATAATCCAAACCAGGCATACCAAATAGTTACTATCACAAATTTCCCTACTCAAAGAAAGAAAAATGCTTTAAAAGAAGGATTAAGAGTTCAATTAAATAAAAGAGGATTGTAATTATGGATTTGATTCACTTCTAGTTTTACAATCAAAACTGAGGTATCAGGATACAACAATTGATTACAAGACAGTTTTCTAGATAATATGCAGAACATCAAACCACCATTCATTTTTCCTGGCTACTTTTCTTTCAGTCCTCAACAATCCCTTCCCCTGACACATCATACACTCTTGTATATTTTATGATATTTATATTACACATGCTAGTAGATGGACTTACGCAAGCACATTAAACAACCAGCACCTAGGAAGTTCATCTTTTTACTTTAAAGCAGTTGTGTAAAAAATACAGACGTTTTAGAAGTGTGCTATATTTCAACATTATGTCAAAAATCATCTCAAATATATTTAAGTTGCTACTACATAGTAATAGGTATTTACTTATAGCCCTTGCTCTCAAGCTGAAATTACTGCACAGGTTTTTCAATCCATCAAGATCATTTGAAAATCATGATCTTACTAGCACTGTAACACTGATCCCATTTTTAAAGCACAAAAAAAGCCCTAACAACCAAAACCAAACATATTTTAATGATGTTTACAGAAATGGGTTTGTAACAGATATCCCAATTCAGCAAGTGTTTGGGCTTTGAGTAACTTTATATATATGAATGATCCTGTTTGACTCAATGAGATTACTCATACGCAAAAAGTTATTTCAGAGGTAACTCATGATTTAAAATTAACAAGGAAGATGAGGTAATTAAACAACTACAAAGGCCTTTCTATGGCCTTTTTTTAGGTAAAATAGCCCTATTTAAACAGATGTATCAGACAGAACTCTAGTTAAGAAAGTATCATATATTATAAAAGGCATATGTACATTTCTAATGGTGTTCCTAAAAGAATCTCCAAAGAATAGTTAAATGTGTTTCTCTTATGAAAAATTACTAAATCCAGAGTTGTACCCAACAGTGGCAAAATTCAGTCTCACTAGTGAATGACGTAGTGAATTTATCTTTATTTTCTTGTTTATATTTTCATGTGTGTGGCTGTGTATATCTTATACTTAATAGTCAAACACGTTCGTTCCATGTTTTGCCACAATTTACACATAAGTAACATAACAGCGTACAGAAATTAGAACATGGCACCATTAACATTACTGATGCATTCACCTTGTCCGCAACCACAACGTCTCCTAGACACAATAAAGGTGTAGCCAAAGATTTATCCTGCCAATAAGATATAGTTATAGGTCCCATGAAGATTACTGACACTGAAGTACCAAATATGTACTGGCCTTGGACTTAGCAGATAACATGCCAGTTTTGAGACACATTCAAGTTGACAATAAATCAGTATCACAGTTCCAATAACAGGAAAATATACCTTAGAGGAATTTTTTTCTGTTAAAACATTCCACTTCTGAGTTAGCTATTAAATGGTAATGATCACAATGGACTAGGCAGTAGGGGTTTTTGTGTCTGAAATGTGCAGACATTTTACTACAAAGCTATTTTTAAAAAACTTATGTGATTTTCTACACGGTATTTTCGCCTAAAGTCAATTTTGTCTTAAAAAACAAAAGGAAAACATCAAAACAAAACATGTATTAGTAGCAATCTTCTTACGAATTATACTTGTTTTCTAGATTTGCACCAAAAAACATTTCCACAGCCTACATAACCCCTCCCTTTTGTGCATAAAAAAGCAATGCTTATGGAAGGCTAGAGAGAGCAAGGTGCACTAGTTAAGTACTGCTTACTAAATTGTAAATGTAATTTTTCTCTCCCTCTCAGAACTATCTCTCAATGCTTGCCACCAGAAACTCCATTCTGAGAAGTTTGCTAAAAGGGCTTACATTTCTCTGGGTGTATGGGTTATACCTATTTTTTTCAAGCACCCTTTTGAACTTCTTTTCAATTTTCTGTTTTTGATGATAGTCATGCTGACAACTTTTTTTGGTCCATCAAATTCTGTACTACAATTACATGAATTTACTTTTAATAAATTACCATCTTTGCATATATCAGTCAAACCATGAAGACTAAACACTTGCAAATAAAATGCATTATTAATTTAATTGTCACAGCCTATTTAGCTAGCTTCTATTAGTATTTGCTATAATATGCAGTGTATCAGAGGGCAGAATCAAATTCAAAACATAAAGAATAAACTGATTATATTGTCCTAGAGAAATTAAAAAATAGCAAGCTTGCAAAATTATAATCAAGGCATTAATGTTTTACATAGGTAAGAAAACTATGTAACTTAATTTATAATATCTTTATACCCAAAGTGATGGTTTAACATGCTGAAGAAGGATTTCTTTGGTTCCTAAAGCCATTAAAAGGCATCAAACTCTCTCCTAATAGGAAAGGAAAGCAACAGTGGTTTGGTATTTACTGCATTAGATCACGTGGCTTAAATATCCCCCATCACCAGCGAGTGACTGCTACTGGAAATTTATAATGTTGTTGAAGCTCTGCCACTGCTGTTTGATGCTGCTCTACATTAAGCTGAAGTGCCACCTAAAAAGGTTTTGTGAATAAGAAATACTCAAAAGATGGAGGAAGAAATAGCAAAAGAAGAGGGTATGTAGTCACCCAAATATCACTTCCTTATGCTGGGCTGGGGGCAAAGCTGCCCAGCCCTCACTCGCAGACGGGGCAGGGAGGTGGCAGCCTTAGTGGGGTTCTTCTGCTCCTCCAGGGCTGTGAACCAGCCACCTCCCTCCTCCTCGTGCCACGTGCTGGGCCAGCCAGAAAGCCTTGAAGGACTACAGGAAGAAACTGGGAAAACGGAAACAGCCACAAGGCTTTCAGAACAAACACGCAAACAAAAGCCAACAACAACCAATTTAGTTTGTAGCATTCTGCTTGTTTGGGAATTCATTTCAAGAGGATGATCACTAAAAATATGCCTCTCAGGCTAAGATACTATATTTGGAAATCTATTGTATGTATCCCTTATTGTGCACATATTCACTAGGGTAACACAAGTTATCTCTGTGTTGTATTTATGATGACTGTACAGTAAGTACCCCTTTGTAAAAGAAAATATTAGTATTGAATGCTTCCAATTACAAAAGAAACCCACCACAGCAAAACATTTTTTGTAAATGTTGTGCTAGGAAAACATAAACTTTACTATGGTATCTGCTTTGATGACATTGTAATTGTTGTTTCAATTGTTGTTTCAATTCTGTATTTCAGATTAAATACAATATCTCAAAACTCTTTAAATAATCACATGTTAAAGAAATTCTGATTAAGCCCTTCATAGAGGAAATCTCATTAAAAATATAAGCACCACTTAAACTGGTGCTTATTCAAACTAAGGTGTATAAGGTGTGTTAATTTAAAACTACTCTTGGGTCCCTCAGTGATTTAACTGTGATGAACTTGTGAGGAAAGGGTCTAATCCATTACTATTTCCAGTGTCTCTAAGAAGAAATGAACATAACCCAGAAAGAGCTTTTGCATATTTGCTATAGCTCCTAGCTGTCATTTATTTTCCTCTTCTTTTATATCAAACCTAGAAAATACTCTTTATTTATGAAAGCCTACACCAGAAGAATGAGTTACAAGGCAGTAATACTTGAAACAGTATCAAGTATCCAGCAATGAACCCCTACATCTACCCAGACTGAAAGAGAATATGTGATCTTTTGGTTATCCAAAACACATCAATTTTCTAGTTGCCCCAAAAATTCAATGAAACAGCAATAGCTATGCCACAATGTGCCCAATAAATCTGAAGTGAGATCTGTTTATCTGCAAACACAGTGCCATTTAGTTTGTAAAACACAGTTATATTTTAAACCACAGAAAAAATAACCTGCTTGTAAACAAAGGTTGAGAATAAGTAACTGTACACAGACTGAAAAGTAAATTAATTCATTTTAAAAACAGCCAAAACACCAAATCTCCCTTCCTGCCCAAGAACACTTAGGAAACTCTCCTTTTGATTCCTCTGTGACTTTGACCTCAGTGATCAACATCAATCTTCAAAAGTGATGTTATCAACCTATGAGCTTCAGAGTCAGCAAGAAAAATTAAAAAAAAAAAAGAATATTTTGGTTTGTACTCAGAGGGATGTTTGAACCTACATAATTTTTGAGAAAATAGTATCACCTGTCAGAACTATGACCCAAAAGGTGCAAATCCCACACTTTTTACTAGAATTTCATTCTACAGACATGTCATAAGCATCGTGCCATCAGAGCATGTTGGATCTCCCTTGGAGTTGAGGTAAAATCCAGATGACTTCATTGTGGATAAGCTAAATATTCCAGAAAAGGCCTTCACATGCTGTATAAGATAAAATGAAGGTGAATTTTAAATAGTTTACCTTTCTTTGGGTGTGCCAACTCCATGCTTGCCCAGTAAATGAGTATTCAAATGCTTCTTCATCACAAATGCCACCCTGCCAAACAAATGGAAAACCCAGGAAGATTATTTTTTTAATCAGAACATCTTGCACATTTTATTGTTAATCAGTATATATTATCTAAATAACATTTTCTCATGTTATAAACTAATACTAAGTTTTAGCTACATCAAAAAATTTATTTAAGCCTAGTGGGCCTGTACCCCATCTTCATGCAAGTAGTTGCATTGTTTTTAATTAGCAACATGAAAATACAGCAAGATCAGATGCTATAATCACTGTTTGTGCGGGTCAAACTTCATTGTATTAATTATTTAAAGAGATATACATAGAAACAAATTAATAGCCTTAGTTATTTTATAGCCTTGTGGAAAAAAAGGGTAAAAAAGGTGAAGCACATGTTAATGAATACACCATGAGCAGGAATCTTTTTCAAACCAGCAAGACATTTTTCAAAACACCAACAGCAGCAACAAAATACACAGTACCTGGCATTATTTTTCTACCAAACACAGATAATTTGCTTTAATTTTGGCAGCATTCATAATGAAACAGATAGGAGCCTATCAAGTACCATTCTTCTGCTGATAAGACCATAACATCAATTTAATTATGTCATGTGACGGCTTCAAACAATTTAGATATCAGACTGAAGCTTTAAACTAAAATGGTTCTCTCGATAAGCAAAAATTTTACTGCTGTAACTTTCAGTGTGAAAAGGGCTTGCAAACATTTTTGTTAATTATGTATTACAGCTGTCCTTCATAAAGTTAATTACTAATAGCTGAAAGGCAATAGACTCTATTTGCATATGTACATGAAAGGCATGACATATGCAAAAATATGATTTTAATTAGCATTCCATGATATGAAGGGCTACAAATCAAACTGGCATGTTATAAGATTTTTAACATTAAACGCTGAATTCATCTGGACATGTTTGCAGTAATGGACAATGGAAAGACTGTAAAACACTAGCACTATGGGGTATAAGAGCCACAAAAGCCAAGACACAGTACTTTTCCTTTACAATTATGTTAATGTAGCTTCTCTGTGTCTCATCTACTTTGGGCACTTGCACATTATTACAGCGAGTCTCTCTTATGCATCCCTCAAGGTGTAAGAATTTAATACTCTTTTCTTTAAATGATAGCAATTTCCCTATTTTTTACAAAAAGGAATTTAAAAAGTATCTTCAATACTTTTCCCTACACAATTTTTAAATATGGCATCATAACCCTTAATACTGTGAGTAATCTATTACATCATTACCATCATTACTATGCAAGTGTCATCAGAATTGCTGTACATAGGGAAAATAATTGTAACGAAATAACCCATTGTGTTCTAATAACAGCATAAGACATTCAAAATGCAGTGCCCTTGCTTTTTGACAGAAATAATATTCCACACCATGAAAGGTACCAAACGTATTTTCACTTAGTAATACTTGCATTTCCTGTTACAAACTTCCATTATCCTTCTCTAAAAGAAAAAATAAACTCAACAATATTACTGGGAAAGGGCAATATGCAATCGAAACTCTAAAGGGATACTTTGCTATTTACATGGAATATAAAGATCCCAAGCAGCTATATGGTATATGTAGGAAAGTGGGGTTTGTTTTCTGAGCCTGTGTACTTGACGCTTCCAAACAAAGGCTGAACATTTCATTTACTGCACAACTGCAGGGGGTACAGACAGACATACCTTGCTGCAAAATCAAAGACAAAGGCCTTGTTAATAACATGGAGCAATTAATCTTGCATTAGCTGCCTCCTCTCTGTTGTATCTAAGTTCTAGTAAGCATTTTGCTGCTGTTACACAGCACAGATAAAATGAATCCTGACTCAGAAAGTGTCTCAGAACCTACTAACGTTTTAAGCTTTTAATGTAAAGCTTGAAGACTTAAGACATGAGGAGTGCAGAATGCCTCTGTGCAAGTCGGGAGCACTCAGCATAGCTCAGGAGCAGCTCTCCACCTTACAGAATTAGGCCTTAAAAATGAAAGCAAAGCTGTTATTTTCATAAGAAATTGAGAACGAGATGAGAAAATATTACCAACAGACAGAGCCCTTATTGAAACAAGTCAAAGTCAAAGCAACCTTGTTTGGATGCTGAGTTTGAGAACAACCCATTAAAAATCACAAAAAAAACCAAAAACCAAAACCAAACAACAAAAAACCCTAAAGAAAAAAACAAAAAAAAACACCACAAAAAGAAATAAGTGGGAACTATTTGTTTTTGTTTACTAAATCCTGCAAGTGATTTTCAGAGAGGTGGTAGCAGTGTTTTCTGGCTTTACAAACAAACACAAAAATATTTTCAGTACATTCAGCAACTCCGTGTTTCCAAGCAATTACTGTTTTAGTAGTCAAAAAATAATGGGTTTATCTATGTTATTTACCTCTGCTGAGGTAAATCAGTTATTCCTACAATACTGTAGAATTGAACTGATAGACATGACTTAGCCTTGGCTTTTTAAATGAATCTTAAGGGAAGTTTGACCAGCATGTGTAAGGACTCAAGGAGTGAATGCCTTCAAGATATATTGCACTGATACATCTTCAAATCAAAGGGAGTCTTTCCATCAGCTACAGTAAGCACCAATTCAGGCTTCACTGAAATTGACATTTCTTGGCTTTAATTCTAGTGGAAATAGAAATAATCAAATGCTAAAAACTAACTAGTTTCAGGAACATATCAAAAGGGAGTAGGAAAAATTGTAATTATCACATTCATGTTTCCAATACATGCAAACAAGCCAGACTAAGGCCTGGAACCAGTTTTACAAACTTTGATCTGGACAAACTCATCCTCAACCCACAGGAAGATGAGAAGCCCAGCTGCTCTCCTGAGTGTCAGGTCTTGAAAGGCAGCTACGTCCAGTCTATACATCCAAGTCATGGTCACTGGGAGCTCCCTCCATTTGTTAGGAAAACTGCTCCTAGAAGCCTCCTCTTAAAAGTGGTAAAAGGTAAGTGGTAGGATTTCTTTTGTTTGCAGTAGCATTATGTTAGGTTAACTTTTTTAGTGGCTTTCAGCTACCCTGGCTCCAAACCAGCAACATCCTCAGTCTTATATACTTCATGTTCAAACTTCAGGCTAAATTAAAGAAAAGTTGAAAAATTATAGAGAGCTTTAGAATAGTATCCACACTCCCTGCAGGGAATTTTTTGCACACAAACTATAAATAAAAATAACTTTAAATCATAAATATATGACCACCTTTCCTAAAATAAGTTTGCAGAGTATTCTGTTTTCAGTTTACAAGAGTTGTGGCTTTGTAGGAAAGTGATCACTCATCTTCCATGGCAATCTTCAAACAGTACTTGGACTCACTCTCAGAATGTCTGTAACTGATTTAGAACCCTCTACAGACTTGTCTTCAGTTATAAAAGTACATTTTAAAGTACAAAAGAAACAAAGGGACTTCTAATTCTGGGCCTAAAGAAACATTTTGCACAATCCTTACTTCCACTTTTTATTCTAGTGTAATACTAATTTTTCAGCATGTACAATGGTTATCATCACAGTACCCAAGGAATATGAATAATCTGTCATGTATTGTCTGTTCTCTCATTTTCTCTGCTGGGAAAGAACTGTACTCTGTGAAGTATCTCGTTACAAGAGGGCAAAAGATTCTAAGTTTTATTATGTTTTGAATACATAACAGCTCTTTCCTTTTTAATAAGTACATCATTGTGTTAGCCAAAAACCTAGTTTAAAAACAAAACAAAACAAAACAAAACACACACAGACAAACCAAAACAAACAGTCTGGCCCATAAAGTCATGAAATCTGTTATCTCCTGAGTGTTTACCAAGTGCTCAGCCTTGGCCTAGTTCCAAGGAAGCAGCAACATCTTACCTCTACCAGAAAATCACTTGAAGCCATGTCGGCAGACCAGTCATCTTGTATGTAACTGCACAGAACTGCTGAGGAGGACCAGCATGAGAATTTATTTTTGTGGAACTCTACAAACAAGGCATCCAGCAGTTGAAGAGCAATTTTAAATCACTTCTCAGTGGATACATTGCTCTCTGCAACTGCTCTCGGAGAATTTATCTTACAGACAACAATGTTCAATGACAGCAGAAAAGTCCAGGAGAATAACAATGAATATCTACCCTTTATTCATATTCTCAATATCCTTTACATCTCCTTTAAACTGTCCAAAACCTCTTTATACACAAATTTAATTCTGAGAATACAGGTAAGCTACTGCATGACCTAAGTACACAAGTTGTTTTAAAAAGCTGTATGAGACCCTTTAAAAAAAATCAAACCCACCAGCAAACCCAAGAAAAGCAGAATAGAATGCTATTGTTTGAAAATTATTGTTATTTTGTGCTTGGTTTTAGCATAGATCTCAGGCACACAGAAAGGACAGAAGTTTACTATTTTGGACAAATCATCTGAGAGATCTGACAGGTTTAAGGAATAATAAGGAAAAGGATCTCAAACTTTTACCCACCATGACAGATTACAATGAAATAATACACAATCTTGTCTGCATCCAGGTTTTTTTTCTGTGATCTGTGCTTGAATTTTTTGTCTTTGTATCTTCACCTAAGGCAAGAAACCAGAAAATCCAGGCAAGCTTCAAAGATCATGCCAAGAAGGGGGACTGGGGTATGTTCAGGCAAGTAAATAACAACATGGACTCTTACTACCTCAATGAAGTATTCTTATTCTTTACTGCAAACCCTACTTGTCTGTAGTTAAATGTGTGGTTCACATGGAGTAAAGCCAACATGGGTTGCAACTAGTAAGAGAAAGAAATGGTGCATTTTCTCAAGGAATACCATGACTCGCATGTATTTCAGCATGTTCAATAAAACTTGTATATGTAATTATAGGGGTTTTTGCATGCACTTAAGTTGTACATGTTCTACCCATAAAAGCAGAACTTCATATATTCAAATCAGCACTTAGTATCAAAAACTTAAAAACTATAAAAACTTTAAAAACTTCAATTTTTTAAATTCTCCAAACTATACACAAAGTTGCTACCCAAATCTCATCTCTCCATCAGGATTTTGTATTCAGCAGGCTAACTTCAGCAACAAGAGGATACAGGAAAATGCAGACCTGTCCAGAAAGCAAGGGTTTTCTGTGAACAAGTAATCTTTCTTCCCATGCATCAAAAGTCTGAATTTCTTCAAGTCCATCATTTGTGGATGTTTGCTGATTCTGAAGGGTCCAGACTGGGGTGTTGATAACTCTCTTGCATGACTGCGCGCAAGGGACTCAATTTAAAAGGAAGTATCTGGCAGGGCAGAGTCTGGTGTGGAAGATATCCAGTAGTCTGAAAGGCTTCATGCCCTTTGTGACAAGATGTCAGGTTCAAGTAAATATCTGGCAGGGTGAAGTCTAGTGTGGAAAACATCCAAATATCTGAAAAACTTCATGCCCTCTCTGACAGGACGTCAAGCCTAGAACCCTGAACAGGACTCATTTACCAGCCAAATGAAGCAGGTCCTATTACTTCCAAATGAGAGTTATGGTTACTTAAGTTGAAAAAAAAAAAGAAAAAAAGAAAAAGTTCAATAACATTTCAAAATGTTAACAAGTCATGAGTCATGTGTGATCACTCAGTCTGCGATGTTGAGAGTGCTGTGACACAATGACTTGTACTCCCTGCTGACCCCACGTGTTAAAGAAGAAAATGGCCATTTTGTGCTCCACCCTCACCAACACTGGTAATTACACTGGAAAGCAAAATGCATACATTCTCATCTTCAAGAGCAAGCAATTCGGCAGACTGGAAAACTCAACCTTTTACTCTTGAGAAGAGAAACAGAAAGAGTTAAATGTAAAGATTAACGTAACTGTTGAATTTCTGAGATGTATTAGCCTTTCTGCCTAAGTTTGAAGGATGGATTTGGGGTTATTTAGGGTGTTGGAGATTTTTGTTGTTGGATTTTTTTTTTCATTTTCCATGCAACAATCAGGTGTTTCTCAATTATTTATTAACTTTTCAATTTTTCCATGGGAAATTTCTGGTGGTGAAGTTCAAACTCCAACATTTTCAATTGATTTTTATGAAATCATCAGTGCAACTGATTAGAACATTTCTTCTAAAAATACCTCTTCTCGTTTTTACTGTTACCTGTAGCAAACTAGCACTGAAAACAAAAACAACTTGTATTAATGGAACACCTGTACTCAGCTTGCACCCAAGGCAGACTTGAGTATCCCAGCAGCTACTATTCCTGCCTTGCTTTCAACACAATGACAGACAACAGGATTGTCAATGTGCTGTTCAATGACCTGCATCAATCTCAAGAATAATTTACTGCTATATCAGACAGATCATTATGGATGAGTTGTTCCTGCATATTCCTGCATCTATCAACTAGAAGAGAGAGACATCCCTCAACATATTCCTGTTGCTCTCTGCTACCCATCTGCACTCCTCAAGATGGGAAAGAATTATTAGCCACGTGGCCATAAAATAGTAGCAATAAGCACAAGTACTTCCTCTTACATATTCTGGCAGAGGAGACTTGGGTACAAAGGAAGAGTAAACTAAATAAAACAGAAAGCATCCCCTACTGTTCCACTTTGATTTAGCCATTCAAAGTTGTTGAGTGCTCTCACTATCCCACTTTTAAGAGAGGCATGCAATAATGTAAACCATGCAGGACAGAAATTGAGTCTGTTCTTGCACGGACTGTGTCAAAAGAAGAATATACATTGGCAATATTTGTATTATTTCATCCCCCATGAGGGAACTCATGTTTCCTACTGTGTGCCTCACCTGCAGTTACTTCTTTTGCAACTGAAATAAAAAAGGTTTTACCTAAGTTAGCTATAGGTCCATTCTGAAGTTTATTGGTTTGGGGGTTTTCTGTTGTGGGTTTTATTTTAAATATAAAAATTACGCTTCAGCGGCAGCTGCAGGAATAAGGCAAGTCCAGGCAGTGACAACTGTTATTAACATAAAGGTGAGTGGAAACCAAGAGTGGAACTGGGAACTTACAGATTTGGGAGATATAATAAAAAGTGATACCAGTAAGTAAAAAACAGCACTCTACTTTTCTTTGCCTAATGAACAGACTTAAAATAGCTAAACAGTGGCAAAAATTGTAAAGTCAGGTGTTCACTCTCAGGAAATCACCTTACAAATATATGAGAAAATTAGTACTGCTACAAGAAATGTTTGTTTCAATATTCAGAGAAGTTAATGAATATTAAGTGATAATGGTAAACAGCAACAGTATATAATTATATTTCTAAATACATCTTACCAAATCACTTCTAAGGTAAAAGAATCACATGTTCTATTAATTTTCATTGGTTATCAAGCATCTATAACTGTCACCTCTAACAGGTGTTTGGTAATCTAACAGCTGCACAAAGTACTAAAAAATGAAAGAAAAAAAGAGACAGACTCACAATGTGTTTTCTCTAGTGCTGCTATCAACCACAGTTGCCTAAATTCTGCAATGGAACCCTAGGCTCAGTGCTGGGAGTGCCCTGCATTAAAGAGACATTACCACCAACATCCAAAAACAGGACATCACCAGAACACATACTTACTATGCTAAATGAGGCTGCAGGAATGCTTTAAACATACATTAAGTTTACACCTCTAAGTGTTGTGGTCCAAAATAGTGCTTACTAACCTTGTCACCAAGACACTGCTTATGTCTTCTCTTTTCTCATGATTTCTACATCCAGCATTCACATAACTCTGGTCTCTCCTTTTCCATTCCTTCCACTTTCTTCAGACATTGGCCTGTCTCCCTATCTGTGATCCAGTGCATTTCCTAGCAGGATCAGGACTACAGATACCAAACTTGACACAGTAGGTATCAGTTCCATGGGTAATTATCTTGCGTCTGGATAGCAACAGTGGGATGAACAGGCTACTACTTGAAGGGAGGAGTTCTTCAAAGTAGATTTAATCTTTTGGGAGAGTCAGGTGACTCACACATCTCTAGATGCCCTGAGAGGAATTTTGAAATATTGGACTTTCTGAAGACCATTTGTACAGAGCTTCCTAGTGATCCTAAGGAGCAAAGTATGTGCCTGTTGAACATGCAAGAAGCAGCCTATAAGACCACCTCGAAATAAAGATATTTCAATGACTTTCTACTTAGAAGTAGAATTGATAGAGACAAACAAATATATTTAAGACTTTGTTCTTCCTGAATGAAAAGTCACTTTTGATGTAGCCTCTTTTTGATGGCTCAGAAATTGCACTGCACACTGGAATACCAGGGTTAACAGGAAGAGCTATCTTGAGAATGAAATCCTCCTCATCAAAAGAATCTACTCTTGCTGTCTTTAAAAGAAACCAAAACAAATATAAAGATAGTTGATTGTGGGCTAGAAAACGCATACGGCCTGCAGTAGCAGTGCAACATACATAACTCAGTCAGTTCAGCAGCTACAGTGCCTGTGGTCTTTTGCAAAGTTGAGAGGTACCAAGAAAGGAATGAGCTGAATAAATTGGTCACTATCTGATGACTGAACTGCTCAGAAGTCATACAGGATCAGAAGACACACACAATTATTATTGACAATTTCCCCACAATTTGAAAATGCTGCTGGTGATAGATGGTGGCTGGAGCAAAGACTCTGCAGTCTGCTTGATCTGTGAGAGTAGTGAGAATCTTGCCCTAGGTCTTTGCTTGACATAGAAAAGCAAGTGCTGGTTGATTTGTTTATTCTTGAGACTTAAACTCAGCTGTAAAACATATCCTTTTTGCCTTACATCCAGGCATTCCACAAGACTGTTTGACTTCAGGTAGAAAGCAAAATGCTTCAGAATATCTTTTTGCCAAAGTAGCTGCATAAAAATGGTAAAACTATGACAGCAGGATGTAACCTGTAACCATCAGTAGTACCATCCACATGCATGAACCTTTAACAACAGGCTGGTCAAATCAGAACTGACTGGCTCCAGCCACAGAAAAAGAAGGTTATAGTTTGGACCAGATGAGTTGCAGTCCACAAAAAATGCACCTGATACTTGTATACCTATAAACATATTTGATGCACAAGCATGGTTCTAGTTTTCCTTGTCCAAGGGTTCTTGAGCCTGGCCATTGCTTCCTCAGGGACTAAGATTCACCAAACACTGTGACATCAGACCAATCTAACACTTGACTAGCATGTCTTATCGATGTTTGATTTTTCGCTGTTAAAAGACATCTTACTAGTAGTTGAGCTTAAGAAAAATATCAGAGTTTTCATTCTTAACTGGCATCTCAATCCCTTCAGATAGTCCCAACACAGCCATCCTCAACTCTTCGCAAAACTGAGTGTTGCAATAACTTCCTCCTCTACCACTGAAGGAGGAGGAGGAGGACAGATGAAAGTAATAGTCCCCGAGAGGAAACCATGATATGTAGACCAGACTGTTATGCATTATCCAAGTATTACAGATCTGTAAGACTCTCTCAAATGATGACAATGCAGAGCATGCAGATGATACTAAGAGCAGCACGAAAGTCTATCCAAATGAGAATTCTGGGTGGTAACAGTGGCATTACTGCACTTGTCCCATAAGTGAATGGTAACATCTCTCATCACAGACACAGACTTAGCAGAATTACTGATCACTACAGCTGCCAAGCACAAAGTCTAGTGTTTCTTAGGTTTGCCTCACGTCCAGCAGGACTTGCTTCAGAAGTCCCAAAGCCAGGACTGAAAGGATTAATAGTGTATTCACCTGAGATACAACTGTTATTGAAGCAACAAAGACAATAAAAAAGCCACTGAATTTTGAATGACGCTTTGCACACATACACACAGAAAAACCCAACCCACATGCTTGCAGTCAGTTATGGATATTGAATGGACTTGGTCTGAAGACTGTAATCCCTCTGGAAAAACCAAAGGAATACAGATCAGACAAATCAGTACAGTCATAAAGATGATATCTGTGACACAGTAGATGTTCTCTGGCAAAGAATGCTCCAATCCCAGCCAGCAGCTGAGATTAACTTTGACCATTTCTGGCCATAAATCAAGAATGAGAGATAAAGGAACTACACAGGTGCCCAATGGAATTAAGAAAAAAAATCTCTGCTCTCAAAGGCCTGGATATATCTACATACACATACTGGGTGCACACATGAACAGAGAAGTGAAGGAGAAATCAGTGTTGTTGCAAATAAAAGCTTATGGCATGTTATTTAAAAAAGAAAAAAGAATTGGTAAATTTACCCAAGAAGATGCAATTAAAGGAATGTACACTGCTCACAGGAAAAATTACAGAACTTCAGTTTTTATATACAAAGTGACAGCCTGGTCCTATAAATAGACATAAACCATGTTTTAAAAAAAAATTATTTTCAGTTGATCTCCTCCTAAAATGAAGGTTCAGTTAAAGGATTTTTCCTTGCTGATCCACGCTGTCATTGTAACCACACCATCATAAAGCTTCATCTCAAGTGCCAGCACAATGATGGGATTCCACAGGCCTGCTTTCAGCAGGAGGTGAACCTGACAACAAAGCTGACACACTCCATTTTATTCAGTATTGCATCACATTTTATATTTGCATGAATGTGTTCCTGTTAGAGCACTGGAATTTAATATGTTCACAACTGAGACATGCATTCACAAAATCACTTACATGTCCAAAAGACCACCTGAAATCTCTGCGTTTCCTGGGGGTCACTCACAGCTATGGAGCAGAGCATGTAACCACTGACATGTAAGTCTATGCTTAGCTTTGTAATGGGGTGACAAGTAAAATAGCTCTGACACTGGAGCAAGCACAACTCCCCACTGCTTAACCCTTGAGACCCCCAGGGCTGGCTGTATTCTACACATCAGAAGGGTTGAGTTGCCCCAGACCGGTTTTCAGCTGAGAAAGGCCCCAAATTTTAGGTAGTTTAAAAACATTTTGCAAAGATTAAATGCACACAAAACAAAACAAACAAACAAAAAAAACCACACCAAATCAAAGGACTGTTCTGTTTCTTTAAAATTTCTCAGATTAGCAAAACTTCCCCAAAGAAACCATTCTTTATGGCTTGAAATGTCTGTACCTGGACAGACACAGGGACAAAAACAGTCTGATCAGTGTGCAACTTTTATAATACTGCAGCGTAGGCAATGCTATGTGCAACACACAGCTGAGTGGATGAATGGAATGGATTTTATAAAGGAGTTACAAACAAAATAGTCCAAAATACTAACCAATAAACACATGCCAAGCTGGAAACAACCTATTATAAAATTACTGTAAAGATCCTCAAACTGTTGAGGGGAGAAAAAGTACAATTTTCCACATAACCCGAGAGTGCAGAGTTTTCTGATTATAAGATCCAAGGAACCTGTAAACCCAAGGCTCTAATTTTCTTATGGTGACTGTGTAATATTTTGCAAAGTAAAATTGACTGAGATGGAAGCTATTTTGCATGGTACAGTGGCGATGGCTAACAAATGAGAGTTTTGTGGGCTGAATGTTAGTCCCCTGCCTCATCTGCCACCCCTAATGACAGCAGCCACCTGCTGTTTTATTGTCACAGCTGGAGCCGGTTCACACTCCTTGGTGCCGAGCTCTGCCCATGAGCGCCAAGCTCTCGCCTCGCCTCATTACTTTGATGAACTTTTTATGGTCAGCACCCATGAAGACCTCATCTAGGACTATACAACCTAGATCGGCTTCAGGGAGTGCTTCCAGCTAGCATGAGGTGATAATACACAGTGACACCACGGCTGCTACTGCCTGTCACTTAGTCAAGTCACTGTACTTCTGGCTCTACAGGGCCCTCAACAGGTAAAATGCCATGAAATTCTCCCATATAATAAAGTTCGCTCTCTTTTTTCATATTGCAATATAGGGAGATCATATCCTGCTGCCAACATTTAGCTTCTCAAAGATAGATACTATAATAAAAAATGTATCATGCTGTTTACTGCATGTAACTATAGACAAGAGATTTCAACATTTTGACATAAATCTGATGCCTTCCTGAAAAAAAAGAAAGCAATCATGGCAACGATATTACAGCTTGACTAACACCACCTAATAGGCAAAAAAATTTACATGTTTACAAAAGAAGGACCACTTTAACTTTAAAAGCAGGAACCACAGAAACAAAAGTTAAGCCTGTTAAATCAAACTATTACCCGAATGAATCCACAGTGGAGAAAGATACATGCTATTTCCCTCCTACCCCAAAAAAACCCCACACTTAAACATTTATTAGACATGAAACTTTCTCAAATCAAACTAACAAAAAAGCAAAGCCCTTTACATATTTTTTCTTAGTCAGAGCAGGCTGTTACTATTGTCTGGTAATTTAAAAGCAAATAGAATCATCCTTTCCTTTTCAAATTCTTTTTGTACTAACCATCACTCCAAATCACCTGAGCCTGTATACAATTTTAAACTTCATGAGAAATTCTTTTATTGATGGATTTAGAGTGAATTGGTTTATGCTTGATCACTGAAATTTAACCCCAGGTTTATTCAGCAGTAGAATAATTATTTTTGTGTTAACAGAGCTTTACATTTGCCCATATTTACATATATCATTAAGATTAATATATGTGCTATTAATAATAATTTCATTAACATTCTGAAATCATCAAATAACACTTTGACTTTTGAATGGCTGTAGGCTATTATAAGCCTAAAAACCAGAACATTTTCAGTATTCACTGTGTAGCAATCCAGCTGATCAGTTTTGACAAATTCATGCAATGTTATAAGTCATTAAACTTCATTTAGTTTCACTTAAATATTCCACCTAAAAATAAAAAGCAACTCTCTTTTTTTATAGACATTATGATTTCAAATAAATACCAGCTCCCAGGATCCTCCAAACAGAAACAATTGATGGGGGTTTTATTATTTTATTTAAATGTTTTACAATTTATCACAGAGTTTTTTAAACAGTATTTTAAGACCACTGACCTAGCCAGAGCTGAAACATCTCTAATATGTTACGGTGCAATTTGGCTCTCCTTGCTGAGGGACAGTGCTGCAGATATCCTGTGCTTCACATAAGACCCCTACAACAGGTAGAACCTTAAAAATGTGGTGCTGACAACAGATCAGGTATGCTGCATTTCTGAGAATTTATTTATGCAAGCCCTTTGTTATTAGTGCTTTTTAAGTTTGACCTAACCTGCAGTGGAAGCGACACAAGAAAATAATGATTGAGCTAAGGTCTCCATTCAGCAAAAAGCCGAGCACCACCTAAACGGTCCTGGAAAGTACTCAAGAGACATGGAGAACACACAGAACTTCATGTAATGAAGGCCTATAATGAATGAACAATCTCAATAAATATAAACAATACCAATTTCTCTACCACTACAATTTCTGAAAGCACTTGTCTTCTGCATGAGTTCAAGAGAACCTCTTGTGAAGCACAGTGACATATGGGTCACATCCTCTGGAGAGTCCAACAACAGAAAAGAGCACTGCTTTTAGAAGAAAAAGGAGTCACTTTCTTTTGACTAGATCATGTATTTGTAAAACACATAATTTGAAGGACACATTTCATACCCTTAAAAATAAAACATCAAAGATGTGGCTTGACCAGGGCAGGGTAAGACATTATGAAATGGACAAACTGCCTCAGTGGAACAATCAATTGTTTCAAAAGAATCATCTCACAATGCTGCCACTAACTAAATAACAATGTCCGAAAGATTTTTTTCTTTTTTTTTTCAAACAGCAGTGTGCCAGCTGCAGTGTGCTTATTTCATGCTTTGTGATATGGCACACTTATTTCATCTAAAAAGGTTCAAGTTGCTTTTTTATTAAATTCTAATCCATAAAAAAACCTCCAAAACCACAATTACCTAGGTATTTATTCTTCTGTTATAAAGGAATTTGTTAAAGGATGCACAGCTACCCAGACTAGCTACATTTGCTCACTGACTTACAAGAAAGTAGACTGCATGCATGTATAAATATTTGGAAGTATTTTTCCTTTGTAACACTAGTTTGACTTGGCATTATGACTTTTTTTAGATTGGTATTCTAAAATAGAATTTTGATTTATCCAGCACTTACAGTTCACTGGTCTGTAATTCTTAACATCCTATTTTCCACTGATTTTAATTTTAGTCATTATTATTTAAAGTTCATTTTCCATGCTCTTTCAATTGTGATTTTTTCCAATGTGACAACAAACATCAGTGTCATTTCTAAAGGTGACTGTTACTGGAAAACATGAAAAGCCCAAAACTTTTAAAAGAGAAGTTATCAAAAAAATCATCAGACAGTAACAACTTGTGGACAGTATCAAGATTAGCTGCACATGAACAGACAGTCTGGAGGTGACAGGATTTGTATCCAATTACTAATCCCCTGAGCTATTCAGCCCTCTGAACAATAAATTTCTATAAGATGATCTCTTAACCCATCACCAGCTGATCATGCTACTGCATTCCAACATTAATGGCAGAAATGGAAACACCTTACATTTTGTATTTAAATCTTCACAATACAGGATAATCATGTTGAAAAATGCCCAGACCTCTTTTCTCATCTAATGGATCCTACAAAAATAGGAATAGGTATAAAAAATTATTTAGCTTAACATAAATATTCTACCTTCTGTTCTTACTCCAAGCACACAAAGAAGCTTTCAATGTACAGATTTTTCCTTGTACTGAACAGTAGAAAATATTGATCTTAAAAAAATGGCCAAAGTTCTGTGCCTGCTGTTAAAGAACAAGATATCCATATGAAGGATATCAGAGACATTGTTAAGGAACTGTTCACCCTTTAAGAAATATTAGCTCTGTAATGCTGCCAGTGCCAGTGTCAAGCTGGGCAATTAGCCAATTAAGTGTGAATAAGAACTGCCAAGAAACTATTTTATTTTGGTCTTGGAATACATGTGTATCCGTGAGCTAGTGTGTGTTTGTGTTCATGCATCAGTGGAATCTGGTTGTTCATGCCAGGTTTTCTTATCACACTTTTCTGCCTCTTTGAACTTGCACATTCCTGCAATACAAAATGGACATGTGTCTGCTGATAATGTCAACACACTTAGGTTCACAAGGAGAGATTTTGTATAACTGGATCTAAAGCAGTCTTTGTGCACATTACCTGACCCTGTCTGCTTACACAACACTAGAAGGGCTATTCGTGGAAGAATCCAATACTGCAAGCACCTCTAGGAGATGTTAAAAGACAATAGATGTGGAAGAAATGAGCATCTGATCACAGTATCCCTGGCTAAATAATCTCATAGAAATCCCATTTTTCCATGTCATCTGAAGGAAATTTTCACTTGTCAGAGTAGACTGGGTTCAATGGGGAGCTGAGGGCATCCTGATATCTCCTTAATTTACATCTCTTTATGCTTTAGACTCCTGTGTATCACTAGGAAATTCCACTTGGAAATCTGAGTAGGTACAAAATACTTCTCAAGCACTCCATCTAGGGCTACAGCTTAGAAAGCTGGTGTTATGGGTTTAGGCAGGTGGGCCTAAATTTAGGCCTTGGAGTTCAGATTGGGCATGGAATTGTCGGCTGACTTGAGCTGGGCCGGGCTAGCTGACGGCTGACTTCTTCTAGCCAATGGTATTGTATTCCACACCATCTTACATCATCTCAAAAGGGGTAAAATCCAGTGTGTGGGAGTGGCTTAGTCAGTTTCACCATGGCTGAGGTGCAGGAAAGACGTGCTACACCTTTTCTGCTATCTTAAGCCTTGCTGCTGCTGTTGCCGCTGTTTGCAGTTTGTTTGAGTTCAGGGAAGTAGAAACATTTTGTTACTCTTTCTGTTTCTTGCTAAGTGTCTTTTCAGAGTGCTTATGAATTTAGAGTAATATACTTCGTATTAATTGGGGAGTGGGAGGTTATTTCTTGTTATATAAAACTTGTGTAAGAGTGTGTTATATTGTAGTTTTCTTTTCATTTTCTCTTTTCTGTAGAAATACACATAGTTTCAGCATAAACCTGGTTTGGAGTTTTTCTTCCCTCTCCCTCTTCAACCCTTTTTCTCTGTTCTTGGGCAGTTGGCATTTTGTCAGCTCAACCCAAGACAGCTGGAAGACAACCAATATCTAACTTTTCTATTTTTCTGGATTATTCGTCTTTTTCTTTTAGGAGGAGAAGCGGAGAAGATGGTAGGCAGACCTACCAACTGCAAGCCTCTATCTTACTTCAGTCATGAATATAATCATTCCAAATATGGATCCTTCAAAAGTTTTGTTATAGACATTCAAAATTAAAACCAATGCGAAAAAAGATACATGCAATTTACAAATCAAAACTGAAGAGTGCCAAGTACAAATGGAAATATGAAAAACCCCTTTCATAACATTTCAGAACACAGGTATTACCCGGCATTGAAGCTACTTCCTTGAATACCTATTAGAGAACTTCACAAATCTTAACAGTACTGACAATTCATTCAGAATTCACCATCACTTATGCTAAAAATACATTCTGTTTTTCAAGACATGTTTAAAGAGCATTGATGGAAATCAGTAGTATACGTTTCAAAAGTGTAAGCACATTTACTTACTTATTTTAAGACTAGTCAAAGTAATTACCTAATATTACTGCCTCTAATTAGGGATTATGGAAGAAGGTTAGGTACAAGTTAGTAAAGATGGCTCCGATAACAAACTTTGAACTCATAGTCTCTTTCATCACAGCATTATACAAATGAAGCATGTGGGTGACAATCATTCTTACACAGGGATTCACAGCCCAGCCTGCTATTTTGCCTAATAAATCCCACCAGCCTGGAAAAGAGGAACGCTGTGCTAGCTACAGCACAGGTTAACCCTTGGATTGGTCAGAACATGCAACAACTGCTGTGCCTAAGGGGGAAGCTGGTACAACCCTGACACACTGAAGATCCAGCTCCTGCCTGCAAACTGTTTTCCATGTCCCCAGCACTGTGCTGTGGAGGAACCTGCCTGCAGGAGGGCCAGCGTTGCTGCTCAAGAACTCCACCTGAGAGGGGCTGTTCTTGCTATCAACTTCTCCATGGATTCCCTCAGCCAGAGATGCTTAGAAATGGGATGCATCACCACCTCACTCTTCCCTCTTCTGGGACACAACTCTGAGCAGAGAAGAGACCAATGTCACCTACACATCATTGACCTTGTTTTCCATGCAGTCTGTGCCTAAGACAAAGAAAGCGTAGCATGCATTCATTGACAGACGTGAACAACCAAATTCTTTTGAGTATTCTTCAGGTTCAAATAGAATTCCCTTTTTCAGCATTCTTCTTATATTTTGCTATGTACCTTTGTAGCTCTTACATTTGCAATTGCCAAAGGATTCTGCTGGATTCTGCTTTTTCCTACCTCTTTGGCAAGCACAAACACAACATTTCTTCATACCTTTCTGCAGAAACATCATTAAAAATTCTATTATTGAACATTCAGAAATGATGTTTTCTCATTCCAGTAACAAGACAAATTAAACTGAAAATTCTAATTTTAAATTTATTTTTAAGTATTTTGGAAGATTTTATATTTTTATTTCCAATCTATCAGTAAAGCAATGCAAACCTCCTTCCTCCCAAGAAGAGAGCAAACAAGTGTAGGTTTCACTACAGTACACATGATCTAGATACCAAGGTCTAATCATAACATATTTATCACCATCTAGCATTTGGCTTGTATATGATGTCCACAGGCACTTGTAGTGATAGCTGTCAAACTGCATTCTTTTTCTGGCATA
Source organism: Sakesphorus luctuosus (assembly GCA_013396695.1). Lineage (NCBI taxonomy): Eukaryota > Metazoa > Chordata > Aves > Passeriformes > Thamnophilidae > Sakesphorus > Sakesphorus luctuosus. The sequence goes on from VWZD01012668.1 coordinate 69,046, forward strand.
AATGAGCATAACAACAAGGACAAGAAATGGAGTTCAGTATAGAGTAACAACACAGCCTGGAATTTAGCCCATAGTAAAGAAACAGTCAAATTCATTATAAACCCCAATGACGGAGCTCCATGTGTGCAGTGGCAGAATATTTCAGAAGACACCAAGCTTCGTGGGGCTTGTTTCTGCTAAAGATGCTAAAAAGTATTTCAGAAAAACAGCACCATTTTGCCTTCCTTTCTTGTTCACTGTAACAGATATCAGAAAATCTTAGTCAGGATAAGCATGTTCTTTGAGTAGGTGATCTAAAAGGACATGACCCACACAGATTTCAATGGCTTGTTCCAGTGCCATTTAAGCATATTTCAAGTATTCCTTACCAAAAGAAAAGCCCCATCTTACTCTCTTTCAAGGAAAAAGGAAGATAAAAGAATGGCAGGGTGGGGGGAGAGGGAAGGAAAAAATATTACCGGTGACTATGCTCCTAGTTCTTTTTCAAAGTCTCATTTATAGCCCATATTTTAATACTCTAATTTAATTTGTCAGAAATGTTTTTCCTCCCTTGGTCTGCTCATGGTGAATTTTCTATTACTCTCTTCTTCATTTCTCTGTTGAACTGGAAATATTCCGTATCTGTGCACATGAAACGATTTTGCAAGTCTGCATCCATCTCTCAGTCTTACTTAGAGGGAAATCATGATTCTCAGACGCAAAGATTCTAATCAACTCTAGAAAATGTAAAGTTTATCAGAAAAAAAATTATAAAGATCAGGTAGTTCTAGAGGGTGGGGAAAGCAAACCAACCAATCAACACAGAAAGATGGGAATATTGCATTACAAGGAGCAGGTAGGGGAAAGCAGCCAGGAGCATCATCTACAACAGTAAAGAGTCCAGCAGCACATGAGTAAGTCAAAGTAATTTTGTTTAAACTGGAGGATCATCTCTACTTCACAGGCAGATGACGGAGCTCATGCATCCTTCAGAAATTACTTGGCTTATTGACAAAGCAGAGAAAGTCTACTTTCTTTTACAACATTTCTGAAGAACAGAGGCCACAAATGGAAAACACACACACTAAGATTCACCTCTTCTTCAGACCACACTTTCCTTATTTTATTTTCTAATAGATTATTACATTTATTTATAAGTCACATTCCTGACAGATGTGTATTTCCTATCTTCAATCATTCCATGGTGAATAATAGGTAAAAAATACACACTCCTTTTCCACAGCAACAAGTCCCAAACCAACCTTAGCAGCACCTTAAAGAAGTAACATTTCACCATGATCCAAAAGCCAAAGGCACTAATTCCATTAGTTCCCAGGGAAGTAATGCATATTTATTCCTGAGAACTTCTTGATTAAAAAAGAGACAATCAGATGTAACCACAGACAGACAGCCTTAAACTTTTTCAGTCCTTCAATCAGCATCTGGTACCCAAAGTCGGTTTTATCCATCTGATGAGCAGTCACACCAACCCCATATATATATGCATGAAGAACACCTGCAAGGGCTTCAGAGACAATATGATACAGAACAGTATAGATGCGCAGCGGGAAACTGAAAAATGGAAAACAGTAGTCCTAAAAAATCAGGCAGAACACATCGCAGTTCTGAGCTGTATAAACAGGGCCCAGTTAAAGGGCATCTAATCTTCAAATTCTCTGTGTTAGTTACAGTAAATCCTATACTAGTTAAACTGTTACAGTAAATCCTTAAAATAGATATCATTCATCAAAGGCCATGACAACTTGTGCCATATTTGTAAGCCCATGGCCACCTGGAACAGGATCAAACTCATTCAGTATTCTTGAGAGCCTGTTGTGAAAAGTAAACTTTGTACTGTGCATATATGACGAATATATTCACCTGAAGGGCTGCGCATAAACAAATACGTAGTCACCTATGGCAGTGACCACCCTCAAATTCATTTTTCATCTTTACAGTTAACAAATACTTCTGATTACTCAATACATATGTACATATGGATGCATAATTATATATTGATTAGTTTAGCTTTTAGCATAACATATGAATCTATTGAATTTCTCCAGAGTAACAGATAACATTTTTTAAAAATTATACCAATAGACCATTAGCATTACAAGTGAATTTATTTTCCCCAAAAGTGCTAAAGATATGCAAAATTTTCATTTTTCAGAGTTGCATAGTAAATGATTAACACCAGGTCTGCTCATTATCTTGCTTAACAAAACTTCTCTAAAAACAAATAAATCAAAAACGCCTCTAACATTCCTGAATAAATAAATTACAGACCTGTTCAGTGGCAGCAATGATATTTTAAAAAGCTTGTGCAAGCTCATTGTACAATTTTATTACAAAACTGCAATTTATAACAGAACTGTCCACTTTTTTTATTTTCTACCCAGTTTTATTCAAATAAGTACCTTTTGTGACTCAAGAAATTTTTTAAAAAGCTACATATCTGGAAAAATCAACCCCACATTCTAATGGTCTACAACATACAAATAATGATATGAGGAGAACCCTCACTGTCTGTTGTACAATGAGACTTGTAAAGAATACTGCAGGTAAGTGAAAGAATTACTATTTATTACCAGATTCCCATCATTCTCTATGCACACTTTATATTTTGAATTAGAAAAACATTTCTTGTCTCAGACTTTAGAATTATATTTCCTTCATTACATGTGGACACTGAAGTAAGTGTCAAAGTAAAGCACCCTGCATTTGCCATTCTTGATGAAAAAAATACTGAAACAAAGAATCTCTAATTTTAAAGATTAAGTGAATTGCCTTCCCACCTTAGTTCCCATGTTCAAAGGAAAAACTCATTGTAAAATATACATATTTATGGGGTAAATTTTTTTTGTTAGTTTTGCCAACAAAACTATATTTTGGGGTCTAAATAACCATTGCTATTTCCTCCTCAAAAGAAAGTATTGAAAATAGCATTTGTTGCCTCTGTAGAACAAAGAGCAAAATGAAACACAATCCGCAATGCAACCATAATAAAATTAAACCCTTATCTGTTGCTAGTTCTCTACAAGCCCACAGATTTTTCTTGGTGTTAAAAACAGCATGTAAATTAAGGTGACTGAAACATGCTTTCAGCGAGCAGAGTAATATGGTAGCTATTCATCACCTGAAGTCATAAAACACTAGGTCTTGTCCTTAGCATATTCTAATGAAGCCTATCATGCAAATGAGAGTGACCTTTTCCGTGCATTCTGCAAGTTCACATTTATGTGAGGAGTATATATAGTTTGCCAATACAAACTAGCCAAAGACTGCGTAATTACTGTAATCAATTAGTAGTTAGTGTCGCTCTGCTCATTTGTGGCTAATGTCAGCTAAACCATTTTTGAGAAAACCAGCCTGACAGCCTCTTGCTGTTGTTTTTGTTGCTGCTGTTATTCTGCAACGAGAAAACAAGACATACAAGTCAAACTTTTCAAGATGGAGGCATGGTGGCATTTTTCTAAAACGTCTGCTCTTAAGGTGAAAAATAAAAATAAGACTTACTCCTGCAATGGGTAGAGATTTCCCAGTAAAGTTACCCTTAAAATGACATTGAAGTTTTCTGCCTGTAAAATGAAACATTAATATTTAAATATTTAAATGAAGGACACTCTCCCATGAGGCAGTTCAGACCAAGAAAGGAAGACTTGGTAGAACTTAGGCACTCTTTTCAATGGATGAGTAAACAGGCCATACCCTCTGCTCAGCAACAGTCTATTTTGTAGACAGTTATGGATAGGAAACATTACTGGAGCTGGTAATTAAAGTAAAAACTAATACTGTCTCAGAAATGGGGAATTTTGTACAGGAAAATCATTTATCATGCCTACAGTTCTCCACAACTGAAATGAATTATCTTCTTACTTAGCACATGTCTGTTTTATTCTACAATATCTTCCAAACTGAAACAAGATCCACTTGCTGTTTCTCATATCAACACACAAAAAGGAAAGGTATGCCACTATGTCAAATTAACTGCCTCTACAGCATCTGATAAGAAAACAGAACTCTAAGACAAGGAGGAATACACACACCACAGGTTTGTGTTCTCATTATACTCGCACCCTTTATAATGGTCATATCCGAGTGGTTTAAGAAATCAAAATCAATTCTTTGCACATTAAAAGTAAACCCAGATTTGTGTCATAAGAAATCAATGCACAAGAAATCAAAATTATTCTATTTCTTGATTTTGTAATTATTGTGAGAAATTTAAAGGTTTTGGGGTTTTGTTAAGAAATTACAGTTAATGCAACATTATTAAGTGTACAGAAACGTGTACTTCACATATAGTGTATATGTGTACTGTGCAGAAAAACAGCTTCTAACATCTTGCTATCTTTTGTGGTTTGATGCATGTCAATCAACTGGGGTTTTTTCAATCAGTAGAGGACTGAAGTTTCAAATGGGTATATTTAAGGGATAAAATACATTGTTTTTTCTGATGAGGGAATGAAAATGAATTTTGGTTTTTTTGCATGCCCATAACACACAGCCAATGTCGCGAGCATTTCTATTTTACAAAATACTCTGCACTAAAGCCGTTGCAATGCATGTAGCATTTGGCCAAGTAAAGCATCAGAAGCAGAGAACTATTTGTTAAATAAAAAATAGTATCAAACTCTAAAGTTAGTAGCAAGTAATACTAAAGCAAAATGTCAAAGGACTACTCATGTATACTAAGACATAGGTATAAAGTGATTTGTGTGTGTGGCACACTAACATAAAGGTACCCGAACTGAAACAATTGAAGACAAAACTAAGAGGTGAAAGTTGAAAACTTCCCTTTTCTTCATCCAAATTATAGAAATATTCTTTAAATGGAAAATTAGTGTGGTTTAACTGGAAAGGTAAAAATAGCCTTTTTTTTTTTTTTCCAAAGCTTTTTCCCCCCTCAAGGCCTAAGAACTTCCCTGGATGCTGCCAGGATGGTGACAGCAGCAAAGGCAGGCAGGCAGAGGGGCAGAGCCTGTGCTGGGGGTGTGTGACACCTGGCGCAGGTCACACCAGCACAGAGCTGCCGAGCAGGCACAACCCTTCTTGGTGCCTCGGGTTCTCCTTGGGTACTTCGTTCCTGCTGCATGGGGTAGGCAAGAACATTTTCACTGACAGGCACTGGTGCCAGAGCTGCAGCACAGGGTAGATGGGGGGCTGGTTACAGCACTCCACCTTTCCCAACTCTTCCCTTCATTTGCCACCTGCTTGTGGGCAAACCATTCTGGACCCAGTCCCGAGTACAGTGAAAACAGTTACATTCCCTACAGGTTCACTAGAGGCAAGACTACAGTGGACTCTTCTGGTTTGTTCAGCCATAAAATGAGAATACTACTTATCTGCAGCATCAGATAACTTTTATTTGGCCTTGTTCTTAAAAATGCTTAGTAATATTCTAAGGGATAAAAAATATTAAAAATACATATATATATCTGTTCAGCAAGAAAGTAGCATTACTTACAGCTAAGCTTGTGTCCCAGTAAGTAAAGAGGGTGGTTCAGGAACACATTTGGAAGATCCCTAAATGATGTGGATTTTTGAGATAAAAGTGCAAAGCAAAAACCTAAAAATAATAAAAATAAGGTATTTGTTTCCATGGTGATTGGGAAAGGAAGGGGGAGCAATCAAGTCACAATAAGTGGAGTGACACTGAAGATTTATAGGTTTACTTCTGCATACTGCTGGAGCCAGGCACCTCGCACAGCGTCAAGCACGTCCGAGGTGTCAATCCTAACACGGCGCCCAGCAGTGGGAAGATCGCTCTTTTCATTCTTGTCAGAGCACGCCGCAACGGGGGCATCTGACAGCTACTGAGAGGGACGACGGGGAAGACGAGAGGCAGAGAGCAGGGGAAGGCAAGCGGTGCACCCGCAGAGCCCCGGGCAAACACGGCAGCGGCGAGGAAGGCCTTGTGGAGCCGTCACCTGACCGGCACCCACGAAAAGGCGAGCAGGAGATGCTTCAGAAAGCAGAAGACTCGCCGATCACTGCTGATCCACCCCGGGATGATGCCTTTATGATAAACACTCACGACAACTTGCGACCAAAGTGCTGTTACAACACTAATTGCCCATGAAAGCTGACCTGCAGCAAAGCAGCAGAGTTCAGTTTCGATAGGCCTGGCTCAAGAGTACGACCGTGATTGGGGATGACAGGAGACATCCACGCATCAAAAATCTCCGAGAACGGCTGACGTGACTTTGCACACTGTAAAACAGCAGTGGAAATCCTAGACTCCTGGCTCTTTGTCAGGGAGGCAGAAAGGACCGCAGGGGTGGCACTTTTAAGAGTATCTTTCCAAAGCAGCATAAGCTTTGCATGGCTTCAAAAAGCATGGGTGGATCTCTTTTTCCTCCATGCTGGTTTTGTTCATATTATCATGTCTTTAACCAAGCAGAAATCCCATGAGGTTAATGATGGAAGACCGCAATTTCTCAGCCAAAGCGATGTTCCTCCTTACATTTGAAGATATTTTCTGATTTTTATTCAAATCAACAGTTTTCTCCCCATTTTGTTTTAACTCGGCAATTGCCAGAACTTGCAATTTTCTGGTGTAAAGCCCTTGTAGAAATGCTGGAAGTGTGTCAAGACAAGCGGGAAGCACTTTTACTCTTAATCTCTGCTGTGAATATTTGTTTCAGGTACATTTTATAAGATAAAAGGATTATTAAAAAAAAAGTAAGGAAAACAATGGTACAGATAAGATTGTGCAGCTGAGAAGGACTAAGTATCTACTTATTAAGTATGAAAATAGCTACATGGAAAGAAAATAAAAGAAAAACTCTTAATTTTTAATCATAAGTAACTAGAGTGATTTACTACTGCCATGATGTTTCAGAATTTTGAATGCTTACTTTGAAAGGAAAGCTTTACCTTTATTACATTTTGTAATTTACTATTACTGCAGCATTTCAGGTTTCTTTTTATGACCTAATAATGCATGTGATGCACCTAAAAATTAAAAATCACAATTTAAAATCACATTTTGTGATACTAAATGACCTTTCTTTTTATACCTTATTAAAAATAGTATAGCTCAAAAACAATATTTTAATTGATAATATTTAGCAGTTCAACTTTTTAAAGTCTAAAAGGAGAACAACGGGCATGGAACAAAATCAATCCTGAATCTTACTTGATAACCATAATTTTGGATCAAATAAACAGTTAATCTTGTTTAACTTCTGATTTGGTTCAATGTTTAGATTGACCTAAAGTTTAAAATTAAATTGATTAAAAATTGAACCAGTTTAATTATTCAAAAGATTTCAAAATTACCCATTTTAAATATTGAACACTTTCAAAATGTTAAGCTACAATGTCAAAAAATTTAGAAATGTGATGCAAGAATAATATAAAAACACATATGGAAAAGCTCATTAGGTGTCAAGGTTTGGGGGTTTTTTGCTTTGTTTCATTTTATTTTTCAAAGAAACAATGAACAATAAACTACTGAAATGTTACAGAGGTGATAGGACAATACATAAGGCAATAAAAGGCAATTAAAACATTTAGCAGAGGAAATCAAATCAAATGGCTTAGTTTTGGAGATAGCACAAGACTATGAGTAACACTGTATCACCCAGCCCTTCCCTCAAATTTCTCCCATCTGGATGGTCCTTAAATACTTCCATCTTTAAGCAAACATGCACTCACACCCTCACGTAAGACATCCCCCACAAGGCAGCCTTAGGCATCGGCATTAAACACACATCTAGATGGATCAGTAGGCAAGATGAAGCAGGTCATTTGGGTTCATTAGTTCATTAGTTAGTTAGTTAGTTAGTTAGGATGGCAAGTGACATACGTCATTCAGATACAGTGGGGTTACTAAGTTATAAGAGAAGGCATGATGAAAATCATGCTTATATTTACATATATTCTTTAAAAAAATAAAGCAAGTTTCATACTTTCCCATACATTTAAGATTTATTTTTAAAGCGTAAAATTGTATTGTGTTATGGTTTGTATTGCTACAATTAAAATGTTGTACTACTGATCATTTACTAACATACACAGAATACCAAAATAGTTTTAGATCCCTGTATCTATGGGAAAAAAGGACAAAGATCTCAAAAACAACCCTTACTTATGCTTGATTTATAAAAAGCTGCTCAACTTCAAACAAGAATTACTATTATAGAAATACAGGAACCTTGACATGAACCGTTTAAAACAGAAACTTATTTTAACTATACAACGTTACTGAACACAAAATACTCTACACATAAAGACTTAATTACTTTTGCTATTTTTCCCCATATTAACAACAATCTTCAACATTCATTTAGCTGAGCATTTTTTTCCAGAACTGATAAAATACATTATAGCATATCCCATTGTTTCCAAAGAACATTTTGTGCAAGCAGTAGTAAGAGCAATACAACCTTTGCTTGGCACTTCCGCTATAAGTTAAAAAGGTCTATTGCAATCATTGCTGAACTCATACACCATTAACAGACAAAACAAAGAAACACTTTACAAGAATATACATTCAAGAAGAAAATAAGAAGGGAAAATTAAAAAAAAAGAAATCTCTAAGTGGAACACCAAAATCAGAGTGTAATCATGAAAGAGAATGAGCACCTACCACCAACTAAAAGGAAGGTTGCTTTGCTGCATCTCAGAATGCAAACATGACATTTAAAGAATGAAGCCATCCCTTTCTAAATTTCTGCATTTTTCAGGAAATGAAGAAGACAACTTGGCAACTATTTTATCTTTTTAAGTAGAGAAAAAAATGGGCAATTCTAATTGTCAGAATAGGTTAAAGATTTATAATAATAATAGAAAAGAATAATTTGTTAAACTGCCTAGTTTATAAAAGATGGGAAATTTGGCCATTTTAATTCATAATATAAATACATAGATATATACAAACATATACAGGCATTGCACAAAATTGAAACAAGTAGAACCATTCCATAGAGACAACAGTGACAATACTCAGAAGACATACATGCCCTGCTTCCTAAAACCTAGACCTGCCTCTTTAACAGCAGCAGAATGGTGCTTTATACCAGAGGGAACAAGTCCATAGTTACTGCTCACCAGAAACGAGGGGTTTCGAGATTGAATCACTGAATGGATAAGGATGGAAGGGACCACAGTGAGTCATCTGGTCCAACCTCCCTGCTCAAGCAGGGTCATCCTAGAGCACATCGCACAGGATTGCATCCAGATGGTTCTTGATTTTCTCCAATGAGGGAGACACCAAAACCTCCCCAGGACCACACAGTAAAGTTTTTCCCCATAGTCAAGTGAACTTCCTGTTCCACAGCAAACAAGAGTTTTACTTTAGTTATGTTAATGGCACAAGCCTCAAGCCAACACAATTGTTTCTCAATGCCGCTGCTAATACAACCATATTCTCAGATCAGGAGCCTGAGATCCTAAAGGCAGCACTTTGAGGAAGCCTGGCATTTTAAAGGTACTTGGGCACTGGGCTGCTCCTTCCCCAAAAATTCCGTGCCTTCCCTGCATCCCAAAAGCTGCTCACTTGACCATCCACAAGATTCGCTCACTGATCTAACCACAGGCTAATTTCCTTTTAGCTTAAAAACTAATGTAACCCTCATCCAGCTTACCTTGCAGCTTTCTGAGTACATTGGACAAGAAGAGGCCAAAGATAAGACTGAGTGGCTAGGATAGTACCAAGTTTTGGCAACTGCATAAGCTCAGATCAGTTCTAGCCTCACAACATTTTAAAGACTGTGGTCATAAGAGGTCCCTGCTTTAGAAGATGCAGGTTTTAGTTTATACTATTTTCATCCCTCATCTGATTTTTGTGAGGTTCTAGGTCAATAATAGTGATAGAAGACAGACATCACCCAGAACATGTTTCCAAAATGACATTCAAAGATTTGAAGTCTAAACAATCCAAAGAAATGACAGAAATGTGTGATGTTTCAGTTAGAGCCAGGCTGTTACCTCCCACGGGTGTTCCTTCCCTCTACTAATTTCTTTTCTGTTGTCTGAAAGACATTACCTTGGTTTTCCTTCTTTTTATGATACTCCTACGTTGACACTACCCTACCAGGCAGACCACACTGTACAGCACCAATACTCTAACACCTGCCATTTTCAAATACCACCATACAGGAAGTACCAGAAGTCTAGTTTAAACTATCCTTAATTATAAAGTGGTTACAAATGCTTAATATCATCGTTTATTCACAGGGATACAGCCTTTCAAATCTGTGATACCCATTGATAATTCTAACAAATGCTTGGTCCATAAATATTTAATGGCCACTTGTGGGTGTTTTATGTTGCTGTCTTTGAAGCTGACCTATTCGCAGGTTTATTAATTGCAAAAGGTTTATTTTATCCTAAATCAGATATGCAATTTCACAATATTCGAGCTATGCATAGAGGAAATCAGATCATTCTGTCTCACACAAACAAGGAAAACACATCTCTCACATAAAGAGCACAAATCAAGTTAACGAGGGACAGTTTATTTTATATGATTTCTCCAGGCTTTCAAATAGAAGACTGGTTGACAGATGCCTCCATCCTTAAACAAGCCAACTGCAGTTTAATTGTAACTCAGTGGTTGTTCCCATTCCTGTGAGCCTAAAAAGCTTCCTCCTTCCTTTAAGCATGGGTTCACCTGGCTGGCCTGAAGTTAAACTCACTGCTGGCTCTAAATCCCTCCTGCCCCTAAGACCACTTGCCACTACAGGGCCTGTAACTCAAGTGTCTTGCTAAGACATGAGATCTTGAAAAAAGAATATATATTTGAAATACAGAGCACAGCTGAAGATTGTGATATAAACTATAGGATAAAAAGTCCTGTATTTTCTGTACTGGACCACTCCCTGTCTGGTCTTTACAGACTCACCAACCATGATAGCCCACACTTCTTATTATAGCACCAGCAGCAGCTTCCACTTCTTTCCCAAAAGATCCAGCAGTGCTGTGGTACTGCAATCCCACTGCCCCACTGGACTAAGCCTTTTCGCTATACTCGAAGGCATATACTGTCTGCACAAGGCCTTCAGCTGAGCGCTTTTGACAGATGATTCCTTACACATCCACTGTTACAATAACAGAAATATTGACTGTGCCAACAAAACTGCTATGGAGAATACTAACAAAAATTGACCGCTTGCTATTAGAACCAGTTACTTTGTAACAACATATCACACACCTACTGTGCAAATACAAACCAAAAAGGGCATTAAATGACATTATTAAGGTTGCAAAATCTAGTAGCTGGTGCTTAAGAAACTCCAAAACTCAGATTACCCTTGAAATCACGATATCGCTCTATAGCTACCAAACTTACAGTATGTTTCAGACTTATTTTCACTTTTAATTAGCAATCCAATTATTTCAGCTTAAAAATATTCAAAAGTAAGTCTGTGTAAAACAGATATCCACATTTCAATTTAAAGCAGGTATCAAAACCCAGAAAATTCAATTCCAAATTAAATAAAATGAAAGGCTCTTTTAATAGGAATGCCAAGGCCCTTAAAAACAGGCAGGCCAGGTATGTTTAACCAGAGTACACATTTTATCACATTATATATAGATACCAGATGATAAAGAGTAGTAGTGACATCTATCAAAAAGAAAAGAATGCTTTTTACAGCTACACAGCTGCAATCTAAAAATTCAGAGTTTACTATATTCCAGTCTTTCTCAGAACATAAATTCTAGAGAGGAACTTGCCCAGCTATATATGTGTAACAGCAACTGCAACAAAACCCTTTTATTTCAATGCCTCCAAACAGTTATTTTATTCATATATTGCATAGAATTAAAATAGCACATCATTCTAGTTTAATAGTTTCATTTCCTTCATTTGCGAGGCAAAGAAATTAAAACATCCAATCCCATATTGGATTTACCCAGAATTAGTTCCCAGTTCCACAAGAGGGCTTATATACCCTCACATCCCTCCCACATTGAATGTTAAAATGGAGTTGCTCTTGGCACCTCATTAATGAGTGGATGCCCTTAGCCTGCACACTACAAGTATCAGACCACAAGACTGTCTTTCTTAATGAAACACCACCGTACCAGACACCACTGTCATGTGCAAAACGGACAAGACAGCTGGCATTTTGCACTATCCTCCATTATCATCATTCATCTCTAGAATTTCTTGACTAAAAAGTGGTATGGCTGAACAGCTAGGCTACGTTTCAAGCAATGTCATCTTCGGCAATCCGTGAGCAGTACATTAAAGTAGCATCTACAGTCAAATACGGGTCCTTTCACCATTCTTAGCTATTGGAGTTCAAGTAAACAAGAGCCAGTCACTCATGTGCTTTTGGCAGCAGTGCAGGGCACTTATTTGTAAGGGGCTTTAACCTGTTACATGGGCACAACTTAATCTTGGAACCTAATTTGTGTGTCTGTTAAACGCAAACTTCTTGTGCCAGAGGCTGCACCTTCTTGCCTTTGATACCCTATAGCACTAAGATATAAACAGGCCATCAGTTGAGCCAACTGAACAGTTACGAGCTTACACCTTCCAAGTCACTTTTGTTAAAGCTGAACTAATTTAAAAAACTTATACAAAATCTTCCCTTATTCATATCTCTGTTCTAAATGACAAAAGCATATGCTTTTGTCATTAATCTGTTCACTTAGATAGATTTAGTCAGTGACAGAGAAATGTTCACAATAAGCACAAACGCAGACATATTGAGATAGAACTATATTTGCTTATTGGAGGTCAGAAGACTGCATTATCAATTAATTTTTAACCTACCTAACCTAACCCTGAAAGCCAAAAATTCCTTTAAAAAGCTATTTAAAGACTGAACAGAGATGTTTAACACAACATATGTTCCATAACCATAAGCAGTATTTATTTGTCCCTCATTAATCAAATGGAAAGTAAAACCTTTTAGCCTTCCACTCCTTTTCACAGGTAGTGAATATTCTAAGAAGAGGGAAAGCCTCCAACCACCAGTATGAGTGGAGACTGCCATACTGGCTATTGAGTAATTCAAGACTGAGACACCTGTACCCAGTGGCAGGAGTATCTTTACAGTGGGATATTAAACGTCAGGGCATGTTTGTTAATTTCATCAAATGTTTTAAAAATACCATCATATCTTCCTTCTTCCTACTTACTTATACTAGTCCTAACAAAATAAAGCATTTCACATATTATTATTATTCTCTCAAACACCGACATTTCAAGTAGCTTGTAAGCAATGTGGCAGATGAAAAAATGCAAAACATCTAACAGCACTATATAGCACAAGGTTTTCACTCTTTGAACTTTGTGACTTCTTTGATTTTCTTTCCTCATTATGGTCACATTCTCCTAAGCTGATATATTCTGTGTGCAGTACAGTATTCTCCTTTTATATACAACACTGAAAACCTTGGAATTATGCCATTTCCATTTGTGCAAGAGATGCAGAGGCAACCGCTGTCTTCAGTGTATATTTTCTCTTGGACAGTGGAAGTTTTTGAAAGTAGAAAATTAAAGTAAAAGCCTCATAGTAAACATTAAACTTCTCTACAATGACATAAAAAGGTAATACTTGCAATATTCTAGTCTTTTGAAAGGGAAATGATGAAGCACATTAGACCTACTCAAAAAACATGTGCTCCCAAGGAGGTAAGTTCCTAGGCAAGAGAATTATACAAACCTCTATGTGTTTAGCCATAAACGTACTGGACTCAAGAGACATAAATAAACTAAAGTCAGAAGGAAATAAAATGCGTACTCTAAATGTATTCTTTTTGGTCTCATCTTTTTAGCAATTGGCACCCATGTCAAAAAGGCAGGAGAGAAGGTTCTCAAGTCTCTTTGCAAACCCACTAGATAGACAGAGCTTATTTTGCAAGTCACCTAAGTAAAGTATTGCTCTAAGTAGATAATGGTGGTGTTAACACATGATGCCTGTCAGAAAACCACATACACTCATGGACCTCGCAAGGTTGCTTATGCTTCACTCTTCCTGAAACACAGAGAGAAAATATGGGATACGGCACTATCTTCCAACAGCCAAATTTTGTGGAACCAAAGAGAGATGTCAGTTCAGTTAATTGTGCAGAAGAGTCTGTCTTCCTTCTCATTTCATGCCCATGAATGACAGAGCAGTTAACAATATTGACATTTAAACCATCATCCTTGGGCACCTGAATTAACACTTCACAGAGATGAACAAACAAGTTCATGTCTTTCAAACCTACTGAGCTTAAGGCACTTCTGTAGACATCCCTGTATTAGTTACACTTGGTTAATACTTCTGAGGCACCATAAAAGTTAACAATTTATTTTTCCTTAATAATAGTTACGACAATGAAGAAGAAAGCAGTTGAGAAAGTATACTGTAGTATTACATATCAATAATGTTCAAATTCAGATTAGCACAAAGTTGGGTCCTTCCACCACAGTAAAACTTTTCTGTGCCTCTTTATGAGACTGTTTGTGGGGCTTTTATCAGCTGTTGCTCTATATGACTGTAGACAAACAGTTCCTTTTCAAATAGCAACCAATCTAAGCAGCACTTTATACAACAGCTAACCAGTAATTCAGAAGCTGGGGAACAGTTTTCTTCCAGCAGCTACTTCCTCCATGGGATTATCAGACCGACACAAACATTCAAGCAGTTATGACATGGTTGTATGATGCTTCACGAACAAATCCACCTTTATAACATATCCTCATAGTAATAATTAGAAACAGTATGTATACTGGATGGCAGTAAATGTTGTGGTCACCAGAACACAGTTAGGCAATTCTGGGTAGGCCTGTACAGCGCAATGCAATGCTTTGCCTTCAGTCAGTTTAAAAATTCAGAGTAACGGTTGTTGCTGGAAGCAACACTAGAGAAATTTGCTGCATAGAGGAGCAAGGGATATTAGGCATGGTGGAACATCAAGGAACAGAGCTAACAGAGGGCTCTCCACACAGCACTATACTGCATGATATGAACACAACCTATAAGAGATGAATAAACAAGGCATACAGTGCTAAACCTTTGCAATTTAAATACAAGACTTTTTCTAGTACCTTTTTTGGTTCTTTTGGGGCAACAAGTTTTCCTAAGGACTTTTAATTTACCTCAAGCTGAGTACCTAAAACCATACTGTAAGAAAAACAGGTTTGCATATTACAGCCATGTTTTCCAAATCTATGAGGGTTACCCATCTACAACAATCCCATCTCTTCCTCCTGACAGCACTGTCGGCACCACAACACTCTTTGGTATTCAGGGCATTTTAGATTTTAAACTATACTAGGACAGCTAGCTCTTTTTCCTCTCTCTTAATTAATTCTGACTCTTCACCTGTTTTCCATTTCATATTCCCAGAGACATAAACTGTAAAAAATTAGCTCTTACTTGTACCTAATAACACTCAGTTGAGGAGCTTATATTGGAATCATGCTTGCCTGTAAGATACTGAATCCCCTTGAGACTGTCTGCCACAGATATTATCCCTTTTAATTTCCAATTCTTTTTATCACAAACCTTTCTCTACGCTACGGGACTGTGGAGTTTACACAATAGGTGCTCTAAATAGCAGTGCTCCAAGATTCTTAAATCTCCATCTCCATCGCAAATTGCTACTTAAAAGTCAGTCAACTTTGAGGAGTTTTTGTAACAGGAAAGGTCTTGGTGAAGCAACTATTTCCAGTTTGAGTTACCTAGCCCTTTAAATTCTGTGTACCATCCATTTATACACATAATGCTGACTGAGAACTACACTCTGTTCCTATCATTTTTTTCTCCACAGTCTTAAGTGGGGTCATCTCCCTTATCACCAGGGAATCAATGCCAGGTTACTGTGCCATCAATTTAATTGAGGGGAGGGCTGCTTAAAGCATCTCACATTTCCCATTGAATGTAATGGGATTCTGCCTCCTCCTGACCTGTGGTGGTGAAGGGACCTTCCCCAGGTGAAGGCCAGACTGCAGCCCAGCCGCCCTTACCCCAAACCCCATTGCCCCTCCCTGCTCCCAAACATCGGGGGTCTCTGTTAATCCTCCCTGTCAAAGGCAGCTGTGGAGAGAGAGGGGCTTCCAAGACAAACATTGCCTCCCTCATTCAGGCATTTAAATAGCATTTGGTAATTTTACCAGGCACATGCTCTCCAGGGTGCTACATGCATTTAAGAAAAGCTACTATGGGAGAAAAGGAAGGAAAGAGCACCTAGCTGTCTAGAGAGAGAAAATGTGAGTAATTAGTCATTAGTAGTAGGTTTTGCTTGGTTTTTGAATACATGGTAAACAGACACCTTTTGCTCAGCAATCTTGATGACTGCCACCCTTAACGAGGTTTTGGAAGTAGGTTATGACTTCTCTGGGAAAGAGGATGAAAGAGCCCTCCTTCCCCTGTCCTTAGCTGGGTACCAAGGTCTTGGAAATTGCATATAAAGCTGTGTATTACTGCAATCTCCTTTGTGGCACCAGTAGAAACCAATAAGTGCTTTTAAAGAAAAAGTGACACCATCAGAACAGAAATATAATGGGTTTATTTGCATTACTAGAATTTTCTGGAATGTTATGGTTTTGTGGTCATTTTCCATTTATCCCCCCCCTTTCTTCAATATATCCAAATGATATTGGTAAAAAGTGCAATGATTATCAGCACCCTATGCAATAACATATCTATCTGTACATATATATATATATATATATGAACATGACACACCTGTCACCCAAGATAGTGAAAATATAAACTACAGAAAGGACTCTCATTCTTGTATAAAAACACACAGAAAAAAACCTATACAGTATTTCTGATACCTAATACAGCTAAAATAACTTCTATCACGACCAATCTTCTCTTTTCAATGACAAAACACAAGCTAAATTCAAAAAGCACACTTCAAAACATTGCCTGCTAGCCCCTGAGAATTGAACACAGATAATCTTTCTTTCAGGTGCAGCACATTATCTGATCAACACAACACAAACTGATTTCCATAAGAAATTCTAGCCTAATCATACAACCTTCGTGTTAATTTAAAAATAGTCCTTGATTTTGAAATAAAGTTGAAAGTACAGTGTCAGAACAAAGTGAAAGAGTTATCATTAGCCTTCAAATGTGACAAATAAGAAAGACACAAACACGTGTCAGGATAATTAAAAAGGCATTGTTCGCTTTTTAGAAGAAAAAAAAAAGAATTGCACTAGAAATATTAAGCTAACAAAGAAAGAGCAAATATGAGTAGAAAAAATGACAGTTATCTGCAAAATTCATAAATGTGTCTTTTGTATAACTGTAATGATCATATTTTATGCTGTCATTTTACATTTAATTGCTCACCCTGGTACTTTACTTCATAGAAGCCATCAGTACCCCACAGAGCCAGATGCTGAATTGCAAAAAAACATACTGTGACCACAGACTTATAGGAAAGTAACTTTGCTGAGCTGTGGTGTATGACAAGTTAATTTTTGCAATTATACTTTTTCCAAGAATAAATGAAACTGCAGGTCATTACTATTCTATATCATTAAAAAGAGGCAGAAAATGTTCTTGATCATAAAGGCCTCAAACTCATTTTATCATTACTTTGACATATAAAAGCAACTTTACAAGCTGCTTTTCCTCAATATGACTTAATGAAATAAGCACCACCTCAGCTGAAATATGTAAACATCTTCATACATTAAGAATATAACCATAGAATATTGTTATTATTACACAATGCTAACCCATCATATGTCTAGCAGGAAAGAAATGTTATATGGGTTAGGCTTACTCAGAGCTGTGAGCTCTGCTGCTTACACTACATGTCAAAGTACTTAAGGGACACAGTTACTCCATTGCAATGAAGAACAAATTTGTCCCCTGTTCATTTCTCTTCCTATGAGACATTAAATGTTAGAAATGTTTTTTAAAATAATTAAACATGTGTAATGTCCATCACTGTCAAATTGTCTGTGCAATCAAACAGCAAGAGAGTAGACATCATTATGAAACATGTAATGTCTGCATTCTGTATCTGCACTTCTTCTGAAGAAAGACTTACGAAGAACTCGAAAGTTGGGATGTTCTTTGCATTTCAAAATATTTACTGTACATGAAGAACTCAGAAATTTTCAGAGCATTCTTTCTCATAAAATGCCTTTTTATTTTCTGCACAATTGCTTTACTTTCCCATCACCAATGCAAACTATTACACTGAAGTGAGAAGAAGAGATTCTGCTTTCCAGATGAATATATTCACTTAAGACAAAAGAATGAGAACAAAATGTTTCAATTGTCATTGCATCTGTTTGCAATAAATGTCAAGAACCTTTCAAAAAATTGACTACAGAGACAAAAAAAAGACATCAGGTTGACAGGCAAAGAGCTGGAAATTCACAGTTCACCAAATGAACAAGTAAATACAGGGACCCCCAAGCCAAAACACACCCCAATTTTTCAGAATCTTCTCTGCCAACAAATTCAATCCTTACTACTGAGTGAGTCAAATATATCCTTTGTTGGCACAGCCTTTATTATATCTCCTCAATTATAAATTATTAGTTACTTCAGTTTTCTCTTCTGAGAATAAGAGAGCAGGGACTAGTAGACAGATAATGGAAGAAACTATCCAATAAATCCTGTGACTGAGATTTTCAAATTCATGGAATTAACTAGAAACAAAATCAAATAGATTTTTTAAAACAGTCTACGTGTTACCTCATACTCTGTTCTTATCCAAGTCCTCATGTTTTCCTTCTGAACAAGAACCTTAACTATTCTGAAATTATTTATAAATGTTAGGGTTTGATAATTTGGAATATCTCTCCCTCATTCTTCACCTGATGTCTTTGCATGGCAGCCTTAGCTCCCTACGCATGAGATTCTCTCTATTCATATACAGGTTCTGCAACAGCAGCTTCACAGTGTTTCCATAAACACACAACAAGCATCTAAAAACAATTGCTACCAAGTAAGAATACCACAAACATTGAACATAGTTGTTTTTCCTCTTACTAAGGTTACAAAGAATTTATTTCTTCAAGGAGATGTTTTTGTCAGGAAGAAGAAATTAGAATTACACAGAAAAAGATGTATGGCTTGAACTGCACACCATTGCATAAAAGTCTTCTATAGAAATGAAACACTATCCAATTAATTCCGTGCAGCTACAAAATAGGAGGAGGTTGTCCGTAGGCAGACAGCGAACCAAACAGCTTTTAAAATCTCCAGCGCCACAATTTTAATCTCAATGCGTTCTATTTGCAAACAAATCATTGCTAAGGAGATAAAACTTTACTATTGTGAATAAAAGAATAATATTAAAATATATTCATAGTACTTAGTAAAGAATATACGTGTTGTCCTGGACTACCAATTACTTTGCTGAAAATTTATATATGCAGCATGGAACCTCTTTTTCCAAAATTTTTTTGTTCAACAGAGTTTTAAAAAGCCATGCCTACTTACAGGACAGAAATAATAATCTTTTCTTTCCCACAAGTAGAGAAAAAAATTAGAAAACAGGCATTCGGGTATTTTTAATCTAAAAATCTTTGTCAGAACTCCTGTTACAATCAATTTGACACATGATAATTATATCTAGAAAACAAAACAGGAGAAAGTAGAAGTCTGCAGCTCACTAACCATCACTAGCTTAGCACCTGTATAACACAGCAACAATGAAAGGCAACACGTGTTCCCTTTCTGCTAGGAAGGCTGCATTTAGCAAAATGGCAAGAACCTGAATCAGTTGTTGTGAGGTTATTTAGACAAGCACAGACATGGTAAAATAATCTCATCTGTGTAGGCAAACCTTTGTAAACTTGTGAGAGTTAGCAGAGCTCAATACAGAGACATGGGATTACCTAAGAAGGGTTCACAGAGTCAGAGTTTAACGCAAGGACTAAAACCAACCTACTATCTCTGCCCCTCTTTCACTGTCGGCTTTCATCTGTATTCACTATCTGCTTTTGCACATCTCACAATATACATACATTTTATTATATGCGATACTAGAGGGAAAAAATTAAAAAAAGAGTATTACCCTCTGAGAGACTGCTTGGGCTTTTTCTCTGAATCCTTTCCAACTCCCTTTCACCTTCAAACCAAAAGTGACAAATTTTGACAAGTACTGAGCAAATTTAAAATAAAATACTGTTTAAGCTCTTGTTCATACAACAACATTAAAGCCATGATACTGCAGTTCAATATATTATTAGAAACAAATTTAAGCACTTGTTAAAATATAATAATGCAGTAACGTAAATACAAAAAAATAGCAGATGCTCTTTAACTGTCAAATATGGATTTTTCATAGTGGGTACACAATTTACTGTCACAGGCGCTTTGGTGCTACAGAAGTATTAGTAGAGCTATTAGCTATTTAATTCTTTAGCTGACACTGTGTTTTAGGACAGGGATTTAAATAATTTACTTCTACATTCTACTGTTTAAATTTTGCTGCTAGGAATTCATGCAACAAAGTTGGAGAAGAAACACATGACGCTTGTTGATAGTGATATAAGACAGGATTATTATAAAAACCAATTATATCTTTTCATTCTCTTTTGCTTAATTAAAGCAAGAATCACTATCTTTCTCAGCAGTAATCATGTGGAAGCTGTATAGCACAGATACAGTAATTAACTTAACCTTATCACTTAACTCTATTGGGTCATTCGAGTGAGGCACAGTATCAGAGCTCAGAATCAATGCTGTAACACCAACATCTTTGAGCAGTTCAGAGATTGAATAATGCCATCTGTAAATGGACAGTCTTTGTTCCTGCTTAGCTATGCTGGATAAATGTTCCTGCTCATAACTTTAATATGGCAGCTTAACCATTTAATCATTGTACATTAATACATTATCAATATTGTGAACATGTAAGTACAAAATTACTTGTCAAAGTAACCAGATATTACCAATTTTTGTGCATAAATACTACACATGTGGGATTTTGTCTTAATTATATATTTTCATGAAAGAAGATATAGCCCAGGGTTTTTTTATTTAAGAGAGATTGAAAAGAAAGATCATTTCTAAGTGTAAACTTATTTTTCCTTTGTCAGATTTTTTAAATGAAAAGGAATGTTCTGTATTTGCTTTGTTAAATTAACCAAGTGTGCAAAGTTTAGTGCATTTTAGCTATACAGGCAATACTTGGGCATCTGGGGGATTTTCATAACTGAAGACTTGTGCTGTATCACAACAAATTAAGCGTAATTAAACACTCTGTTCAGTGTCTATTGTTAATTGCAGCAGCTAATTTGATGCTTAGTTAGTGTTATGTTCTGAACTATTTCTAGGCACACAGAATTCTTCAGTGAAAACTGCTTGCTTATAGCCCTAAATTTATTTTTTTCACTCTCATTTGACAGATTTTAGCTCATTTATTACTTTTGTTAAATGATCAGAAATTCCCTTGCCAAGACAGTACTTTGAGGTCCTTCACTTTCACCAAGTCAGACACTAAATCATAGGGGACAATTATCAGCAAATGCTCTCCGACAGGCCCTAAGCCTGCTGAGGTAATGCAGCTGACAAACTTTGATGCGCCATGCCCGTGCACATTATGTTCACGTAGTGTGTACATCTGGGCACCCTTTATGGCGATGCAGCAAACAGCCAATCATTTATTCCACTCTAATTAGCACACATGTAAATCCTCACCAATCAAGCCACTCACAGGGTTACCGTTGTGGCAGCCATACAGCAAGCTGGCAGGACATGGGAAGAAAGTACAAGAAGCAACTATTGGGTTTGATTTGAACCTGCCGTCACGCCACGGCAGGTCCCCCCAGTCCTGACTGTAACCAGCTCTCCCCTTCACAACCCATCATCAAGCTACACGCGAAAAAGGTCATCGGGCAGACTGCCGACCGGCCAAGATGCTTTGATTCTTTACAGGCTTTGGGAGCACACCTGAAGCGACACACGTCTCCGATAGCTCACAGCGCAATAGCTGTCGCAGGCAAAAGTCAGGCATAGCTTTAAAGCATGCGGCACAGCATGGAGTACACGTTACCTCAAAGAAGCACTGTCCACCTCAATATTTTAGACCCCATTATGTCGCCAGGAAACTATCTGCCAGGTGTCAACATCCCTTTTCTTCCTCACAAGCCCAGGTGCCTCTGCGGTAACTCTTTTATTTTGAAATAAATAGCAAACGCCTTCAAAAGGACAGATGCAGGCATTCAGAAAAAACTACTACTGATGCTGGTTTATATTATGCAACTCCAAAGAATACAGTATGCTTTGAAATACCTAAAGTGGTTAGCTCCCATTTCCTAAAACTGAAACAAGTCAGTATGTAACAGCCTACAGTGCTATTCATTACTAAATTAAAAAATACTCTACTTCGAAATGGCTTTAAAATGTGCACACATATTGTCAGTTAGACTAATAAAAGTATTCCTCAAAACAGAGAATACTTCTTTTTAGAACAAAAATCTACTTGTATTTCATGTTTTCAGTGTTTACTACAATTAAAAAAAAAGGCAAAACTGAATTTAGCAGTAGGAATTAGTTCCACTGATTTATATTTTTATTATGAACTTAAAGGATAGAAAGACATTCACTGAAAGCACCTTCAAACTTTTTATACGTATGTGTACTTCTACTCACCGTTTATCTTTAAGCACATTCAATTAAACATGTTTATAAATTGATTTGTTATATTATACAAATTAATTAAGCAACTAGGTATGAGACTCAGGAAGGGTGGCCAGTGCAAAGTCCCCATAACGGAAGAGGGAGTGACCCAGGGTCATACAAAACACAGCTCTCCTTTCCAGATCCTGAGGTGACATGCTCTATGGCCAAAAACATGATCAAATATCAACCGAGCACTGCTCCTCCAGAGATCACACGCTCACATCATGGGTAAGAAAGGTTCTGGAGCTGCTGGGGGTGTCCAGCATACCTTCCCCAGCGGCCACGCAACCCCCAGCCAGCACCAACCACTGCCTTGCCCTCTGCAGTCCTGGCAGGCTTTCAGCACACAGCTACAGAGGGTGGAGCGATGACTATGAATACCTCTCTTCCAAATAAGTGATATTATTGTGGTTCTTGCCTAAATACATAGCTCTCTCAGAAGGCTTCCAGTGAAAAATGGCAGGGTAGTGTTGGCACCACAAGCCCAAACACGTGGGGCCCTCATAGCAGAAGCCATGCCTTTCAGGCATGTAGGAGGCAGCAGTGACTCCTCTGAAGCTCCTACCAGCTGAGTCCTGGTTCGCAGCAGGGAGCAGCAGAGGGAATGGTGGTCCCCATGAAGCCCCAGTGGACAGGGATGCTCCCACCACCAGTCTGCCAGGACAACTGGCACAGTAAAGGCAGCAACCCCATGAACCATGTTCAGATGGAGGCACCTACACTGCCCATAACACCAGCCTCCAGGAATGGGGTAAGGCAGAGAACAGTGAAATAAGGTCATGTTGTGATCAACAGCTGAGCATCACATTGCTCTGTACAGCAAGAATCATCAGCTGCTGCTTCCTGGGCCTGGATAAAGTCACCGTAAAGCAGGGTCTGCACTGCCCAGAGTGTCCAAGGGGAAGGGGGTAACTACAGCACATTCCTTGAAGCACAGAGAAAGGCCACAGACAGACCACCTATACCAGCAAGTTGGCAATTCTACACTGATAAACAAAAAAAATACATAATGATCTCATATTCTCCCTTTTAAATGTGTCCTTTTTTATGCTTGATGCAAGAGAATTTTTTCCTTTACTCCTTATCCCAGAATGAAAGAATATTGTCCATACACGATGCAATAACACGTTGAATGCAAATGCTTACAAACTGCACAAAGTTTGATCTGTTAATAAATAGAGCAATATATTTAGTAATCTAATAATAAAAAAACTTTTTTGTGCTTTTGAACCTTCATACGGTTCTCCTTCTAGATAAACAGAAGTTTATGGGCAGTTACATTTTTCTTTCCCTATGTGTCATTTAATTGGACAACATCTCAGTAGTTTCATTCTGCATTCTGAACTGCAGCTGTTTTATCTCTTCCAGCTATACAGAAAATGTTTAAAAGTTACATGTCTGGAGTTTTTAACAAGTTTTAACTACAAGATCCACTTGTTTCACTTCATTACATACTGGTGGATCATCATAAGTTCTCTGACAGCACAGTAAGAAAAACAAAACAGTGGTTGCATCATCATATCCTCCAAATTCGATAGCCACACCAGAAAAGGCAGCAATGCCCCTGTGCCATCTGCACATCACTTCAACTGCTCTGCTGTCAGCAAGCTGGGCAGCCCACGACAGTAGCTGGGTCAACATGATTCCCACGCAGCCTTTGAAAACCTGACCTTCTTGTCACATACAAGCCAGAGAGCATTACTGTAGCAGTATGCATGGCTCTAGCAGGGCCACACACTCGAAACAGCATCCCAGCCACCTTAATGAAGTAGAGAATAGATACAAGAAACCATCAGGAATGACAGATGATCCTAAGAGCTTGAAAAAAGCAAATGTAATACAGCAGACCTCCATTTTCTTTAGGGGGAAAAATCCTCAGTGAGGATAAATAAAAATTATGAAGGGAACTGACGCAATCACTGTAGGTGGCTATCTCAGCTCATCTCAAATGCAAAGGCAAAGAAAGCTCACTGTAAGCTATAAAAGGCAAAGGCAATCAGGCAAGAAGGGCAAATATGTAGGAACGCTAATTAACGACCAATAAATGCATAAAATAAACTGCCAAAAGATGAAATCAAAGCAGGTACCTTTTTTTTTTGTTTTTTAATGAGACAATACATCGGTCTACAATTAATTTTTGGTAATAATTTAATTTTGACAATGAATAGCATTTCATTTTTTTCCTGTTTCCTATAGAAATTGGAGAGCAGACTGTTAATGCAACAAAAATACATATTTTTTGTTCTCTTTTTCTTTAAACATGGTTCCATCAGTTTAATGGCATAAAAGACTGATGTGCTGTGTAAATTCTTGCCTGTTGAACTCACCTGAACCGACATGTACTACTAGCAGGCACAGCACTGTAATAACGGTGCCCAAAGAGATCATACCTGAAGTCTACAGGACTTGCCTGTTTAAATCAAAGGAAAATTCAGTGGTTCATGATGTCCACTGAGTACAAAATTTTGTGATGTACTCAGTTCCACTTATTATTTCCCCTAGACACCATTTGCTATGTTTCCTTGAATGCATTTGCTATGTTTCCTTTAATATTCTATAGAGCAACTGGAGCCTGTCTATCCAAAATATTTAAGTAAATAAATCCAAATATGAACTAAAATTCCCATTAAGTCAAAAGATCCTAATGTTAATTTATGTTCTAAAATTCTGCAAAAGAAAATTAAATTGAAATTATTGATTACTTTTTTTAAAAAAATATCTCTGTATAATACTTTTTGTGTGAATTTGAGAATATTTAAGGTGAAACATCTCATCTTATATAAATTATATAAATTGTTTCACCATTCACATACCTTAGATGTTTTACCTCCCAAAATTAAGCATGTGGTTTAGCCAAACCACTTACTGACATGAGACAGCAGATGCAGAAAAGCATTTGCAAATAGAGCAAAGCATATGGCAAACAGCCCACGTAGGCCTTCTAGTACAAAAGAAGAGTGGTTGTTCCAGAGAATGTGAGTAAAGGACTCAGAGATTGCTTTACGTAAAGCCATGTTCACTACTTATGAAGAAAAGAACCTTTCTATTTATCACTCTCAGGACTGTACTCAAAGCTAACATCCTCTTCCTGGATCACCATGGCTGGATCTCATTCTTCTGAACTCATGCTCACTGTTGGATAATGGCTAAAGAGAACATGGGTGGTTATCTTAGAGGATCTTAATACTATCTTTGCTCACAAACATACAGATTCCAGTAAGACACTGGATGCCTGGCAGAACTCTCCCATGCCACATGTCTTTCTTCAATGGCTAAATTCAAAAATGACCAGGACTGACAGTCAAAGTCTTGACATGCTTATGTACCTTGGCCTATGGACACATCCCTCCCCCTGCCTTTATTCTTTCTTTCTTTTTTTATTTTTTTAAATCTGTCACCTCTACTATTCTTGTTTCAACCATTCATGTAATTTTATTGTCTGTTATGACCATCTTCTTATTTACAGGGCCTGTAGGCATTAATTTCATTTAATATACTATATGCTTGACACTCCACATGGTGTTAATGAGTTGCCAGCTGCCTGTTGTGATACAAGAAGTAACCATAAACCCAGTGTCGCCTTTACTCCTGCACTGGTTCGGTTTTCTACTGTGACACATAAATGTCAACTGGTATGATCAGAAGTAAACAGTCGTGACAGACAGGGAAAAAAGGAGCTGACAGTTGAAGGTGATGATATCCATTAGCCTTCTTCAGCTGCCACCTCCTGGGGAGACTGCTGAAGGATTTGAAACGTGGTGCAGAGCTCCTGGCTAACATGGCTCTATGACAAAGAATATGCTTACCTTCAAAATACCTGGCCTACCACCTAACCATCTGGCTTATTATCATTCAGATAAATCCACTTATATGCACAGGAAGGAGAAAGCCATGATGAAACACCAGAAGTGTATAAAAAGGGCAGAAACATTAGTCAATCAGCCTGATGATTCCTGAACAGTTGTTAAGGGAGCACGTCATTGCCTTGCTCACTTAACCATGGACATAAAAGAAGAGAGCTTCCCAAAAAGACAGAGTTTAAGATTTCAATTAAATTAAGTTGAATCTTAAGATGTCCATCAAGAGTAGTTAGAAAGATTATATCCAAGTCAATCTTTATTCTCGTTTCATTTTTTGTGATAGTAGATTAAACACTTCATTTTGTTGAAGAGAGAACTTTTACCTCATAAATGTAGAAGTAAGAAAAATCACTTACGTTAAATACAAAGCCAGTTTTCTTACCACAGCTCGCTCCACTGGACTTTAAGTTGTGCAAACCAACCAAAGCCTGTATTTGACGTGAGAGACGATGACTGAGGAAATTTGAGACCTCCCAGTGAGTGCAAACCCCCAGCAGACACCAGTGCTTTTGCTCTCTCTCTCTCCCACACCTCTCTGACATATTCACAAAGATGTCAGTGCAGAATGCAATCCTCAGATGGCACATGTACCTCTAGGCTGCTGCAATTTATGCCAGGGCTAACACAGCGCAACCCAGAAAATTAGAGTTATAACTGCTTCCATGATCTCCTCCTACCATCCCCCAACACAAAATATTTTTCCTTATAAGCAGCTCAGGTAATTGCCTTTATTATATACAATATTCATTCCTTAGATTTCCATCACCAATAGAGGTACTATAAATTATTTTAGCTGTACTCTTCATGCTTTTATCCCAGTATTGATTTTATTTTTAATGTAAACTTTTAAATTATGGTGCCAGAGAAACAACTACTTATGTAGTGACAAAGGCTAAGTTAGCAAGACCTGAGAGAAAAGTGCTGAAGATATTTGATATGAAACATTAAAAGCTAATGTTATTTTATGTAATACTAAAACATAAGAAAATGCAAATGTAAATGTAGTTCCACCTTCCAGTGTACAGCAATAATAAAGTATTAGGTTCAAGCTTCATAATTAACTTAATCAGATGGAGTTTTCTTTAATTCTCTAATTCCTTTCCTTCAGCCTTCTAAGCTTTACTCAGCCTGAAGAATATAATCACGAAAAACACAGGTAGATTGTTTTTTTACTAGAAATGTCTCCATTTGCTTCTGTTACAGTAAACCATACAGTACTTTGTAGCATGTCTAGTATTCAGCCATTGTAGTATCTTAGATGTACAGGCACACATCCCCACATTTGCTATGGAAACGTCTTCCTGTGCCTCTGACACAGGGACTTAGGGAATACCTCCTTTAAACTGCTAAACTAAACACAGAATTTAGGACGAGCTTAGTCTGGTCTCTTTACACATATGCACACATAAATACTGCATGCAGAATCTCAGCATCTGCAATTAGTTGAAAGCAGCAATTCAAGTAAAAAATAAACCTTTTATACCATGGAATTGCAGCAATAGGTTAAATTGTAATTTTTGTCAACACGTCCATTTTTACTCTATCGATTTGCACAAGGTGATGTGATGCACTGATTTGAATCTTATATACAGAAATTATATTGCATTAATTGAAAAATAATTGGATTCATCCCACTTTATTACAGATTCCTTTACATTATTGAAGTTTTAATCTCTGATGAGTTTTGCAAAACTCAAAAGCCTAAAAATCACTGATTTATATCTTAATTCAGATGTGGCAAATATTTCAAGGTGAGGAACTCCAAAGCAGCAGACTATGCAGACTGCAGTGCAAACATGAAACAAAAGTAAAAATGCCAGCACTTTCTTTCCATATATTGTAGTAAATTAATTGTTGGTTTTGGTAACGTAGCTTATTAGCTTTGCATAATTTAAGTTTTAATTCATCGTTTAATTTTTAATTAAGTAGTCTCTTTCATGATGAGCTTTCTGCTCGCATTTTAGTTAGATGCTAAACATGCAATGCATAAAAGCAATGGCAAGAATGTAATATTTAGTTCATATGATTTCTCTGTGATTTCAGACATGAAAGTAACCAGTTTTTCAGAGTATAAAATAACAGCAATTGTAAAATGTCATATAAATTTTAAATAATTAAAGACCTCTGAAAATATCTGAAAAACTAGTGAGGCAATTATACAAAGAAGAAGAGCCATATACTTTTTTTTAATAGATTTTGCTATGGGTTTTTCCTTTTGATGGTTTGGTTTGGTTTTGGGGGTAGGACTGGTTTTGGGGAGAAGGAGGTGTTTCCCTACACAAATCCTACAATTTTGTTAGAGCAGTAACACAGGATTTCATAGGTCTAACTCCCTACCAAACATGACAAACTCCATGCAATTCCAAATACAGAGAAACAGGCTAAGTCCTGAGGAAAGGTTACATTTATTTTTGCACATAAAGAGGAAATTTAGGAACAAAATTCTTTAAAATTGCAATAAAGTAATATTTGGTAGGAATTGTAATTATGCATGAAATTAACCTGAATGTTGATCTACGGTTATTAAAAAAAAATCAAGAAAAAATCTTGCTTATCTTGGACTACCTGCTGCTTACTGGAAAATTCACTTAATGGACGTGAATTTGTTAAAGTGTTTTTGGGTTGATTTTATTGAAGGGAAAAAACCTCAAAAACCAACAAAACCCAAAAACCAAACTTGTTTTAAGAACATATCTGTCAATTCAGCTGAATATTGGGAATGTTCCCAGAACCTCTCAGGCCCACAAAAACCTGCCTTCAAGTTGCAGGAAGGTTGGCATCAACATACCCGAGGCATTCAACAGCACAAACCAAAACTAACCTAACTGCATGTGCTTTTCGCAGACATAAACATGAATACATAAATATGAGTGCAATACCAAGCAGCATTTGCTTTGCAAATCTCTTCAATGTCATGAAAAAAAAACAGTATTGGTTTATATACAGGTTTTTATACCCTAATGTCTTTAGTTACCACTAAGATCTCTAAATGTAACTCCAAGTAGTAACATCTGTAGTGTCCAGAAAGCATTCCCAGACAAAAAAGAACCATCCCACTGAGCAAAATACATAAAAATACACATACACACACATACACCTT
Source organism: Sakesphorus luctuosus (assembly GCA_013396695.1). Classification (NCBI taxonomy): domain Eukaryota; kingdom Metazoa; phylum Chordata; class Aves; order Passeriformes; family Thamnophilidae; genus Sakesphorus; species Sakesphorus luctuosus. The sequence continues at coordinate 98,550 of VWZD01012668.1, forward strand.
TCCTATATTAAAGGGGAGCAACTGGCTATTCCAGTTCAGGAAGATTCTGTGACTTTATGGCTCAGGGAAGGTTGAGTAATGCCCACATTTCAAGTCTCTAAACCCTGCAGCTTATTTTACAAAAGAACACATACTAGCTGGACGAACTGTAGTGAAAGTTAACCTTAGAGAAGAAGAATTTCTGGGATCCGCTACATAAATTCCAATTTTCCTACTTCCTCAGAAGTTGTTAACTTTTGAGGGCGTTGTTGCCAGGAGGGCAAGATCTCCCAGCAGCATCATTGCCGCCAGGCTCCTGTTTCAGTGGATCAATGGAGTGGAGGCCCTGCAGGCTACAAACTCAGATAAACTTCCTCAAGCAGGCTGCCATGAACTCCCAGAAAATCTGCCAGGTAAGAAGGCAGGAAGCCAGTCAGAAGTTTGTGCTTCCTTAGAATATTTCATTTTGGGCAAGTCCACACTCTTTAAAGAAAATGTTGATAAAATATTCTTTAACAGCTTACTTGTCGCTCAGCCAGGTTTCTGGAGGAAACAAGGAGTAATGAAACCTTGCTTGGAGGTCCCAGTCTAGAAACTGGCCTGCCTTAGGGCTGGAGTTGCACTATGTGAACTGGGCAATAGCCTGTTCTTTGAAATCTGACTACAGGGATCAGTTTGGTGATCTGAAATAATGAAGCATCCAGTGGCTGACCCCGAGGTGCACAATAAAGGTCTGTCAGGGGAGATACTCATAAAGATGGGCTACACACAACAACAGAGTACAGTTTGTGTTTGCTCCTGCTCAACAGGAAGCATCAGGAGGAAGCCGTGTTTTCACAGCTACAACAGTCTGCTGTTCAGCTACAAATAAAGATGCATGGCAGAGCAAGAAACTACCAAAATACTGAAGTTTAGACTACTCACACCGGTTCTTCTGCTTTACTGGGACTTTGCCATTGTTTTGGATGGTTTGGGTTGTGTTGTGGGCTTACTACAGTCAGCCAAAAAAACCTTACCAAGTTCTGAGAATGTTAGTTCTCTCAGTTTGGCTAGCTTCCTAGTTAAGCCAAGTGTTTTGAAGACATTCAGAAGGGGTAATGAAGCTGTCTATATTAAGGCATTGTTTTGCATTGAGGGATGAGTTAAGCCTCTGGAAATCCTAGGGGAAACCCCCAAACACACCTTAAATGCAAGCAGCTGACAATATCAAGTAGGAGCTAGAAAACACTCAGGTTGAGACCTACTAGTTTCACTTTACTTACGTCCAAATAATTAAACTTTCTGACATGAAGACCTGGACAGATCAACATTCATTGCAGGAAACAGTCACTTATTAAGGGGGCTGCAACAGCTTGCTTTTCTAGAGACAAAAATATGACTTGTAGTATTGATGAACTCCCCAGTAGTTCCCCATCAACAGAGTACTAGTACTGCAAGAAGAAATAAAACTTACTGAGCAGTTCAACATAGGTGTTCTTTCTCTCAAGTGCAGCAACATAGCACATCCTCTCTACATACTGAATAATTGGGTCGCTTGGCCTGTGTTGGTAACCTATTTTAATGTCATATTTTTATAAACAAACAATTATAGTTAATAATCATTCATGCTGCTTGACTTACTAACCTTATCAGATAACAGAGTATGCTGCAGCAATATAAAAGAGCCATGACAAAAACTTATCACCTAGCCTTCATCTGCATACAGAAGTATTGAAAAGAATGATGACAAAACAGAGAAATTTCCAAATTCACACACACCTTCCAATACTGAAGGTCAGGAAGAAAAGGACAGAAGTGATTCCTGTTTTCCCACCCACAGACATCAGTACCAGCAGCCTCTGCTACTAGAAGATGCATCAGAGCACTACATAGACAGATCAGTATATAGGTGCTGGTGACAAGGAGCCGCTAAGAAAGGGAAAGTGGTGCCCTTGTGGTAGAAACTATTATCTTCCATTACTCAATACTGAGAATTCATTTCGAACAAAAATTATGGTAATTTTGAGTAACAGCATTGCAGATGCCTCAGTCTACATTACGCCAAATATGCAGCTGCAACACAAATGCCATATTCCCACCTGGCACTCCATTGCCTGGATGTGGTGATGACCCAGAAAACATGATGAGGACATAAGAGCTGGGTTGAGGACATAAGAGCTGGCAAATCAAGCCCAGAAGAAAAACACAATTCCACAAACTGTGATGTTAGTGAATTCTGCCTTCTCATGATATTATGCCTCATGAGTTATTCAATCCCCAGCTGAAGTTTCCATTGCACAAAGTGTTTCCTTTGCTGTGAGGACTGGCAAACATGACCACCACAAACACACACAAACTGGAGCCTTTCTTTCCATCAGGGCACTTATTAGGTCTTTCTTTTTCCTCCCCAGACACCTATCTCCACAAAACTTTCAGGAACAGAGGCCACAACCTGAAGTACTATAATAAGGTGTAAATCATGCCTCAAAGACAGATCGATCAAAGTAGGGGAAGGTAGTAGGCTGTTCATCTCTTGAGGATTTAAGACATCACCTTCAAATGAAAAAAAATAAGCATTTTAAAATTTCGTTTTCTTTTCACCTAAGGCCCTAGCAAACAGTATAAATTCTGAGCAGCCATATCTATTTTTCAGTGACTAAACGGGCAAATGTTTCTGGGCATTGCCATATTTCACAAACGGTGAGGGGTTTTCTGTTGTGGTTTTGGGACCAGTGAGATTCAGAAAGTACAAAAGGGCACATACAATGCTGTACATTTTATACCCAGTAAACTCTGATCTGCGATTGATTTATACAGTGTGCTAAGTCTTTATTTCTTTTCCTTTAGCTTGGCAACATAATTTCACTTTGATGGTCAGCCTTTCAATTAATCAAAGTGGACACAGCATTTGCAGCTTCTTTTGAAGTCAAAAAGAATTGTGTGCTCAGGACCTCTTAAAATGAGACCACTTATTTAGGTACTTAAAGATGGCTGTCAACACCTAACTCCAGTCTCCTAAGTTTGAAATTGCTGACTTCAGTAATTTGCCCAATGAAAGTGAACCTGGGGCACAGAAAGACTACACAAAATCTTGCCTCTCATGACCAAAAAGTCCTTGGCTCTTAGTTATATGTGCAGACAAATCTCCTTCTTGACTGGTTTGCCAGTACTGAAACATTCAAGTACACAGCAGTAGACCATTTCTAATACACTGGTTTGATCAGAACTGTTTTCTAGGGAGATCTTATGTCCAACTGCAATTATGTGATAATGGAACCCAGACATGGATTTAGAGAAATTAGAATGCAGCAAACTTATAACTCTGTGTCTGAGTCCTAAGATGAATTTAATCCAGGTCTGCTGAGCACCAGCTCTCCCATGCTTTATTTCGAAGCCCAGAGGTAGGCAGCCTGGTACAGGAAGCACCAGCTGACATTGCAGCCCAGCACACAAGCCAGCAGCGCTCCTCCTTGGTGGCAGAAAGTGTTAACACATTCACAAGAACTCTTCTCATAAACTAAGAAGTGCTACAGCACTTAATAAAGTCTTTTATAAAGACTAGAAAAAAGAATTAGCAGCAGAGTGCAGCTGATACATATTCCAGTTCAATGTCTTTTTTCACTCAGTTATGTGTCAAACAGCTTGTCTGTACTGACATGCAAGTGTAGCTGGCACAGATGATGGGAGATGACATGCTACATGAAGGAAATCACAGAAGTTCACATCAGGGCCTGTAGCAGGCTGGTACCCTGGTCATTAGGCCACAGCAAAGCCCAGGGTACCAGATTACAGCGGCAGCCGCTACCTGCCCTTGTTAAATCAAAGCTAGCAGAAGCATGCCTAACAAATGCTTTGCTTTGCTCCACAGACCTTTGACGAGACATACATGAACTCCAAAGTCCAGGGAGGAGTTATTGTGCTAGGAACAGCGAAATGGATTTTACTTCATAACTTGCGAGACATTCCAAAAAGCCATAAGCACTTTTGCCTTCTGTTTAGAAAATGCACCTTGCTACTTCACTTGTAACCCATAATACATTACATCAGAGTATAGGGGGCGAAATACTTGCTTTGTAAAGTTTTTACTGTGTACTGATTTCAAACACTCCTTTATCCATTAGAGACAGAGTTCAAAATAAACTTAGCCTTTAGATAACTGCAAGCATACACTGCCATCCATCTAATACTAGTCCACCTTTCCTTCAGTCTTTTGCACTTCATACATATTATGAAACATCTCTCCACCACAATATTTTTGAATACCCCTACCAATATACCACTGGTAGACTCTTATGCCTATTGTCCTTAACAGAAACAACAAAAAATAAAAATCCTTCCACAATATTTGAAATGAGGAGAGAAGAAAGCAACTCAGGAAATACAGAAATAGCAGCAACTACCCACCCCAGAATAAAATCTGGACAACACTGTGCCTCAGTGTCACAGGTAGAGATATAATCAGAAGCTTTCATAGCTGGCGCATGTCTCCCTCTGCAAAACCTGCTGATATCTAGTTTTCACTCTAGATTTCATATTTTGAGTTTGGGGTTTATTATTTTTAAAAGTCTAGATCCCATCCCTAAGAACAGAGGATGAGCTAAAACATTACATTTCATACATGCTAAATTCTGCTTAAAATACTCAGTTCATCTCTCTGTCAGGTCTCAACTTTTGTAAAAGCAACGATACAGTAAATCTTCACAATAAACTGGGATTTACAGGTTACTACTGGTTGACAGTTGAGGTTCAAAAAAATTTATACCTACACTACTCACTGCATGAGCAAACAGGCAAAATATAAAATAAGAAAAGTGATCCATCCACTACAACATTTATAAGATAGGAGGTGTCAACCAGCCCATGTTAAAAATTCTACAAATTAAGAAATTGCAATTTTCAAAACAGAAATTTGGGATAGTAGTAATTTGCTGATAGTAGTAAATTGCAATGTAGCAGCCTATGACAGCAGCTAGCCTACCACTCAGAGGTTTACCAGGGGAGACATGATGTTGAGTGTTCCACTCTGGAAAGGACATAAACAAAATACTGCTTCCCATCACAAATTTGCTGGGAAAACCCGTATGCCACCTCAGAAAAACACTCACATGGCTAAATTATCTGCAAAACCTCATCACAAATACTTGACGACTAAAAATATGTATTTTAAGGAAGTAAACCACTTCGAAGGCAACTGAACTTGTAAGAACACTGCAAACAAGAGTGTCCCTTACCTGTCTTCCATATAAGTTCCTGTGAAAAGACAATCTTAAATGATTCAACGCCCCTGACTGTTGCATCCAGCCTAAGCAATGGTGCCTAGACTGAGTAGCAGCGCTGTACTGTGGGCGTATCTTAGAGCCCTCTATTGTCCCCGCACATGGATTAAGAAGATGATCAAAACATTTCAGTCCTCACACATGACTTTCTCTTCTACAGAAAGGAGGTATGAAGAGGAATCAGAAAACTCAGAACCTTAATATAGCATACAATGCAAAGATTGACCCAGATCACAAAGTATTTCTCAGTTCAGCAAATTAAATGTAGTTCGTGGTACATTTAATTCCACTTCCTTCATACAATTTGCTGCACTTACATGTTGTGTTTTACTAGGTGCTCTTTAAACAATATTGTGCAAAAACACAAGGAAGTCAATAACACAGCATAAAGCAAAAGACCTCCTTTGAACAAACACCGCTCACCTTCCCTTCTCTCTGCAGGTAGGGAGAATGCCCTGCTCAGCAGCTCTCACTATTGGGTCAGCAGAAAGAAAAGGTCAGACAACTTTGGCAAATGAAAGGCAGCCAGAATTAAGGGTATCCTTCAACACACGAACATGGAACAGGGGATCAAGTGGGTGCTGCCATGGGCATGGATCCAGTTACTTATATACAAACAACCTGTGGAAATATTTGCATAGCCTATTCAGCTCTGTGAACTGCGTTATGATTTGTGTCAGATGGGAGCAAATAACTCATAAATAGAGATTTATAAACAAACTGCTTACTAGAAATCATCTACTTAAGTTGGAGAGCCATATTTAAGCAGGAATGGAGGAGTGGTTCCTTCACCAAGCATCTGTGCCTGCAGCTTCTACATTTGTGCACCCTAAAAAAATTCCTGAACATGAGTAGCTTGTGGTGAATCAATCTATCATATGGTAAATAAGCATTTACACAAACAATTTTATATGCACCACAAATAGCCAATCAGTTTGGATGTCTTAAGTTTAGTAACTGCACTGCTATGTTTGCTTACTCTTTGCTTTAAAATAAAACACACAAACTTACACAAATCTTAAGAGGGATAATACTAAAAACTGTATTAAAAATAGGAATGTAAGGAAACCCAAAGATACTTCATCACATGATGCACAAGCCAAGGCACACAACTTATATACACATGCAGATTAGATGAAGACATTTTACATCACATGAAAATTAACTGGGTTTAAAGAGGAAAGATTGAAAGAATAACCTAGAACCTGCTTTGTTGGTAAGTGGGAGGTTTTCTATGATTTCCAAATTTGCTGTCAATGACTTAATCTTTTTAACAATATTTACTATTTGTAAGCTTATAACTACACCTTTCTGCCACCTCCCTGCTCCCAGTGAAGGCATCTCCTTGGCAGTGTACGCTTGCCTCCAGGGAGCTGACCCTCTACTTCAGAAGGCTGAGATTAGACAGAATGCCATGGGTGTCGTCCTGCAGGAACTCTTTGTGTCCAATGATTTTCACTTTTCTTGTGTTTTCTTCTGCTGTCTCTCCTGTTAATACCACTCCTCTGTTCCAAAAGTAGCAACCTCTTTTTCCTCTGACTTCTTCTAATAAGCCTAATCAATTGCATTGCAAGGCGAATGATCTCTAATTCTGCAGGCTTGAAGGCTGCAAATTCTACCTCATGTGAGGAAGAGCTAGAAGTGCCTGAAGCTTGTGTGTCTTTTCCAAGTGTATCAGCTGTTTGATTATGAGGTATTATCTCTTCTTACAAATCTAGCCTTTGAATTTTCCACACTGTATTGCTCATCTAAAAATTGTGCTCTGGTTTCTTCTGTGCTCCTATGGCAGCCACGTATGAAGGAGCACTGGGATAAGCTCCATTGCAAAGAGGTATCTAATTATTTCGGTTAGACATTCCCAGGAATGTAACAAAGTAGTGGAAAAGAAGAAGAAATTAAATGGAAATAAAATTTCTCTTACAAACCACAGCTTCCTGTATAAAGAAAATCTCGTGTCAGGAGTCAAAAGAGTTAGGATGCAAGTTCCCCTTGTATCAGTACTTGCAGGCAGGCACTCACCCTTTTATGGAGAACAATGACCCTTTTTGATACAATGGTGACCCAGCTTAGGAGAGTAAATGGAAAAAGTAGAGGGGAAAAAGGACTTTCTATTGTTCCTTGCAATCAAAATGTAAAAATTTAAATGATATAAAAAAGCACCTCTTTATTAAAGAGTTGATGAAAGTATGGGTCAGTTCTATTATCCTTTTAAATTAATAAAAAATACCTGATCTTTTAAAATTCAGAAGAATAATGTATATTTAAAATATTCTGTAATTACTGCAAAAGTATTAATTAGCAGTTCATGGATGCATAAGTAGTGAGATAAAGGAATAAGCCATCTACTCACTATAAATATAAGCTTAAAAAATCATTTTATAGCATTTTTGTAGCTGTATGATGTTAGGCAGGTCATAACACTAGTACTTTCCTCTGAAAACCTAATAATTATTAACCTTTTTAATTTTTAAGCTGAATATTGATTTTGCAATAAATTGGAGTAAGTTCAATCTTACAATCAATTCCAAACATGGAAGAGTTCTCTCTCAGCCACACTGACCATTAGCACTAATTTACAGATATTTTCTTCGGTTTGACTCAAAGAGAAGTCTGAATTATCCAACTGCAAACGATTTTAAGTAACAGCACAATCATTCATATATAAAGCACAGAATTACAGATACATAAAATCACTATTTTCTCTACCAAACTATAAAAGGATATTAGAAGTTATTCCAAATTGTATGGGAAAGTGTCAAAATATACAACACAATCTTCCTTCCACAATAAGACCCACAGGTATAGAGGAAAAGTATGGGATGCAATTCTGTTAATTTCAGCCCTTCAGGAAAAGCAGTTGGTTTGCTTCTGTATTTTAAGACTGCTGTTGTTGAGTGCATTTTCTTACATTTTCAAAACAAAAAACAAACCCCCCCTGTTTTCTAGTTAGATTTGATCACTACTAGTTCTGTATGCCATCTTTCAACTCCCAGAAATGTCCCTCTTCTCACCACAGGAGTCTGAAGCACAGAGTGGTTAAGAAATTCTCTGTTGCTGAGCCCATGGGAGGCTGGTCGATCAGGCAGGGATTTCCTGCTCCACCATCCCATTTCATCCTCTCCCCTTGGCAATAGTGAGCTGGGACAACCAGTTAGGCTGCACCAGCACAAGGAAGGACTGCAATTTCTCATCCTGGGAACCCACAGGGTTTCTAAAAACTCAGAACTTCTCTACTTCATACTAACTTCTCCATGGACACAGAGTTGTCTCAACAGTGCAGAACATTCCTTCCAGTATCTCTCTAGCAACAGAGAAAAACATATTAATCATGCAGACGGTCATAGCCTTTTTGTGTAACCACACTCCAGCACAGCATCCACATTACTACCAGAATCTGGGCACAAACTGACATCCTCAGTGCTGTATCAGACTCCTTTTTACTGTTTGGAAATTCACACCACAACAGCTTTATACACAGGAAATCTGGAGTATCAAACAATACATTTATGAGGCTGATATTAACTTCCAGCTTCAGAAACAATACTGGATTATTTCCTATGCTTTTGTATATATGTACAAAGATAGAAACCTCCTGCAAACAAACCCTGAAGCACTGTCAAGAAAATTATTTCAGCATATCCTTTTTATAGGGACAGCAAACACCACAAGGTCCAAAAGATCACTTGTGTCACATAGTGTCACATGTCTGTTTAACTAACTGATGGGATATTTGTTTGATGTTCTCTGGAATATACTAAAAATAAATAAATAAAGGAGGAAAATCAAACAAACTAACCTCAAACAAACTTAACAAACCTAAATAACCTCCCACGTACTTCCTCCCTCATAATTTTTCTAATAATAAGGATAAAATTCTGTAAGGGATACTCATCACAAGCATAAAAATAAACCATTACATAGATTTTGTAAATTTTCTGGCTGACAGTTTAATTTTTAACAAAATGCCTGTCAGGACTCAGGCATCTAAGGGACTGACTTCATCAGGAAATAAATTAGGAAAGAGAAAACTCATTAAATTAAGGTCTGCAATGGAGGCATTGCTGGAGAAGCAACAACCTGCTGGAGTCCCTCCACCCACCAAGCTTCCAAATGTTACGTAAAAACCTTGCTGGTCTTAAGTGACCAATCTTGCATTCCGATTACAGGCCATCCAATTTCTGCTACTCTAGATGTCAATGTAATGCAATTCCTGTGGCATTCCAACCCTCCAACATACCAACAATGTCTCCCAGTTCTACGCCCTCAGCAGGTTTTCACAACTAAAAGTTCACTTTGTGTACGTGTGCAGCCAGGTCAATAATGAAAATATTTAATAAGATCTATCCTAGTGTAACCTTCAGAGTAATCACCTACTAGACCTCTCATTACTTTTTTTAATGCCCTTTGCCAAATCTGAGAGCCTGATTTTTATCAGTTCTCAGCAGAGCCTTATACTTTTTGTTCACTAAAAAGAGACAAATTTCCTCCTGATCAATATTTCCCCCCCTTCTTTAGGCTCTCTGTTCACACCTATCCTTCTTTTTAAGGTGGTTACTCATCCTCTGAGCTCTACAGCTCTTTCCTTCTGAGGTTTTTAATCTCATGAGCCAGATGCTTAGGCTGTGCTCTGCAGGCCCTTGTTAACCTTCAAAAAGAACACACACGTCTTCGCATGAAGATGTACTTTCCACAGCAGCCACTGGCAAGAGGCCAAACAAAAAAGATCTAAAAAACTCTTACAGACATTACAGCTCAAAAATAATCTTAAGAATATTGTTAATCTTGGGAAAATATGGTTCTTTCAAAATGGAAAAAAAGAGCTTTGTGCATAATAAAACCATCTCACAAAAAAAAAAATGTATTCCTCCATCACGAGATCCAATTCTTCATTCAGCTATTCAAATTTAAAAATAACAAAAATGCAGATTTGTAATTGGCTTCTGGTTCAATTTAAATCTGAAACTATTCTGGTTTTGGAGAATTGTTCAATTCACAAAAAGTCCGATCACACAAACCAAACCGTCAATGAATGATGAACTGGCTGCACAGTGCCAGACAGTCAGTGAATGAGGCAGGTGGCTGCATAATGCCAATGTATGATATCCAACTTTTTGTTAGCTCTAGCAGATTCCACCTGCCTCCCCGACAAGAGTATGTGGTTATTTTTAAGTGGCATTTTTAACTAGTTAAAAAATTGGATTATAAAAAAAAATCATTACACTGAACTTAAATGGAAACCAATAGAAAGTCAGAGGCTATACTAAGATTAGGTCTCAGTAACTATTAGAAAGTATATCCCTGGAATTGCACTAGTGCTGAAAGAGAATAGTGGCTTCCTCGAGTCCCATAATCCTGACTAGCAGGTGGGAACAGAGACCTTGTTTCTATTCTTGGCTCTACCATTGGCTTACTGATGTCCACGGCCAAATCTCTTTCCACATCTCAATTTTTCATTGGGATATAGAGATACTCTCTTAGAATAAAAACTGATGAAAATGTTTTTTTACTCTTTTCTTCTACAGATCTCCTGTTTTCATATTAGACATGAGTAGTAGAAGCAGGTAACCGACCTTTCCCATATGTCCTGTATGGACTGGCCTATATCACAGCTGATAAGTATTAAAAAGACTCATAATTACTTAAAATATGCTTACAAAAAGCTTAACTCAAGCAGTCATGTGCCTTGACCTAAGTGGTTGTCTCAAATTAACAAGGAAAAGACAAGGCTTACAGTAAGGTTTACTTTCCACTATAGTTTTCCATCATACGTAACTGTCCTTATATCCTCCTGTATGCAAAGTAATTGTCTACCCATGCTTTTTCCCACAGCACAGTTAGGACTGAAAAAGACTTTGCCATACTCAAAATCCAGGTTTAATTTCAAGCCTGAAGGTGATGATTAGCTGGCCTGCCTCTGGCTGCCAGTCCCATGCCACAGGATCTGGCTTATATTGAGTTTCAGCTTGGTCATAAACCCCTGAACCCTCTACTGACTCTAGAGGTTACTTCCTTTGCCAGCGCATTGAGTTTTGGGAAGACTTTCTTGGCTGCTTGCTGAACTGAACACAATGGGGTCATACAATACATATCCTACCTACTCAGCAATGTCAAGAAAAGATTTTTAAAAAAATAAATAGGCAGCATGTTCTTTGCAATATTGATGATAATGATGATGGTAATTAATAACTTAAAATGGAGATCTGAAGTAGTTCTTTTTAAACAACAGGGTTCTCACAAATCTAGAGAAAAAAATACCTAGAACTACAAAGTAGATCAGATTTTTTCCATGTGCTTAAACTTTTAAAGATTAAAGCACAGAATAACATTGTGCTTTTCTTTAAACAGAATAAAATAGCTACAAATACCAGGAAAGAAACAAACAAATAAATGAAATGTAGGCAAGTGTTTAATAAACTCAAGCAGTCCAAAATTACTCTACGTACTTATTAAACTGCATCAGATTCTGTTTGGGCTTAAAGGAATCAAAATAAAGCTGTGATCCATACAGAATAAAAGATATCAGAAAATACTTTAGTAATAACCACCACAGCTGAATTATTTCCCCTACCCAAATATCAAAGGAAAACAGCTGTCAAAAGTGTAAATTAAATCACTTTTAAATTGAACAGAAAATTATTTCCTATTTTCCACAGGTTATGATTTGGAGTGATCTTAAACCTCTGGAAAAGGATTTTCCAATTTTCAAAAATTCTGAAGCCCAATTACAAGTAATTATAGCTTTTCATTTTCAACATGATGAAATAATTTGATTCTTTTTACAAGAGGTCTGGTTTAGCTCAAAATAGACAAGTGCTTCTGCAATGAGTTAGTACACAAAGACAATAAAGATCATTCTCAAAAGAAAATCAGGGATACATGTTGGCTATAAATCATAAATGGAGCATTCAGGCAAAAATAGTTTGTGTGTTCTACAAATGCCACTTATTTCCATTGCACATGAGTGAGATAAAGTAAACAGACCACTGACAGTTTTGGTTTCCAAATACAAAATGGGTAAGACTTGAAAAAAGAAAATGTATGGCATAATCGCTACTCTTAGATCTAGTCTTAAAGTATAATTTGGGGAAATATAGTGCATGAATGCAAGTTTTTCTATATTCTTAATACAGAATAAAAGCAAACTGGGAACATACAGCATCAAACTGAAACTAAAAATTATTTTAAGTGTCTTGTTCCCAGGTCCACTTGCTTCCTCTTCCCCCAGAAATAACCATATTTTCTTATTCTCTGCTATATTACTATTCACTAAATTAGGAATTCCATTTCAGTAAAGCTCCTAAAACCTTTCCCACAAAATCCAAAGCTCAACCAGCTCCAAGTCACTGCAGCAGAATACATTACTGTAAGGTTCTATGTGGTTTGCAAAAGGCCTCTGTAAGTGAAAATACTCCTAAAATAACCAATATATTTGACTAGAATTATACCACACTAACATATATTTGAAGCTGGACTTTTCAAAAGCACCTCGTAAATACGAAGTGCTGTAGTAAACATCTTAGAGTATCCTTCTCTTAGATGGATAGCCTTACAGGGCTAAGCGAGCTCCCTCTGCCTGGGTTTGGAGTTAGAGTTGTCCTTCTCCTAGGATGGCTGCCAGAGGGCTGGCGAGCATGATGCTCCGAAGGGCCATGGCAGACCTCAATGAGGCAAATAGTATCTACACCTGATATCGTAACAATGGAATCCTATTCAACCTAAGGCGACTGAAGGTCCACACCAAGACCCTGAATCATCCTGTCTGTGAGCCGCTTTTTCCTGACAATTTCACCCTTGTTGCTCACACAGAAGCAGCTCTGCAGTGCTTAACATCCTGCTTTGAAGAGGCTGCTGAGCTTTTGGGACTGGAAGTCAGCTTGAAGAAGACAGAAGTTCTCGACCAACCTGCACCTCAGGAAGTCTTCCATCATCCCCACATCATCATAGGCAATTCAGAGCTTAAGTCAGTCCAGCTGTTCACCTATCTGGGAAGTATCTTTTCCTCAGACGGTAAGATCAACAAAGAGATAGACAACAGGCTAGCAAAGGCATACAGAGCCTTCGGGAAACTCCATAAAAGAGTCTGGTGCAATAAACACCTGAAGAAAAATACAAAGATCAGTGTCTACAGAGCCATTGTTCTGTCTACTCTTTTATATGGGTCTGAATCCTGGGTCATCTATCGCCACCACCTGCGGCTTCTCGAACGCTTCCATCAGCACTGCCTCTGTTCAATCCTAAACATCCATTGGTCTGATTACATGTCTAATGTGTCTGTTCTTGAACAGGGAGGGGTCAGCAGTATCGAGGCCATGCTGATGAGAACGCAGCTGCGCTGGGCAGGGCACGTCTCCAGGATGGAGGATCACCACCTCCCGAAGATTGTGGTCTATGGTGAACTCGCCACCGGCTGCCGCAAGAGAGGAGCCCCGAAGAAGAGATACAAGGACTACCTGAAACAACACCTCAGCCTTGGCCATATTGACTGCCATCAATGGTCCACACTCTGGCCTCCAATCGGGATTCATGGAAACACACCATTCATGACACTGCTGCTTCCTTTGAGAACACATGCAGAGTCAGTCTCGAGGAGAAAAGGTAATGTAGAAAGAACCGTTCCTCGCCAATATCACTTAAGGAGACTTTCTGCTGTGCCTTTTGCAACCAGACTTGCCTATCCCACATCAGCCTTTTTAGCCACCAGCACATTTGCAGCAAGCGTGAGTAGTGCCCTTCCCAAATCTTCCTTCGTGAAACCTAGCCATGACATGAGTAAACATCTACACATTTAGGACAGAGTTTTGCATCACACCTCTAAATTATAACCCATATCCTGGAGCAAGAAGAAAAGTTTAAATGCACTGCAGGAAGTATAATCTAAATTTATCAATGAAAAGCATTTATCAACAAAAAGCAAACTCTAGCCCTTTAAGCAAAGAGGGATCATCTAATCTGGAGGCAGAAAAATCTGAATACAACAGTTCTCAAACTCTAATCCAAGACTGGGGAACCAAGCTTACCAGCCAGGCTCTGATTTCCAGTGTTCCTGCCTCCCCCTGGTTTGTTTGAAGGTTACCTATTTACAGTGCTGCCCTTCAAAAACATGGAAATTTACAAATGTGCAAGAACACAATTGTCACAACACAAACAGAAAATGATACAAAAAATAGTAACAGTGATTATATTTAAAAGAAACCCTTGTGGCATTTTTGTAACATTGAAAGTGTCAATAGTATTGAATAGGTTTAATTCTTTTCCATAATAAAATAAATCTTCTTTTTGCCTAGTGCTACAATTTGGTTAACAGTGTGTATATAGTGTGTTACAAAGTGACTAATATAAAATTTAAAACTATTTCTGCTATATATGAAAGAAAATTAGTAGATTGCGCACTGACATATTCAATAAATCCAGGTTTCTCTTGTGATCAAGTCTTCTGGAAGTGAAGCAAATCTTCCAAAAGTGTCAGCCAAAGGAAAAAAGAAAACAACCAAACACTAAACAACTGCTTAACCTCTAATAATAAGGATTATTTTTTCTTTATGTTTTTACAATAACAAAATGGGAAGTTATAATTTACAGACACTCATTTAAGGGTTTTAATCCTATCCCAGCCATTGGGGCTGGTGTGTGGACACAGCAGTTCAACCAACAGCAGATATAGGGAAGGATAAAGCACAAAAAGCCAGGCATACTAACATCAGAAAACTGACATCCACAGGCCTCCTGCACCCTCAGGTACGTATGTCGCTGAGAGCTAGGCAGGATTTACTCATATGATAGAATATTATATAATTCCATTTTGTGGTTTATTTGTATGTACCTCTTTTAATGTCATCCTACAAAACAGCAGAGAACAAAGCTCATTCTATATTTGCACAGGCCAGGTATGGGGGTTTTTTCCTTCATGTTTCTCACCTGTTTCAGATGACCAGATAGGACACTACATCATAGGAGCTACACATCCTTGTCTGTCTTGGAAGGTTAAAACAGCAGGACATCTGGCTGAAGGTTAAAGTTGTTCTGAGACTATACTAGCAAATACTGCCTGCAGACTATGTTGGGTTTTTTTCAGTTTGTTTTGTTTTGTGGGGTTTTTTTTGTAATAACAACAACATGGAAAGAAATCTAAGCAAAAGGGATTTAATTTTTTTTTCACTTCCTTATTTCTACTACCAGAAAGTATTTATTTTTATTAACATTTGCTTCTTGCCAGGCAGTTGATGTAATTAAAAGTTGAAGTAGATTTTGAAATGTGTACTATTTTTTCCAGCGTCAAACAGCCAAGACTATGTTTCAACACCCTTGGGTTACCTCATCTAGCAAGACTCAGTCAATGTGAATTGAAAATGCAAGTAACAAAATAGGAGACTTTTAGCCTACATACAAAACTAAAATTATTCTTAATTATAAGCAAGTCAAGAGAAATTATTAACATCAGGGGATAAATACATCATGTTTTTAAATATGCCAAGTATTTCTCCTGCATGCAAGGCCCTCCACTGACCACATGACCCTGGGGACTGGCAGTGGATCAGAGGATGGTTGAGGGGTCTGCAAAGAGAAGGGTAACTGGAGTGGGTTGTGAGCAGCAGAAAGTCACATGGCAACTTTATGTTTGGTCCCTGGGCTCTAAAGTGCCTCAAAGGCCCTCTTTTTGTCCTTCCCACAGTTAAAAGGGAAACATTACAAACCTTCAGTCTACAGAAGTTCCAATCACAAACTAAATACTGCTGCCAATCTGCTGGAGACCATGTAGTCATTGAAATCCATCTTGCCAATTGCATTCTTTCATTGGCATTAAGGAATAGTTAGAATACAAACAAATAAGTGTAATTATAGACTATTACTATCAAGATATCTTTTTCACCAAAAAAAAATATTACTGCCTCCAGTCTGATTTACTCCATCACAGAGGCACACTATCAGTTCAGAAGTTTATAAATTCATTATCTTCCCTCACAAGGTTTTGGACACAGCAACTCAGTAGATATGAAATCCACCCTTTGTCAAGACACAAAAGCTATGTAGGGCCCAACAGAGCACAGTTTCCATCTCCAGAGAGAATGACAGGGTATTTATAATTAGTAAGCAAGAAGTAGCATTGTTTAAAGGAACTTCTACAGCCATCCATGCATTGGGCAGGGATGTGAGAGAAGGAAAAAATTTAAATGTGCTTTGACTTTACAATTATCTTTGCCTTCAACTGACCTAGTTTAAGAAGTGGTTTTATGTAGTTTTATCTTCACTGAGAAGCAGACATAAATAAATTATCCATCTCAATTTTGTTGGCATTTTGTTGACTTATGTATGAGATGATGAGATTTGCAATGATATACTCACTGTTCTCCAGCATCTTGGGACGAGTATTCTTCCAACTGTCTGAATGTCACATGGAGCCCATGGAGGGACCTACTCCGTGGAAATGTGGATGTGTATCTTCTAGGGAGATGGTTCTGAGTTGTCAGTATATAAATAGTACTGTAATCTAGATCTTCTTTGTTCAAAGTGCAGTCTCTTTAAGTAACTTGTGACTAGCAGCAGCAGAAAAGTCAACAGGAACAAAATATCCTGAAATCAATCTTGGTAATGTAGAAGAAATACACCAAGATTCAACAACCACTAAATTGTATAAAAAGTTTAAGAGAACTGTGACAATAAACTTAGTTCTTTAGGTCTGCCTGTTCTGGGATCATATTTAAAAAAAAAAGAAAAAAACAAGGATTTGGAGAAAATTAATCAGCATTTCTATGCCCATCCTTTCAGTGAGATGCATATGCCTAGATTCAAACACACTGCATTGACTCCATTGCACTCTGAAATCCATGTTCAGAAGAAGTCCTCCATTGAATTCTTACTGTTTTTCTCACAGGGATCTAAGCAAGTGCAGCATTCCACCTGAATGAAACAATTTGTTTCACTGAACATTATTCTGGAAATAAAATTTAATCTGCTGCTTCCCAAAATCTTAGAACCAAATTCTCCCAAATGTAAAAGATCAATGACACTGGAATCTCAAGGCTCATTACAGTGGCTTTGTAATTAGCCCACAAAAACCTCTCAGAAACTCTAAGTTGAGTATTGTGCAGTTGAGTTCCTCTTCTATGAGGCAAATCCCTGAAACAAACATATTAGTCACAAGGCCCTTAAGGCAGAAAAGTAAGGAAAGCTTCTGTTCTCTTCAATTCCTAACATGAGGGACTTCCAATGAAATTTAAACATTATAAATAGGCAATACTCTATCATACAATTCATAATTAGGCAGTGGAACTAACTGCTACAAAATATCATTAAGGCTGAGGACTTAGCAAGGCTGGAAAAAGCATTACGCATTTATATGGTGCAACAAAAATATCCTGAGCTCTAATAATTTTCCAAGATTTATTAAATATCATGTTCCAGAATTTAACTCAAACTCTAACCAGTCAAAAAATATGTAACTTAAAATCCTCATAGAATGGATTGGCTTGGAAGGGACCTTAAAGACCATCTAATTCCAACCTCCCTGCCATGGGCAGGGACACCTTCCACTAGACCAGGTTGCTCAAAGCCCCATCCAGCCTGGCCTTGAACACTTCCAGGGATGGGACACCTCCAACTTCTTCGGGCAACCTGTTCCAGTGTCTCACCACCCTCTGAGTAGAGAATTTCTTCCCAACATCTAATCTAAACCTGCCCTCTTGCAGTTTAGAACCAAGCTTCTTGCATCTTCCTCTGAAACCTTCACTGCTATTCACTGAATACTGAAATAGGATGCGCTAACAGACCCAGTCTGTCACGGCAATTCCTTTGCAGTTTTCAACAAAATAGGCAAATTGAGCCACAGTCTTCAGCTCCAAGTGGCTAATGATTATGGTGTGTGCAGTCATAAGAATCTAGGAACCAAATGGAGAGAGAAGCAACTTCTCATGGCAGCCAAAGCCATATGAAAGTGGACTGCAATTCAGGTGTCAATGCTACATTGTTCAACAGGAAGGGAAAGAGGAGAAAATAAATTTAAGGGTTTCTTTGAATATTGTGTTACAAACCTATTAAAAAAAAAGGAAAAAAACCCAACTCATTAACAGTCCAATGTGCAAGGCTAAAATACAATTGACCTCAGAACTAAGAAGAGTAAGTTGAAAAAATTTTATGCCACCGCTTCTTTGCTATTTTCTCCTCTGCAGCCCTGTCATATCTGTTCCTCTTTCCACACTGTAAAATGTCCTTGCTTCTCCCTGTCTCCGAGGATGTTCTAACTCTCTAAATCATGTGGCCTTCTTTGTGTTTTCCACGTCCCTTACCAACTCCACAAGAGACACATAAAGATTGACACTTCACAGAACAGCTGGGTACTTAGTGGCTGCAGAGGGCAAAACTCAACAGCAGAAGTGGGGTGGAAAAAAATTAGACAGAATCTTGCTGTCGTCCAGACAACATAAAGCATCAGTTCTCTCTTAAAAACACCAGGCCAAAAGATTTACAAAGAAGATCTGCAATGAAAAATACATAATTCCAGATCTATACATACTAATCTCTCTGTGTTAATAAGCCTATCTGTAAAATATGAGGTAAGGGTCTAACAAATTAAAAAACACCACACTGATAGTTCCTACAAAACATGGGTCAAAAGACTAACTTTCTGTGTAAATATTTGAACTATATACTGTAAGTAACATTTCAGCCTCTGCACGCAATTACTAAATATTAAGTAAATAGCTGTGGATCATATGTACAAAGGTGAATACAAAATGCAGCAATATTTAAATTAAGATCAAAACAAGAAACAGCCTCTTAGTGTTCTGTTTTTTTTTTCTTCAGAGTGTGGTGATAATAAATATCCAAGAGCTTTCCAAGGCCTCAGAACAGATTGGATCAGTTTCTTTATGTTTCCTTTTGTAATCCTGTCACAGAAGCAAGGTATCAAAAGATACAACCTGCAATTTGGCGGCAAAGAGAAACACTGCACCTCCCTCCAGTCCTTGAAGACCTTTTTTTTCACTCCCCCCAAAAAAGCAGAAAGGCAGATCTGACGACTTGCGCTGAAGTGTTCAAATCAAGAATTTTATTACCCAATTCACCCTCCTCTACACTGAGAGCTCAGACTAATCCAGCAGGTCAGATACAGCAAGTCACAAACCATAGCATTTCCTCAAAATGTTTTATCTTGACAAAACAAAACAAACAAACAAAAAAACCAATTTAAACCAACTTGAATAAGTCACTGAAGGTATCATTGGAAAAGAAAAAGCTTTTATGCATTTTTGGGTAGCTGAAGGTACTTGATTTTGGTTTTCTTGATAAAGTAGAAAGTCAAAAGTCCTTGAATGAACTGATGCAGTGTAAGTAACATTCAGAATATTCTTATCTGTCCCTTTTTTCCCCACAAGTGATTAATTTCATTAAATAATGCCAACAATTTTTCATAAACTATAATGCAGTCTAAGAATAGGCCCCTATATAAATTGAACACAGTAGTCACATATTTTGTGGATAGATTGAGGATAAAACCACCAGTTTCATGCTGTGCCAGATGAAAAGGAACTGTTTGAGTATTTTAGAGCATGCATATTTAGTAGGCTATCCAAATTATTTATAAAACTTTAGGGAAAAAAATTACTATTTAAGGAAAATAGTACCATTCAGTGAATAAGGAACAAGAAATAAAAATTCAGGTTCCATTCTCAGCTTCCCAGAGAATCACTTCCTCCTGTACAGTTCCCACATTTACAAAATGAAGGTAAAATTTACTAATTTGGTAAAATGCTTCAGAACGTGTACATGAAACATTTTGACACAGGAACTGAAACATCTTGACCTAGAAACTGAGTATAGGAATTATACAGATTTGCCGAACTTCTGAAAGAATTCAAAATCTCACCAGTATGTTGAGCAGCATGGGATATTTATCACATTCTATACATGTGAGCAACACACACATATTCAGTTCAATCTCACCACATTTAGGAAAAACCCCAGGAAATAAGGAGGGTAGCTGATAAAGTATGCAGAGCCACAGAAGACTGTCCTGCAGTCAGACAGGTATGGTTAACACAAAGCAAACCAATCTTTTACTACTTTCAGCCATGCTTCAGACAGTCGGAGACACCCAAGTCATTGGAGGATGAAGCAGTGATATGAAAGATCTAAGTACCAAAGAAAAAGGCTGTAAAATGTACAAAACAAAATGGGCATTTACTTTAGCATCAGAACATAAATAAGTAGCAATGTTTTAATAAATGATGTAGGTGTAGGGAGCCTCAGCAAGCAGCTCAGCAGTTCCATGTAATACCAGTACTGAGGTCTTCAGAGAGACTTGTCTACATGTTCATACAGCACTCTGAAATGCAATTCACAATCCCTTTTGACAGCCTCAATTTAGACATACCCACCTTTACAGTAGGGACTACATGCTACAAAGAACTGTCACAACTTATTGAAGAGCTTACTTCTGGATAACTAAGAAGTCTCTTCTTCTTGAGCATGTAAAAAGAGACCTCCTAAGAGAAACACAAAAGATATGCAAAAGAAATTAAGAACAAAGGTTTACCCTGAAAATGAAACTCATTGCTTGCTAACTTTTCTGAAAGTGAGACAATATCTTTCAATGGACCTCAGTGGAAAGTCTCTTAAACTCAAGTTGTCACTCAGTAAAATTTGTATTGTTACTAATAATGAAAAAATACATTAAAAAAATTACACAGCCACAGTCCTGTAGCAATCCAGTAACCAAGTATTAAATAACATGGTCAAAACCATGAACTGACATTTCAAGAAAGAAAAAATATAAACTGATACATAGTATCAGACTTTACAATGAAAGAAGGAATATTCCTGCTATTACCTATTAATTCAGAAGTTATTTCCCAGATCTTTCGGTTCTCCAGAAAAGGGCACTGTCCCTACCCTGTATGTCTAAGCCAAGGTAGGGTTTTACTAAAGAAGGAGATACAGACCTTTAAACTGTTAAGTGTATAAGCAGAGAAGATACTCAGCACTCTTGTTCACTAGAACATTCCAAATCAATTCTTACTTTTTTCTCTCATTGAACAATCGTCCACGGGGCTCTTTATTTCCTTCCAACAAGCTGACAACTTGTTCTTCCTTCACATGGATAGATGCAGCAGTTGTTCATTTCTCATTCTGAATATGTTAAAAAAGTTTGATTTTTCCCAGTCAGGCTGGGAAGAAGTAACATAGGAATGGAGAATCTTTCTTTTATGAAGTATTACCAAGAAGTCTAGATAACATAATATCTTCCATGGAAAACACTATAAAGCAAGTAAAACATTAGGAGAACCAATAAGAGTAGAAACAGGAATGGACTGATCCTCCCATTTTCTAGAGGGCAGGTGATGAATGCGATTCCAGCCTTACCACTCTTGGTACTAACAGGCATGGCTAGAACACATGGGAAAGGGAAGTGGGTAGAGAGGTAATTAGGAGACGTCTCTGTAGCCTCAGTGCACTGAGCAAGGGCATCTGCAGTCCTGTTTTCCAAGGCACACCCATGCAACTTCAAGAAGAGTTCAGCTCTGACCTCTCCATACTCCACATGTGGTGGTTGCAGACAGTCCTCTCTTCTTCAGGCTGCGCAAGCCCAGCTCTCTCATCTTCTCCTTTCACATCACTCAAGAAGCCTGAGGCTTGCTTGGGACTGGCTTGGTGACCCTCTGCCAGACTCACTAAAATCTTCTTGCACTGTGGGCTCCAACACTGAACATAGTATTCCAGATATGATCTCAAATGCCAGGTAGAGGGTAAGAACCAATTCCACGACCTGAAGGCCATGCTCTTGCCAACACAGCCCAGCATGCAAACAGCCTTCTTTGTTGCGAGGACACACTGCAACATTCAACTTGTTGTCAATCAGAGGCATGGGGCCTTTTTCTGCAAAGCTGGTTTCTAGCATGTTAGAGGCCATACACTCCTGCTGTGTGAGTTGATTTCATCCTAAGCACGAGATTTTGCATTTGTCTTTCTTTGAACTTCATGATGTTCCTGTCAGCTCACTTGCCCACCCTGAGTAGGTCCCACTCAATGGCAGCCCTGCCCTCCAGTGCACTGACTGCTGCCACAAAGTTGCTGTCATCCACTGACTTGCTAAGGGTACAGCAAACCCATTTGCTGAAGAAACAGAGAAATCTAATAAGCATGACAATCTAGAATGGCCACTGCTGCAGAGGAAGGAACACACAGTGGCAATTTTTATGAGAATAAGACTCGATCAGTCCCCAGTATTTGCTGCATCCCTACGCTCTACTTACCGAACTTGACAGAAGGACTGACTTTACATGGATATGATCTACAATGTTCTACATATCCATGTAAAGTGAAGTCAGTGGTGGTCTAAGGTAATATGATGGATCATAAATAACTTCAGTCCATAAGCTGGCATAAGTTTGCTTCAACCAATTTACTGATCAGGGCTGCAAACCTCTTAAAATTGCCAGAGCTTATTTGCCAATATTTCAAGAAAAAAATTACCAACAAGCTGTTCCTACAAGAAGCATCTTTCAAAATGAATATCCATCTGGCAAAATGCATTGCTGTTAATGTTCAGAAGAGTTTGTTACAATTTCTTGCAGATCTTAACCATCTTTGACTGTCTTTGACTTTTGATTTACCTCAATAAGAGAATAACAAGGTATTTTTGCCCTTAATAGGAACTGAACTGAATCTGAATCCTGAATTTCTTTTTTAGAGCATGATATGGCCTTAAGAAGTCCAAAGATTTAAAGATGTTATGCCTCCGAGAACTCTATGTTCATACTGAGACAAGAAACATCACTGAGCTACACAAAATAGATTTTAATGCCAAATCAATCTCACCAAGAGCAATGCAAAGAGAGTTGCATGACCAATGAATTTGCTTTGGAATTATTCCAACAGAGGAAACAAGAGAAAAGTGAAAAAGCCAATTTTTACCCACAAGATTTTTCCAGCATCTGCTACAAAACATTTTACTTTCTCTATACAGAAATAAATCCAGACTATGGCACTACGACAGGTGACAGTCAACTGGAATAGCAGAGGGGGTCTTTTTTAACAGACCAAAGATGAGCTATCAAGCCTAGTAGCTAGAGACTGACTGAAGAAAAATGTCCACATCTCCAATCAATACTGCTTGCAAATTCTGTGTTTGACTGACAAGGAGAAAGGGAAGGCAAGGGAGGACAGCCCCTGGTCTCAGGTTCCCCCGGGAATGGAAACAACAGTGTAGTTACACATCTGTAATCAGTCACTGCGGGGAGAGAGGAAGGGTGAAGGCCATGGTGTCCTGCTTGACTGCCTTTCAGCACACAATAGCTGTCTCAGTTGGAAAGCTGATTTGTCTGGGATCCCCACAGTCAATGGCAAGAACCAGCTTCTCTGATCCATTTGCTGTCCGTGACTGAGACAGCTCTTGCTCTGTCCTACCTTTGGAAGGGATCCACATCTCTCCACTGACTTCACATTATGCCTTTAGCGCCTAATTGAAATACTTTAAGGATCAGATTATAGATAACAGCCGCAAATAATTTTCTCTTTGCTGCTTCTGCTGGAAACTCTATATTGGGCACCTGGGTGTGGAGAAGACAATAGGACAAAGAGATGCAGCAATACGATCAAGAAACAAAAGGATCACCAAATACAAGACACTTGATTAAAAAAACAAAACCCGAAATGGTCCTGGAGGCGAGCCACCAGCCCTTCCAAGTAAGAGCAGTGGTGAGTCACCAAAAGGCTTATGTTCCTTCTGCCCACATCCTATGTGCACCTCCCTTTCCTAATTTCTGCCTAAATATCTTCTGCTGCCTGTAATGAGAACAATTTCTGTTCCTATAAAGCACAAACACTTCTCAGACTAGGCTATCAGCAACCCGTAACAGGCAGATATCTCCGTCTCTGGAAGACTGTGGTTTTAAAGATCTGACAAGGAATAATATCTGAACTTAGGTGGTAATTAAACTGTCTGAGCAACGCTAAGAACAGATACATTATCTTTTAATATCAGAAACTAAGTACTATTAGAGAACACAAAAGCACCTCTCTACACAGGAAACACACAAAATGGATCCTTCTCTTTCTGCTGGGAGCTCAACAGATATTCGTATGTTTGATCATGTATTTGACATCCCACTATTGCTCCTACTGACTACTGCCAGTTTTCCTGTGCAGTCATGCTTGTATAAATTCATATCTCTCATACAACTTTAAATGACTTTCAGAAATAAATATTCCTATTGGCCATTTATTATATGATTCAGGGTAACGTCTTTTGAATGGTACACTGAGCTTCTAGTCTGGGGAGATGAGGGATAAGAAAAGCCAAGAGATTTAAAAAAGAACTAAGTAAACCACTGTGCTAATACAGGGGGTCAGGTGGGACATGATGGAGAAGAGGGGAAAGAAAGGTTCAAAAAAAAGTCCCAAGAAATCCACCAAATTAAAAAGTTACATATTATGCACTATGCCTTAAGAGATAGGTTGTAACAAAAATCATAATCATCTGTAAAACCATCATTTCCTGTCACATTCAACATTTTGATGATTAGTGAACCCAAAGCATTTAAGAGAGAAATTCAGAAAGCTTTACAAGAAATACAAATGTATTTGAGAAGAACAGAGACCAAAGCATTTAATTCTTTGAAATACCCAGTACTGTCGGAAAAACTGACTGAAGCTGTAAATGATAGCTCTGTAACTAATGCTCAAATAGTTTCAGTATCTGATATTACACTATTTGTTTATTTTCTTGCTGCTAATTTAATTCTCAGCTGTATTGAATGAGAGATCACACTTTCATATCTGCTGAAGTGAGGAGCTTAGGACTTCCTTTGTAGTACCTTTCCAGATCTCTCATAAATCCATTTAAATTGACCTAAGGCTTTCTAAAAATCATCATTTCCTACATTTTTCCCTGACTTCATTGTACAGCACAATGAGCACACCATCATGGGAAACACAAAATGGATACTTTTCTTCCTTCTGGGAAGGCAGTTTTGGTTGTCCATTCAGTATCTCACAGCCACTTCTAATCACAAACTCAATGATTCGATATGCTTCACCACTACTATGTTTTCATTAGATCACTTACCAACAAGTAATTCAGCATACTGGAACCATCTTCAGTTCAACAAAATAAACTGTTATCCATATAATAATAGATTCTGACAGAAGATATCTAAGTATTCTGACATATTAACCACGGCCAGAGTAAAATGTCTATGTCTATAGAACTGGCCCAGAAGATCATCACATCCTCCTGCTGCCCACTTTTCTAACTGAACCATTAGCTCAGAAGCAGTAGATAATCATGGTTACGTTCAAACCCTAATGATGATGCCTGTTTTGTATCCAACAGCATCTTCTGTTTCCTCTATAAAAGAAAGTCAGACTCAAAACCTCTGTAAGAATTGACAGAAGTTGACTATTTAATAGTACATGGGTAGTAAATTATACAAATTAGAAAGCACCAATACCAATACTCTTTGGGTGAAATTATACAACCACATCTAGGATGGCTAGTAGGTTAGATGATCATAGTATTTCCTTCAGCTTTGAGTCTATGAATTTGTGTTTATTCCTGCCTATTTCCATAAACACACTATGACCTTAAATTACAAATATCACACATTATTTTTCCCCATCATCCCTACACAGGAGACACAGCAATCTAGGAACAAACAAGACTGCCACCAATGGAATTCCTGCATCATTTACTGCAAAAACTGGAAGTATTTATTCAAGTTAAAATAGAAATTTTAAGAAATGTTGCTGATAATTAACAGCCCTGCCTGTACCTCTCAGGGGCCATCTTCAACCCAACATTTTATTTTTCATCTTGAAATTATTATAGCCAAAACCAAAATCCTGATCTTTCTTTTGAAGTTCTACCTTCTCTTTTACCACCTGCTGCTACTTAAAGATTTCACTACCCACAATCAAGTTCTGTTGTCGGGAATTAGTTCATACTCCTTTTTCTTTTTCCCTTACAGCAGCAGCTAAGAGATACATATTTTAATTATAAAAAATATCACACCTATACAAATACTGTAATAGGAAATAGGTGATTATATCACCATTTTTAAAGTTGGTTTTCTCTCATTTTAGCCTGCTGCCTTCAGTGGGGCTAAGAAACATGTCTTTATATGTGATGTTGTATCAGTTAACAGGAAAACAATCTTTAATAATATCTCTGGCTACTGTCATAATGCACCTATTTTATATAGGATTAAGCCTGGAATTAGTGGGAACTATAAGAATCAGTAGCACTATTATGAGATGTTGTAAGAACTTTCCAGATGCCACTTGTTATCAGAACCTGTTCAGTGAAACTTAGCATTGTAGGCATGTCCCAGGGAAAGAACAGGGATCACTGAATGACGCCTGTTTCATCAAGGGTGTTGAAAGCCTGTGGTACCTTCTGTTATCTGAGAAACGTTCTCTTCTTCTTTTGCTATAGAAAGTCAATACACACTCTAATAAATGTAGGTACCCTAACAACCAAACTTGAGCAAGAAGCATAGTTAGCTCAATGTAAGTCCCCACTGACAAGCAGAAAACATGCAGAAGCCCTGGTTCAAAAGAAAACCATCTGAGTCTCATGAAATAACAACCTACATTTTCTTCTATTAAGTTAAATCTTGTTTTTTGAGTATTGATCCCTGATATGATCAAGCAAGCAGGAAAAAACCCTCTGGAGCAACTGGAAATAGATGAAACTCTTTACAAAATTTTCAAAAATAAACCTTCATTTGTGACCACAAAGAGTTTTTTACCTGTAAACACAGAGAGCATCTGTCTGTCTTCCACAAACAACACAAGGATGTAGACATTACAGAAATACAGTTGCATTTCACCTGGCAGTTTGATGCAGCGTACTTGCACATGACAACACATTGATTTTACTTCTACCTCCATGCAGACATCTACGTAAAGAAATCCATTAGGCAGACAGTTCTCATCTCTATTGACTGACAGAGTGACAATCGAATACTTTTCACCTTCCAAACTGACTGACAGCTAGACACTTAAACAAGCCTTCAAGTTGCAATAATAGTATGAAACACTTTCAATTACCTGAATCAAACAAATCCATGATCCCACTAGTTGAATGTATTTTTCTGTCTGCTGCTATGCCTGGCTTGGTTTACACTGTTGTTTGGGCAATTCAGATACCTAACAGGAATGCTACAAATAAACAGCAGCTCAGGGTTTCTAAACAATGAGTTATACCTCAGGTAGTCTTGCTANTGACCAAAAAAAATAAATGCAGCCAGCCTTTTGAATAACTTCCTTTCCAGCCTAGCAACAAAGAAAATCTTTTAAACTTAAAAAAAAAAATGCATGGCAAATAGCTACATCATTAGGCAAGTGTACTAGTAAGCATTAAATCCCAGCCTGCTTTAAAAAGACTAACATTTTTGTTATTTTTTTAGTAAAGCGAAATTGTAACAAACAGAGTTTTAATTTTGGGTCTAAATATACAAACAGTTTAGCCAGTTTTCTAATGCAAATTCCAGGTATTTTTCTATATAATTCAAATTTTAATGAATGAAATTCCCTCCAATTAAAATCGGAATTTATTTAGGGCATAATAAGGAACA
>VWZD01012668.1:127910-135410 GCA_013396695.1 Sakesphorus luctuosus
AATTTTTTTTACAAAAAAAAAAAAAAAAGTTATAATCTTGACATACATATTCATTCTCCTTTAAAAATAATGGCTTGCATACAAAAAGAGCAAAACAGAAAATAGAGAGAGGCACTATCACAGGGGAAGAAGTGAAAGGCTGTACAGTATCTGTCCTGATAAAACCAAATAAGAATAGTAACAGAACACAAATTTTATATTGCTTTCTTTTGAACACAATTAAACTTCAGAGTCTGTTAACATGTAGTTTCAGGAATCGATGTAAGCAATTAAAAAATTTCAACCAGAATGTTTTGTGAGGCGTAATTACTATAAGGTCACTAGATATTATTTGGAGTCAGTTTAGTTTATCACATTACGACATGACAGGACATGAGGCAAAAATTATAAATTCCTTCCCTAAATCTGTCCTTTTCTGATTTAGATGGATGAAGAATAATTAACTCTTAATTATTCAGATGACTTCAAGGCAGTTTCAGGATTCAGTAAAGAATGCAGTCATTTTAACCAAGGAAAGCAGTCTCCTATCATTTATCAAATCTTGCAACTTGACCAATGATGAATAAAAAAATCTATGTTTACCCATAGCCCTAACTGCTACCTTAGAGGTTGTTAAGCAACAAAATTTCCTTTAAATTCTACCATATGCAAATTATCAGATGCAATTTGCATTTTAAAGTATTTAACTCTACATATTTATTGGATTTTGAGGCCATGCTGATCATTGATTTATGTGCTTCTGGCAATCATATTTCCATATTTGTATGATTTTGATGACAGTAATAATTCAAATATGCAGAAAGTTGTTCTTTGAACAATATCTTTAATTACGTCCTCAAAGCATCATTGTTTCGCCTGGTGTCCTGACAAAAATGGTTTGAAATGAGAAATGGCATTATGATCCGAAATGCACAGAAGTACATTTGTCCTTTGCTGTCGAGTACCAAATGCACAGAAATGACTTTTCATGTTAACCAATCCTCAGCCCTAACCAGTCTGCAAAGCCCAGCAACCTTGCACGTAAATACTTTATTAATTCTGACACACTTTCACGACAAATTCAATCACAGTTCATAAGATTTCTGTTCAAAATGCAAAACCTGCCCCATTTACTTTGCCGCTAACTCAGAAAGTTTTGCTGCCACATTTTTTTATTAGAGTTGTCACAAATTATGTGCACTCTTATGAAAGCTATCAAGAACTGTAATCATTAAAAGATCCACAAATATTTTGCCCATTTACTTCTCAAACACAACCATCAACCATGTCTTCTGTCACCACTATCAGAACAGTTTGTTTTAATACAAGTTTGGTCACTGGAACACATGTATAAACTTTTTAGAATAATTGTTCACTCATGTACAAATATACAAGAGTAATGCATTAGCCTACACGATGAACTTGTGTTTTAGTTAAGCATTCCTATTTATACTAATGTTCATTTAAATATTGTGCAAAAGTCAAATATTATCAGAATAATATAACATTTTACTTTAGTGCAGCATAGATTTACCAGTTTGCTGTTTCCATTAGTAGTGTTCTACATAATACCCTTTCTGCTTTGTTCAGGGACAATCTAATATTTAAAATAAAATAAACAACAGACCCTTTTTCAAGTTATATATAATTTAAGAAGACTCTGTTTCTTTTAAAAAATGCATAAGTAGTTCCATAAATAGAGTAGAAATTAACCTAAATTTATCAACATTTTTCCATCTGTAAAACATACAATATTAAATTCTTATGAAATCATTAGGCATACAGTTTGCTTACTCAGAACCAAAACATACTGCAGCATAAATGAGTGCTTTGCTCTCTGAATTTTTTGAAAATATGATTCACAAAAGGAATCTCCTTCGTATATTCCATCCTGCCAGGCAGGCAAAAGCAATAGTAAAGGTATGTAACAACTATGATGATCATTAAAAAATCAAAGCAAAACCAAAGGACAAACCCTCTACTCTCCACAATAGTGGCATATTTTTTGGTCTGAAAATATCTCAAAACAATACTTTTTCTTCAGAAAGACTTGAATATTTTATTTATGGATGTCGAACACGAACTTAGTGCACACTATAACTGTATAAAGCTCTGCTTTATTTTTTATGAGAGCACCCCAAGGCAAGCAAACATATAATGTAGACCTGATGCCAGCCACCCCAGTATACTTGTTACGATTTTTCTGTTAAGTCCCCAGGTGGAAGGAAAGAATTCTCAAGCTTGTTATATCTACAACTTATGTCATTTAAATATAAGCTCCTCAGATCAGTAAATAAAAGGAAATGGGTGTAATTTTGTTTGTGTCATCCTTTAAAGAGATGTTTGCTCTTTTGTTAAATATCATGGCATGACACCTTACCAAATCTAAACTCACAAAACTACCAAAATGCATTTTAAAGACAATTGAATTTTTACTTTGATTCTTGATCCACTGTAATGTAAATATCTCGTCTTGTTCCAAGCAATCACACTGCTGGTGAAATACATGACATTTGCTGACCATCCTTTAAGGAAACAATTAAAGACAAGCTGCTGGTTTTCAGCCCCAATCAGATTAAAAATGTTTACCTCTTTACCAGACAGGTGTGCAGCACTCACTATCCAAATTGTACAAATAAGTTTACAATTAACTAGATGTGTTAGCAACATTACAAGTAAACACAAAATCTTCGCAAAAATAATTCATGCCTATTTCTAAAGGGTTCCACTTCTTATCTTTAAATCCTTCTAAAGATCATAAAGATAAAAGCCTTTGTAATGTTTGCATCTATTTATAACACACAAGTGCTGCTGCTGGAGGTGAAGTTAAACCAGCTTTTTCACAGTGAAAGGGGAAAAATTAATTGGAGCCTCTCGCTCCGACACTCCCTAGCGGCTGAGCGCGGAGGGGCACCGGCCCCGCCGCCCCGGCCGCGGCCCCGCAAGGTTTGGGAGGCGGAGAGCAGTGCCGGGAACAGCATCCAGCCCGGCATCCAGCCCGGCACCCAGCCCGGCATCCAGCCGGGAATCCAACCCGGCACCCAGCCCGGGATCCAGCCCGGCACCCAGCCAGGAATCCAGCCCCGAATTCAGCCCGGCACCTAGCCCGGCGTGTGGCTGTCCCTGTCCCTGCCCCTGCCCCAGCCCCGGCGCTCCGCGGGCAGCACGGGCAGCGTTCTGAGAGCTGATGCTCCGCGTCTCCGCGTTCTCCCATTTAACTCTTCACATCTGCGTGTGAGTGCGTGTCTGTGGGTGATTAAATCATCTAAAGGCTACCGAAAAGACACACAATAATTCAGATGAAATTAAATCCCGGAAAGGAGGGGGAGGGAAAATAATGTCCAGTTCACTGCGACCAGTGAATGGTTTGTGGAAATGCTTATCCTAGGAAGCATATTGCACAAAAACAACAAGAAACACACTTTAATAAATCTCTAAATTCTTCCTAAATAATTAAGTAAAACAAATTCTGAAGGGGTTTCCAAGAAATTCAGGTATGTGATGAGCCACAAGTTTACATGACTAGAAATACATTTTAGCAAACACTGTTTAGCATCTACTAATTCATTCTTAGAAACACAACTGTTACCTTATTATTTCTCCTTTTTCCCCCCTTTCTTTCCTTCCTGTAGCCCATTAAAGTGCTCCAGGGACTTACTGTTGTGCATCCCTTGTCCTGACTATAATTGCCCTCCAGGTAAATCCTCATGACTGAGATGTCCTAAACACAGCCAGGCGCTCTCTAGGGCAGCAAACGTGATCTCCACAGTTTAAGGATCGAGTACTGGCCATGTCCCAGTTCCACAAGCACCAGAGGGGCCAGAACTAAGACTGTTTACCTTATTAAAATCTGTAATTATTGACGAACTTCTTGTACATGCTCTCAAGAAGGGGTCAAATCCATTTTCCTCTCAGAAGATGAACTTATTTAATGAACCATGTGGCTACAATAAAAATCTAAACATAGAAGAAAGCTCAGATTTAACACACATAATCCAAAATACTCAATTTTAAAACTTAAGAATAACACAGCATTCATTTATTTTCTAGAATATTCAACACAGTACTAAACTGTAAAACTATTTTGTAAACACATTAAATTTTGGCCCCTAAGACTACAACATTGTAACTAAATGGGTAAATGAAAAATATTTTAGTTACAGCTAAGGCCTCTCAATATATTTCAAGGATAATGAATGAATCCTTAAATCGATACCATAAAATATAAAGAATTTATAAATAATTAAGACATTTATCTTCATGGTAGAGAATAAAGTTATTGTATGTAGTTTAGATATGAAAATGAAATTCCTGTATAAAACTGGTACCATTTTTATCATTTGTAGAGCTCAGTAGCACTGCTTATTAATAATAGATTAAGCAGTTGTAGCCAGCTATATAAATTGGCAGTTGATTGCAAAGGGACCTAAAATTGCAATAGCACAGCATAGCAGTTAATGCAAAAAATGGCCCTTTCATTTGTAAAATAACAAAAACCCTGCACCTTCAATTGCTGTGCTCAGGTTGTAGCTGTTGTAAGGCAAAAATGCAAGTATTAGGACAAAATTAAAGCGATGTGGTAGTAGCATTTACCAGTAAATATGAGTACAAATAGAATTAAGTTTCAACACTTCCTTCTCATTGAAAATTAAAGCAAAATATTCACCAGTTTACATGACGGATTCAGAAACACTCGATCTGAGAAAGTCAAAAGGCATACCTAATGTTTCAGTGTTGTACTACTATGAGCTACTTCATACAGTACAAACGAGTCCTGTACCTTTGAAAGAATTCCACTCTGCGAACTGCTAATGAGTAGCTTTTCAGAAGCAAGCTGCTTTTACAGGGGTTTAAAAGAAATTCCTTTGTATCAACTTAGTTGTATGCAAATTAGGTTTAAAAAAAGAAAGACCTGGATGGGGATTGAGAGTAATGAAACATTGCAGTGCACAACATAGATGAAATGTAAGGGTAAACATACTTTTGTATGTGTTAAAGTCACTGCTTCATGCTTACCACTGAAAGTCTTACTAGAAAACATCTGCTTCTATAAAAGCTAAAGTCAACTTGGCAAAAGCAAGCCCTAAATGGACAGTTTCCATTTAAAATGCCTAAACCCAGGAACAAAATTAAAAGAATGTTGAGACAGTGGAAGTATCCACTTTTATAAAAGTAACACACAGCTTTTCAGCAATTCAGTTGGGTCAGTGTTTGGATCATGTAAGTATTCTTCCAATCAGGCACGATTAAAAGTACTAGAAAACTGCAAGAGATATGAGAGTCACTTACATAATAAAACCTTGACCAACATGAAAAAGAAAATATTATAACATTTTCCTGTAGTTTGAAAAAGGTGTACATAGAAAAATAGTGAATAGTGCATGACTAAGCACATGAAATAAGAAAAATGTACGGGTCAACTCATATATAGTAATTCAACCTTCATCTTCTGATTTACTTACTGTAAAAAAATCTATTATAGCCACAATTTGGTAGTGAACTGTAGCCATCTACTGGAATGAATAGATAAAGCAAATGTTTAAGACAATGTTCCTCACCAGGAATTCAGTTTGCTTTGAATGCTCTAGTATACACCAGAAAAATGAACAGTGTTAGATGCTATTAATACTGGAAAAGAAATACCTCTCTGAGCCAGTGCAGGCTAAACCATGTCAAAAATGCAGTAATTCATTTGGCAAGCACATTTAAAAAAATGCAATTCTTCTTACAATAGCAATGCATAGATTGTTCACTATCAATGGTGAAATTTTATCTTACGATCACTGAATTTACATTTTCAAAAGCATTTAATAGCAAGTGTTTCAAGCTAAACAAAATACTACTTACTATTAATTTTAAAGCAAATCAATTTAAATAATTTCAGCACATTCTTATTATAGGACACTTTCATTAATCACCATCAACATGTAAAATAGTTCTAATAAGCTTAACTTTATTTAAAAAAAATTGAGGAAATATCAACCTGTGCCAAAGTCTGCTGCTATTCTGAAACTTGAGAGCTTATCTCAATACTTATGGCAATATTCTGAATACAAGCACTCTGGTTACATCCAGCTTTCATGAGGTAAGGATTACTATTCCTAGAGGAACTAATCCAACCTATGTTCAGCTTTTAAGGACATCTTCTAAGACATCTCAAATTCTATCAGGACAGAAGTGCATGTTGAAGGGATAGGGAGAACCTGCAGAAAAATCCAAACTAATTATGGAGGGAAAACAACCTGCAGAAAGAGATGGTAGTACCTTCTGTTAGAGGAGATGCAAGCTCTTGGAAGAGTGAGCAAGGTCTCCCCTTGGGCTCAGAGGAAGGGACTGAGAGGGAAAGTATGTCTGCTTCTTCCAGAGGAGTTTCATTGAAAAGCATCACTTCCTTGTATCTCCAAGATCCACCATCATGGCTGCAATAATATCACTACTAACAGTATGTTCTCAAAGACACTACTAGTAGCACAGTGCCAAAGGACAGTAACTCAGTCCCAAGCTGCAGGTATCCAGGTATGCCATGAGATGCAAAGGTGCTGATAAAATTGTTGAATGGGGAAAGGGGAAACCAGTCACAGTAAAACCCTCTTGTCCCACTCTTAATGCAGTTTTTGGCCAATTTAATTAATTTATCAGTACACATACCCCTCTGTCCCCAGGCATTTTGGCCCTCCAAAGGCAACATCAGAGTCTCTTCCAAGCATTTCAGGGGTCTAAGGCACTCAGTTCATGTTATGCATAAATGCAGTCAAACATGTTACATCTGGGCCCTAAAACAGACATGGGAGATTTCTCAAGATTTAATGTCTGCCTTGAGTAACATTAGCCCATCAGAATAAGGTATGATGTTTAATCACTATAGAAGAAGGGCAATCCAAGAAGATGGGAACCATAATGATCTACATTTTTAACCTTATGAGTTGCTTCTGGAACTGTTTCCTGGAAAAAGGGTCAAATAAAGCTGCAAAGAGAAGTGCAGGATACTGATAGTATTCAAAGAACAACACAGAACATACACACACACACAATCACATACACAGAGTATGCCCTCCAAAATGGGAGATTGACCAGAAAATCCGTATGCCACGGTTAACACCTATATAACTCAGCTTCTACAGCTCAAAGGAGGCCAGCACAGTATTAAGCAAAAATTATGACACAGAAAACTCAGCAGATCTCTTCAGTCAGAAGGATGTTAAGGTCTCCTGAGCTGTGCCTGAAATTTCACAAGTACATGTGAAGATCTGCTCTAATGTATTTATTGAGAGACTAGCAATGCCAGGTGTGAAAAACAACTTTTCCTCTCAAAGAAATCCATTATTTAAGTTTTGTGGCCTGAGATGATCAGCAGCATTCAATAATTTTTAAAAAAAATCACAAATCACTATCTAATAAAGTGAAATGTAACTAAAGAATTTTAAATGGAAAATATCATCTTGGCAAGTCACTTACAAAAGTCCATTAATGAAATTAATTGTTAAGGTATAAACAGTAAAAATTATACACAGCAAATTCAGA
>VWZD01012668.1:144147-187254 GCA_013396695.1 Sakesphorus luctuosus
ATAGGAACATTGCTAAAAATGTCCTTTCAGTTTGTAGGAATGTAGCAAAAAATGTCTGTGTGCATGTTTTAAATACTGAAAATTTTCCTAAAAATCCAAACCTACCTTATACCCATCTTCCTCAGTCGATTTTTAAGAAGTCAAAAAGGAGGGAAAAAACAAAAGAAATAAGCAGCCCCTCTTACTTGAAACATGTAACTACATCCCCAAAAATTCTGTTTCTGAAAGCAAAGGCAAGAAAAAGGCAAAGGAATAATAGACACTTTTTTAAAATCAAACATTGTCTATAAATTCTGTTCAAAATCTCAATTGCAGAGCAATGCATTTTTCATGTTCTACCTGAGGCATAAAATTCGAAAAGTGCATGATAAGCCTTTTCACTGCATTTTACCAGGCAAATGAAACAAAAAATTTAAATGCTGGGCAACCAAGACTTGCTCATCTAACCCAGGTTATCAGCCAATTTCAGAGCCAGACTTTCAAAAATTCAATTCAAACATGCAGCAGTTTGCTACTGAAAACAGACACTACCCCTGAAATAATGGGATATCTTTTACAGCCATGGATATGGAAAAGAAAACAATTAACACACATCTGCAATAAGGAAATGAGTAGCAGACGGTTTATTCCAAATGTTAAAACATTAGTAGTGTCCAATTTCTCTGTCATGTAGTTTCTGCTGTGGAGCTGAAGAAAATAAACCCTGAACTTCAATTAAAAAAAACCAAAACAACATAGCAAAATTACTGCCTTTTTCATCACTAAGTGAATTATATATTGTGTACTTTATGGCATGTAAATATGAGGATCATTTGTAAAACTGAGGCATAGCAAACACAAAAAATTCAGCTTTTTGCCTCTTTTTTTTAAAGACAAAAATTTCAAAATAATTTGTCTGTGAAAAAGGTGGTATTTGGAGACAACAGCACACCATGATGCTGCACTGACATTTCACCTTTAAAAAGTGCCCAAGCAGTTTCAAAAGCTTTTGAAACACAATTTATCCTCACAACTAGCAGAGGGCTTATTACTATGAATCTAAAAGTCAGAGGATAGAATATTAACTACTGTAGAAAAGAAAACATAGTGCAGGACCTTCTGTTTGTGACAAAATTACAGAGTTAATGTTCCTGAAAGATCACTTCACCTTTTAAAGCATGATTTTTAAAAAGGTAAAATTTATAGCAATTAAAGCTAATGAAGAAATGCAGCATGAGCTGCTTATGTTCAGGAACTAATAGGTCCACTGAGCATTTCTGAGATTATTTAGCCATCAATGATAATGAATTGACATTGTCAGTGGTGTTAATGTACCAATGCTCTATAGTGCCACTAATCCGATAGCCAATCCTAGCAATTTTATTTTTTTTTATGTTGTTACTTTATTTTTTTAACCAACACACTACCCAATCCTTTTAATTAAAAGAGTAGAAATACGGCATAAGCTATTGACGTTTTCTTCTCCTCTTCCACATACAGAGATGGCATATTCATTATATGGACTACGGTTCAAACTGCACTGGTCATTCCTCCTTCAAATCCCACTCAGTTCTTCAGGAAAGTTAGCTACAGTACACAAATGTCTTTTCCAAATAAATCAGTGTTAGTATGTAATTGTTAAAATACATTTTTGGTGCACAGTAAGTGAAATGCAATGATTATTTAAAGAGGGATATAAATCATATTTTGTGAGCACAGGATATTGTGGTGTGTGTCTCTTCAGCTGATTGTTTTGCCATATCTTAATACCACAGCTTCATGTTGATGAAATTAGCAATACAATAGTATACAAAACCAGAAAATGAGTACCTGCTTGGCTACCAGGTATGGCATGTCAGTGACATACAGTGAGCAGTCAGCTTAGAAAAGCGACCAGCATTCCAATCCAAAGTTTAATTCATGCATATATGTTTTGCTCTCTCTCTTGCATAACCATTGTGCAGCACAACTGAGAGTTGTGTAATTTCTGAGACAGGTTCTGTCAGACATGTCAATCCTGAAGTGATGGAATGAGTTTTTGAAAAAATGAGGGACTATGCCAAGCCCTAATAATTTTAATTCTCTTTTTTATAAAAGATACTGTATTAGCTATTTTGAGATTTATTCTACTTTTCGTCTCACAATGAAATAGTTAACTGATAGGATGATTTTCAGTTCAAATTAAAAGAGAATTGAATAAAGAACCAATGCCAAGTTTGTGGATAACTTCTAAAGAACAGAGCTTAGCCTCAGCTAAACACTTCTGTGGATCTGTAGTTGTTAACTATCTTCCATGTCAAATTCTTGGCAATTCATACAGCAGCAATAGTAAATAAGATTTTTAAAACAATATAAAATAGCCTACCAAGTTCATTTTAACCACGCTGCAAAATAAGGAGTAACACAACTTATTCTACTACTGGTTTACAGCAGATTTAAGAATTGGGCTTATGCATTTTTATTTCTTGTTTCAAGAAGTCAGCAATTAATTCTCTTAAGTGAGTAAACCCATCCAAAGTATCTCATAATGCTACATGCAAAATCATTTGAAAAACAGAGAGATGAATCAGTGAAAATCACTCAGCTGCATCTTCAGCTGAAGATTCACTTGTCCTTTAAAATGTGTAACTCACTTTGTCCTGCAGTAGATTGGTACACTAAGGCTAAAAAAACCCTCTTGCTGAATATTATCCCCAACATCACACCACAGCATTCATGTGTGCACTGCATCATCTAATTGAACCTGTGCTCCTCTACACATTAGCCATAAGACTGCTATAGCAGATTACATAGGTTTGAGTAAAATATTTTATATGATGCATATATTAGTTAATTTCTTCAGCATAATAACATTAAAATATACTTTTAATCAGAACTAGGGTATTAAAATCCAACTTCGAATGTCCTATGATGTACCATATATGCCATGGCATTTTAAAACCTTTTAAACATTTCTGCTAAATTAATTAGTTTTGCATTAAGGAGTCTCAATGCCTCCTATTAAATGCAACACATTTGAAGGACAATTAAACATTATGAACGATCCTTCTGAGGAAATAATGATTGTAAAAAGAAAAACAAGATTTTTTTGGGTAACAAACAGGAACACAAGCATCCATAAAAGACTTCAATTTATTTTAAGTCTTATGCCTGCGATATTTTAGATCCGTTTGTTTGAAAAACCTGTCTTCTGTTTTGTTTTCGTAAAGAATGAAAAACCTAATGGAGTCCAGAAATCTGTTAATGGTACTAAAATTATAACAGTATAGCAAAAGAAAAAACCCCACACAGTAAAGTCTATATTATATATTTTTTATGTCTTTAAATGGAATTTACAGTTCTCCCTGGCAATGTGAATGAACATCCTATAATTTAGTCAATTTACAGATTACAGGTTCAAATTGACCTTGTAGCCCATAAAATTGCTCATCTTCAGTGCAGGATTAGAAGTGGGAAAAGAATGTCATAACTGTATTTAAGGAATTTACCATAACAATGGAAAGGAGGATATGCATGCATAATTTTAGCCACTCTTGCTCACATCACAGTTTTCAATTCTGAAACAATGCATATCCTGCGCTCTTCTCCTGGTTAACCATGGTGGAGACTGTTTCAATTTACTCACCCACAGACATGACACTTGTATTCCCTCATCCCAAGGTGCCTCTTGACATGGTTTCTGGCATCTCCGAGCTGAGCTGTTGCAAAGTGGCATATCTTGCACTTGAATGGCTTTGATCCTAAGTAAAATTTAGCATAAGATATGAGTTGAATTAGAATAAAATATCACCCACGGTTAAAGAAATAAAAAATCCTGAGAAAAAATAACCTTTTAAAAAGCCTATCCTACATTTAACCTGTTTGAGATTCTTGCCTAATAAAAAAACTTGTACATACATTTATAACTCCCAGGACACAGACAGTATATAATATACATAACTCACTGAAGTTTCCTCAAGTTCAAGACCACAGAAATTGAGGCAACTTTTATTTTATTCTTTTTCTTACCATTAAAACCCCCACAAAATATATTAAAATGAAGACAATATAGTAAGTAGACAACATTTCAACAAGATGGTAAAAGTTGTTCTACCCCTTTCCCCATTTCCAAATGCTGAAACTCAGGTAATGGTCTTAAAGAGGCTTGGCATTGGTGTAAACTGCAAAATGTACTTGTTTTTGTAAGGAAATATTTTTAGGGCAAAGTAATTTTACAAGTCTTCTGACTTTGAATAGATTTCATATTAGCACTAGTATTTCAGATTTGTTCTGTCACACACAGAAAATGATTCATCACCCAGCTATTGTAATGGCATGCAATGTATGAATATACAGTGGATAAAATATTATGCCTTTATGACTGTTTTATGGTCAAGAATTTATGATTATTCTGCAAACCAGAAGTATTGACATTTTGGCTATTATTTATTTCAAGAACAAACTTTAATATTAAATGTCTGCTGCAGACCAAAGAACTCTGAAATTATTTCTCCAAGGAAGAAGTATCAGCCTATTTCTTGTATCACATCAATTCAGGAAAAATCAAATTATTTGCCTATCTTAATTAATAGTGATCCTCTCTCAAGATGGAAAAACTGAGTTTTACTGACATAATTAAATTTGGCACATGTCAGTCCCCATGTTATTATGCAGCAAGATCATTCTAGTAGCACTTTACAATGTTCTGACCAGTAAATCCTTAAATCAATAAATCAAAGTCATAGAATTGCAGTTATAAGTAAGTACAATATGGTCACAGAGTCTTTATATTATGTTTAGTATATGTTTTGTGAAGTACTTCTTCCAATATTGTTAAAAATAATATGAAATATGTGATCTTTAATAAATATACATAAAGAGCTCTGATAAGAAAAATGTTGCGCTGTATCATACTTGATCAATGGACCTTTTTACTTTGCCCTTGAAAACTGAACATCCTCCAAGAATCCACTGGTGAAATTCAGGATCTTAGTAAAAATTTTTAGAGTCTTAAATTTTAATTTAATTCCCAAAAGCTAACGAAAAATGAAGCATTCCATTTTAATCTTCTAACTGAAATAAAAAAGTCAACAGTACTAAGCACGGGCAGACAAGGTTGAATATTTCACAGTTCAATGACAATGAAGCCAGATCTCTTAATACTTCTATTTCTACTGTTGAGAGTAGATGTAAAATATATTTAGCACCTCAATGGTTATATCTAGTCAGTTTTATATGTTTAAATGTCAAAAGCAGGTTCAGACTGCAGCTCACAGCAATCACATTCTATCTATCACACTAAAAACCCCCAGTTTATTTAAATGCTCCTGATAAAACTAAATTAATCATTAATTTGGTGACATTTCAAATCAACACTGCATTCTACAAAGAGACTCATGAAAATAAAAAAAACCTGTCTTTGCATTAAAAGAATATTAAAAGTTGACGTTTTAACTTATGATCTTTAATTGCACAATTAATAACATCAAGGCCACAGCTGGAGTAGACTTTTTTAAAGTCTATTGGTGTTTATACTGCTCTTTCTCTCATAGAATTCAAATGCCATGTGGATTCAACCCTATGTTCCTTTAGTTTCTCTCCTACTGATTAAATTGTAAATTCGTTCCTCATTCTGTTACTGCAGGTGTCCCACAGGGCTTCCATACAAGACCTTTGCTGTTTTCCATTTACATGACTCCTTTGTGTAGAACTCAAGTTCAGACCAATCG
This sequence comes from Sakesphorus luctuosus, assembly GCA_013396695.1. Taxonomy (NCBI): domain Eukaryota; kingdom Metazoa; phylum Chordata; class Aves; order Passeriformes; family Thamnophilidae; genus Sakesphorus; species Sakesphorus luctuosus. The sequence goes on from VWZD01012668.1 coordinate 149,835, forward strand.
TGGCTAAAGTGTGCTGACAATACAGAAATGTATTATTCTGTTGACTGCTCTCATCCAAAAATCACTGAGGCCTTGAGGGGTTTTGATTTTTTTTTCTCAGATCCAGAGCTGAATATCTGTTAACATCTCCATTTAGACTCCATGAAAATTCAGGAGGTGGCAACCTCCTCAGGACTTACCACCTGAAACAAAAGCAGCGGATCTCCCTTTTAGGTTGCTGGTGCCAAATTTGTACCAGTGTGTTCTTGAATGGAACAACTCAAAATTTTGTATTAAAAATGAAGACAGTGGACTAAGAGTTAAATTAATGGGGAAAAAAAATCTGTATTTGCCAAAAACAAAACAAAACAAAAACACCACAGCAACAAAAAGTAAAAACAAAGAAACAAAAAAACCACCAACACACCAAATTGAATATAAGGCTAAATTTAAGAGTTCTGGTCAGGCAGAGACAAACCATGCTACTATTTTATAAAAATAAAAGACTCGAGTTCCCAGTCCTTACATTACATTAGGACAATACAGACCCAAAGCTGTAAGAAAAAAATCACTGTCTCAGCTTTAAGCCACAGGGAACATCATTGCACCTGCAGGCATAGCTGTGTTCCCAGCTCAGGCCCAAAACAAAGTGAGCAGAGCCACATGAAATATCATCAGACCATTTCCTCCTATGTTTATGACATGGGGAGTAAGATACCACACTTACATCAGGAAAAACTGACATTAACTGAGAAATCTGACAAGAAAAGTAACAAAGATGATGTGTTTGCAGGTGATTTTTCCTCAGATGTTGATTGTTAATTAAGTTCATGGGACCTCCATCAATTGCGAACTAAAGTCTTCCACCTTTACTACTCCTTTTATTTTTCTTTACACTTCCTCATTTTCACTTGTCAACATGTGATGGACTCATTTGTTATGTCCTCTCTAGCAAACCTTCGCTTTCATTTGCAATGTGAAAATCTCCTACATTATTTAATGGTATTTTGAAACATTATTTTTGTATTAATGGAAATCATTAGTTGTATCTTTCTAATACTTTCCCTTCCCCCCATCAACCAAAACCATCATTATTCAATTGAAAAACAAAAAGACAAGGAGTTACACACACATACACACATATATAAACATATTTCTCCACATCCAGAAGCTGAAGAAATATTTTTTTAAAGCACATAATCAGAACAACAAACGGGAACATGTGTAGCTGTGCTCCTATTATGTACCTGTTGTTACTCTGGAACGGATCAGAAACTGGAGATACTGCACTTTGCCTCACCAAAGTTATAAACCAGTGTTTACATAGTTGGTGGAGTTGGTCATTTCCCTCTGCCACCACTCCCAATAACCTAAAAATATTTGTTTCTTATTAAACTGCATCCACTGTGATATAGATTGGAAGAAAAGGTCCTCAAAGAAAACCACAAATACGAAAATACGTATTGGAAGAGAAACCCTTCTTCCCATTAACTATCAATAAAAGTCACCATATTACTATTTGTGTGAATAAGCAAAGCACAAGAAAAACATTTCATTTAAGGGTGCAGTGAGAAAGAAGTCTGATAAAACTCCATTTTGTAAGCTTTTATCTCTCTGCAGGCACTACCAAAAAATGACTTGCAAAATTAAATGTATTCTTTTACTGCTTTGCATATTTAGTTCTATCCGAAGGCACAATAAAAATATACTCCATGATGAGTCCTACGCACAAGATGTTAAAAAGTACACTAACTTTTACTAAATGTTACAATCAATGATGTAACTTATGTAAGTAGGGTTGCTTTGTCATATATTGATAGTTACCTCACTTTCACATCCACATTAACTTGATTTTAAATGCAATTAATACATATAGTCAAGGAAGACTAATGGACTACATTCTGCACTTAACCTGGTGGACATTTTCAAATGGCACAAGTGACCAGTGCAAACCTATTTTGCATTGTAAACGACTAAATAAATCTTAATGGATTAAGAATGATCAGCTATCAACACACAAGGGAAATTAAGTGCTGAAATGCCTACATTGATTATTTTAAATTATTAGCCTTACTCTGTTCTTGAATTTGTATGCTTTTAGTGAGCTTTAACACATTTACAAGACTTATTGACTATAATTACAAGAGAATTCAAGTAATGGACACATCAATTATAAGCAACATGTCTTGACCAGACAGTTGCATAAAGAATTCTAAAGAGAGCTCCATTAGCATCCACCCCCTTACTTTTATTCGGTTTTATCTGCCGTAAGAGGGCATATTAAGGGCTTATACAGCTGTTCTGACCATGTGAACATGAGCATCCCTCTAAAGACTTAACACTGCATTCGAAGCTGGATATTAGCTGAAGCAATACAGATAACTACAGTATTGACAAGACAGAAGTAATGCTGAAAGTATTAAGTACGTGAGTTATTGGTATACATGAATACTGCAGTTATAGTAAAATACTTTGAAAGGTTTGAAATACAATGTCCCTGTTCCTCGAGATTAATTTTAGGATTTGTTGTCCAGTCATGCCCATGCTTTTTCATAAAACCACCTTATAAAACTATTTTAGGATTATGCCAGGAATTACCATTCTTTTATATTTCTTTTTTCTTACCTTTTTGTTCTCTTCATTGTAACCATGCACAAAGTTTCAAATACTGCATGAATTTAAACTATAGCTTCCATAATAAGCCATTATTTAAAAGTACAGTAAAATAAACCTTACAGTTTTAATGAAAATATGTTCATTGAAATGTGAATTTATTATTCAAATCCACTCATAAATTCAACCATGGAGACACCACTTGTCTAAGCAGAGCTCAGTGATTTAGAAAAGCTGTCTATTTAAAATAAAGAATGTATGGCAGGTTTATAGAAACATCGCAGTGAATTTTTACATAAATTTAGAACTGCAGCTTATGCATTTTTCTACAGAAATGTTTTTAAATTTTTCCACTTAAAATTAAACATAAAAATGAATTGAAAGTGTGATCAGCACAGAAACTATATCAGATGCTACATCCCTGTGCATCACTGCACACCACCTTCCAAAAACGCTGACCAATTCCAATCCCTGTAACTCATTTCTACAAAAACCTCTTGTTGCTTATTATTGGTATGTATTTAGGAATGATGTAATATCAAATGCCTGTCCTGAAACATTATGTAATGCTGAAAGTTTCACTGAATTCAAATGAAATAAACAATTTGGATATTAAACAAGAGCAAGGAAGAGAAAGTTAGAAAGAACAGCTAATTGTTCTCTCAAACCATCACTGAATCATTATATAAATTTAAGAACCAATAAATGGTTACAATTTAGATCAAAAAGAAAGAAATCTCTCTATATGAAACAAAAAGTAGAAGGATGACTGCGCTTCAAATGTTCTTATATTTTCTGACCTGTGATCACTGTATTTCATACCCCTGTAGATAACTTTGAATTTCATCACAGGCTCATCAGGCAACACGAATGCCAGTTCATAAGAAATGCTGAGGAGATTAACAATCAGAAAAAGACCAATGGCATAATTCACAGTTTGAAAGAGACCACTTGCAAAGAGAGCATTTCCATACCTGTATGGGTACGGATGTGAGCTAGGAAGGCCATGGAATTGCTACTTCTACACATCTTCCCACAATACTTGCAGACATTGCCTTGGTTCTCTTCCCTCTCCCTGTTTATTTGCTCAGTGTCTTCCACAATGTACTTATTGACTTCCCGCAGCAGCTCTTCATGTTGCTCTTTGATGTGGAGAAACAAGCTCTGCTCCGAATCGAAGGGCTCTGTGCACTTCAAACACTTGAAGGTTGCACCTCCTTCAGGCAGCTCCTCCACGCTCGCCTGCTCATTTCGCATGTGCCCAGCGCTGGCCAAGTGCTGGTGAAGGTTGCTCTCCGTGTAAAATGATTTTCCACAGAGTAAGCAATGAAAATGTTTTTCTTTTGAAGGATGTTTCATGGCTATGTGAACATTTAGTCCGCTCAAACCATCTGCTAGAAAACCACAGTCATCGCAACGAATACGTGTCGATTCCCCAAGGGAAATTCCTTCTGACTTTTTCTTTTTCCCACCACTTGGTGAAGTGTCTGCTTTCACTGTGAGCTCACTAGCTTTCACTGCACCTGACATCTGTCCTTCTCCAGAATGGTCAATGGCCTCCCCATCTTGATGACTTTTTAACCTCACTATAGAAGAATCAAACTTGCCAAAATTTTGCATTGCCTTTCCTTTATCATCAGAACTGGTAACTGTTCCTAAAACCTCATTACTACTTTGTTGCATGCCCTCAGCTGTTGAGCCATCTGCCTCCCAAACTTCGTTATTTATAGTTACTTCAGCTTCATGTTGTGCTTCCATAAGGGCTTCTTCCTCCTCCCCAGTAGGATCCTCTCTGAAACTTCTGTCACCATCTAAACTATGTATATTTTGTACAGTTTCTCCAATGTTTCCAGCAAAATTTGATTGCTCTACTGCACTACTTGTTTCTGGAAGACTTAGCATAAGTGGGTTATTTTTCTTCGGTGATATTATTTTGACACTGTCTTTGTTTCTACACTCTACTTCAGGGTTTTCACTATTTTCTTCCAAGGTTTCCTTCCCTTTTTCTGAGTTCAAGCTTGTGTTGCTTGATCTATTTTGATTTTTTTCAGTGCAATTATCATCTGAGTTGAGCAGCTTCTGACCCTGCTTACTTTTTTGCACCTCACAAGTACCTGTTTCTTTAACTGATACTTCCTTGGCAAGTGCAACTTTATCTTTCTGAGGAGTTTGCTGGAATCCTTCACAAGAAAGGGGTTTTCCTCCATTTTTAGACTCCTCATCAAGTTCATCTCCAAGTGCATTTTGGGAACTGACATCTTTAGGGGTTCCTGGAGATGCATTTTCATCTAAAACAGTACACTGAGTTAAGCTTTTACCCATATGATCACCTTGTGCTGCATTTTTGGCACATTTTGTTTCACCTAAAAGAGTTTTTGATTCTCCTGCACTGTGATGGTGCTCCTCTGGAGGCAAAGCAGTGCCTTCTTTAACAATATTTGCTGTATTTGCTTCCTCCCCAGAAGAAGAATAAACATAAGATTCCCTTCTTATTTTATGTTTCTCTGTTGCTGCATGCCTAATCATCTCTCTGCGAGTAACAGCATAGTAGTCACAAGCCATGCAATAGTATTCAAATTGTTTTGTGTGTTTTCGCTTCACATGCAGCTCTAAAGAAGCAGCAGAATGAGCAATGAAACCACAGTGTACACACTTGTTCTCGTTTGCACCCACTGCTCTTCTCTGGAACCTCGGGTCACTGTCTGGAGCAACCTTGGCTGGTTCCAGAAGCACACGTTGGTTTAGATTTAATGGATTGCTTGCAGGCTGCAAATCCGGCAGCCTACTGGTATTTGTAACTTTTAGCTCAGCATCTCCTCGCTCAACTTCCTGGTTGTCTAAGACAGAATTTTCCAAATCTGATGACTGGCCACCGTCCTCAACATGTTCACACAAGGCAGTCATGGGGCTGTCAACCTTCTTGATCATGGATTCAGCATTACCTCCTTCAGGGCTAACAATGATCTCCGAGTTCTGTTTTCCACATCCTTCTATTTCAACACGACTTCTGTGTTTTTTGGTTGCACAGTGGCGTTCCATATCTCCTTTGGTTACAGTGTAATAGTTGCAAACCTTACACAAATAGCTGTATTGATGACTGTGCTTCCGCCTGATGTGAACAGTCAAATTCGTAACACTGGAGGCTAAAAGACCACAATGGGTACAGGTCCTCGAAATAGTGCCTTTGTGTTTCCCTCTTTTGGGTGTATTAGCTAAAACCAATTCACTGTCACCAATCCTTTGATCAAATGGAACAAGTTCCTTATTTCTAGATATGGTTTCTACAGAAGAGGATGAAACATGCATAATTTCTTTATCTAACTCAGTATTTCCACTCCCAGAAACAGAAGTATCCACCACTGGTTTAATACCACCAACACCAACACAAACCTTTACAATACATTCTTCAAAACGTAGTCCAATGTTGTTTTTCCTGGCATTTTCAAGATGCTTGCTTCTTTTGATATGCTTCTCCATTCCTTCCTTGCTCAGTGAGTAGAGATTACATGCTTTGCAAAGGAAGTGATATTCTTGTGCGTGTCGGAGTTTTATGTGCCGTGTAAGAACTGTGGAAGATCTTGTCTTATAAAAACACTTTTTACATTGAAATTGGGTTTTATTCAGAACAGAATGTTTTAGTTCATTTCTGTGATTTATGAAGGAGGAGTCTGGAGTTTTTTCTTGCATTGATACTTCCATTTCCTTTGCAAGTCTTTGGCTATTGTTTGATACTGAGTCAGCGTAAGTTACCACTTGCAAGGTCTGATCACTGTTACTCAATGGAGTAGCTTGCTGAAATAATGAACCATCATGGTTCTCATTTTTTTGATGACTTATCAGCTCTTCTTCTACTTGGAAAAAAAGAACACATGTTGGACAACTATGGGACATATTATGCACTTGACTCATATGGTTTTGAAGGTTAATCACCTTCAAGGTGGTAAATGAACAGAGTTGACAATTAAAGCTACAATCACCCATCTGATGTTCACTGTCCTGACAGTGTTGCTTTGTCTCTTCCCTGACTCCAGAGGAATAACTACACGTCTGACAATGAAACTGGATCCTTTTTGTATGAAGCTTTGCAACATGAGATTCCAAGCTTCCTCTGTTCTGAAAAACATGACCACAATCCATGCAAGTATGAAGAGCACCATGATCAGCAGTAAGTTTAACACCAGAATCTTTAGCATCTTCATTGCCAGAAGAAAGGGTATTTGGCTTATCTTCAGTAAGATCTTGAATTTCTGCAGTAGTGAAACAATTACTTTTAGCATCTGTTTCTAATTCTCTATGTGACATAGGGCTTGAATCACCAGGATTAAGCTTTGAGCTGGAATCGGGGTTCACGTCTACTCTCTGAGTTTCAGACTTGTCTCTCTTACTATTACCCAACAAGTTGTACCTTCTTTTAACCTGCCTTTTTAATCTAAAAGACCTACTCTGTCCAAATGAAGACCTTAACAAAAAAAGGTTTCTTTTATGTTTCAGTCTGTTGAACCTCCTTGTCCTGTGTAAACTGTTAAGAAGCTTTTTGGTAGTTAATGGGAGTTCTGTTTTCTGCAAATTACTTTCTGATGGTCCCGGTATTTCTAGTTTTTTACTGTGGACTTCATCATTTCTTTCTATACCAGAAGGCAATGTTTCTTCTGCCATAGTACATGTTTTTTCAGTGGGTGTATTTGAAGATGGTATCATTTCAAGAAGTTCACTGCTGTCCTTTTCTTTAGGCAAGTTTACTTTTGAGCCTTTAAGTGTAGTGCAAACACTTAATTCTTTTGCATCAGCAATTCTTGTCCTTAATTTATTGGTCCCAGGTTTTGCTCTGACTTTCCTGTCTTTGGTTGCAGTAGATTGTTGGTTTTTAAAGGATTTTTTTGTCAATATCTGTACAAATCCTCCCCGTGCAGCAAGATTTTGGCGTCGAAGGTGAGTCTTGCCAAGGAAATGAGAATTCAGGAGATTCTCTTCAGTACTCTGAAAACCACAAAGTTCACAACAAAATAACCTGGACTTCTCATGGTCTTGCTTAACATGCATATGCAATGTTGAACTACATTCATCTATGCAATTACAATGAGGGCATGTTTTCTCTTTGGATGGTTTAGAGAGGCTTTCTGGTTTATGCTTTTCCATATCAGAGCAGGAAGGCAAACATAGATCACTCATTTTGCCTTTAAGATCTTTGTCTGTATTTCCAGCTGTAAAGACAACACTGATGTCTTCTGAAGAAGACAACTTATGAGGAATAGCAGCTGATACCTCTTGCGAATGTTTATTTTCATTGTGAATTTTCAATATGGAATCATCAGCAGCACATCTGAAATCATAACGCAGGCACAGGATATCTGAATTAAATATGTCACTACCAGGACAAGTGGTGACTCCTTCCTTTTTTACAGCTTCAGCCATCATACCACCTGGTTCTCCAGGTAGCACTTTTTGCAATTTCCTTCCACTATCTTTCATGTCTTCTGAAGAGCTCTGCTTTCTTTTTCTGGTGGCATTTTCAGGTTTGTCTGCTTCAACAACATCCAGGTTTGGTGATCCTGACAGTGCTCTTTCATTTGTGCCATTCCCTTTCCCTTTGTTTTCAAGGTCCCTGAATACTTCATCTGATAGAAGCCTTGTTTCCTGCTGAGATGAAGAGTCACATCCAGCAGTTTCTCCTGATGTATTTCTTGAGGATTCTTCTGGCAACTCAACTTGCAAATTCTCATCAACATCATCTCTCTTCTTAGTTTCCTCTCCATCCATCCTTACCATTGATATTATCAATTTAGATCATTTGGCTTTGCACCTACAAAACAAAAGAGCTATTATTAGTCTTTCATGCACAATCAGAAACTTTTAAAACTCCTGCAATATAGAAAATTAAAATCATGGCAGGAAGACAGACACATTGAGACATATAAGGCTGCATTTTTAGCATGGTATTTAAACCACCTTCTATGCACTTGGTTACAGAGCTCTCACTGTGATGAGCACCATGTGATCAAGCACTAGATTCAAGTTTTTGGTTTATCAAGTAATCTGCTACATGCTCAAACTTAGGCAGACAAGCCCAACCTTTGTTTCTGGAAGCATATTTAGGACACAACATAATAACAGCTTTCAGGGAACTGGTCATGGAATGTTTAACAGTTCATGAACTAGAAATGCAGGTTCCCAAATTTAAAAGCTCCAAGGAAGAAATAATCATGACTGAAACAACAAGCAAAACAAAGCCAACATAAATATTAAACATTGTAAGTATGCAGCTTGCTTGCCTTCCTCTGCTCAGGTTACCTGCTAAAGAGAAAGAGGGAAAACAAATAGAGCCGCATTCTCAAAGAATCTGCCACAAGTATAGCTTCCCATCATTCCTAAAACATCCTCTAAAACTTCATTTCCCAACTAGGGAGGAGGAAGGAGAAAAATAGCCATGAAATAGCCATGCAGAGAAGGGCAGCATCTTTGAAACCCAGCACAAGCTCCAACCATCCAAATTAAGCTACCAAAAGCTTTTGCTGAACTGCTCAGTGTGACCTTCCTGTTCCCCAAAAGATGTCACCACTAGAAAACTGATGCTACCAACACAGTTTATAAGAGGGATGGGGATGGGAAATCAAATCTTGACATTTATTACCTTTTCATTTTGATATGAAGCAACTGAGAATTGAAAATGCATTTCATTTTAACAGACGATTAAATACTAACTGTTTATCTATGCGCTTTACACTATGATTTAAACATCAATTTGCTGCAGATCCAAGTATTCACTTTTGTGTTCAGTTACTCACTGAATGAGGCCATGACCACAACTGTAAGTACTTCCTGACACGATTAAGTAATTGCAGTGTTGATACAGATAACGTAGGGTACAAAAAACTATTCAAGTACAAGCTAAAAAAATAATTATGCTTAAGTTTGAGGACTAAGTAAGAAAATATTAAACTGAGAAAATACATTCAAATTAGTTGGACTACGAAGTTAAAATGTATTTTTCTGCTTAAGAACAATTTGTGGAAGGCCCCCAGAGAACTGAGTGAACATTAGTTGTATACATTGAACAGTTTTTTCCACTGTAGGTCACTCATTGAGCTAAAGCAGCGACCAAACCAATACTGAGCTCATTATACCTAAATAACAAGAGAATAACCACCCCCAGGTCACAATAGCCCTTTCGAGGATCACAGTATTGTTCCTCTAACTGTGGTTTTCTGATTCTTATTTTCCTTTGTTCACTAAACCATGAGAGAAACAATCACAATTAGTCAGAATTAAAAGTCAGGTCTCTATTCTCAGCTGGTATAAGTCAGCATATTGTCAGTATGTCAAAAATGCTGCAGCAGGACCAGATGAAGACTTTGAAATGCAAGCTTACCCCCAAAAAGGTTTTTGAGCACTGTTTGGGATACAGAAAAAAAAGATCAGATTAAAATTATGTTGTTTAACTGCAGTACAGGTTTATTTATGTAACTTGAAAATTATTAAGTTACTTCAGTGATGAGTGTCACAATTCCATCCTTAAATGTGTGCACACAGCAGCAGTGGGTCCTTTGCCTTGCTGCACCTCCACAGCAGCTTCCCAGCCCCACACTGAGACCTGATGACTCTTCCCTTCCATGGCCTGGGGAAGAGGAGCAGTTTTTTCTTTGCTGTACATGACAATTTGCAATCTCAAACCAATTCTCCATCTTCTTTATAGGATACTTTCCTCTCAGACCACAAGATTTATCAGAAAACTTGTCCAGCAGTGAACTAATACTGGCATTGAATATTTCCACTATCAAAGGTTGTATCAGTATAAATAGAGGTTTCTCCCTCAACCAAAACGTGGTCTTTTCTACCACTCCCATGCAAATTCTGCTCACCTCCACCAGCCACTCACACACCTAAAAAAGATGGTTGATTATCTGCACAGTCTCTGCAGGTTTAGCCTGGTTTTTTTGTATTTGTTCACAAACTCTCCAATAGAAGTTCATCCTGCTCTGTGCTCAGATTGCAGTCCCAGTTCTGGTCTCCAACCTCGTCTTCCACTCAACTGTATTGTACCAATTATGGAGGTTTTCAAGTGCTTAAGGAAAAAATGTATTTCCTCTATTTTATCTTGTAAATTGTTTGTAGTCAGAACCACACATTAGTTGCTAGACAAGTATAAAATGCAAAACATAAATCTCAGAGGTGCTGCCAATAACTTCACTATGAAATTAAAATAATCACATATGTAAGGCAAATATGCTAAGGAGCCTTACACCCTAGACTTCTTGCCTAATTCTCCCAGTTCTCCAAGTCAGTAGTAAATATAGGCACTTATCTCTGCCTTCATTTCATTACAAACTTCTAGCAGGCAAACCAGGGATGCACTCAGTTCCATTTATAGGCAGTGCTCCCAGTGAAGTCAACATCCTCACATCTAGCCCAACTGGTAAGCATTATCAAGGCGATTGCTCCTCAGCCACACAGCAGGCTAAGTGTGGCAACAATTAAATGATACACCTTTACCAATTTCATCTCTACCTCACACCTGAGTTTCCATGAAAACAATCTCCCCCTGCATATGCTTCCCAGAGTTAGCTTTGCCTCTATCCCACCTCCATATAATCTGCATCATATCACTACATGGGAGTCTGCATGTGCATGAAATCACAATCCGGAAGGAATTCCTTATGAAAGAAAACAACCATGAGGTGGTTGCTGCTGTTTCTCTAAAATTACCCCTATATTATTATTCTAAGGAATCAAACAGCCTCTAGTTTCTTTTACTATCTCTTAAAGTGGCTTTTAGGACAAGAGCACATCTGAGACAGACACTTAATGACTACTGTCACTACTTTTTCTTGGGACCATAACCAGCAATTTGCTGAGCTCTGGTCAGTTCTCCACATCTCACATAAGGCCTAGACCACAGCACTGAACATGACTCCATTTCTTCCAGCTACAATCTTTGTTTAGATGACACTGCTGTGCCTTAACACACTTTCAGTAGCACATACCTCAGCTTCCTTGATGGCAGAATAGTGCCTCACACCCAAAGGGAGCTGTGGGCTCCTTGCTGCATGAATTTATTGCACAAATGGTTATCACTACTTGAAGAAGGCATTCACCATACCATAAGCAGAAGGAGCCTAGAGTGCTTCCCCTGCTGTAAGCTTCCCTCCCAAAAGCCTCCTCCCAGATTAGCCACAAGGCAAGAGGACAATGGCAAAGAACAAATTGGTCATACATCCTTTGGTTGCCTAAGCCGACTCACCTCTGCCCTCATCAAAGCCACCGCACTAATTAAGGGCTGGCCTGCAGCTGGTATTATAACATAGAGGAACCAACGGGTTCCAGAAGACATCAACAGCACTCAAAGTTTGGACAGTCCCAGTAGCCACATAAGGTTATATGGGTTTCTTTTTGCAAAGTTCATCTTGGGCTAAACCTTAGTCTGGTACAGGGATCATCATCATGAGCAAAGAATCAGCATATGAAATATGATTAAATTAATCTAAGAACACACTCAAGATGTACCAAGTAACCCTCTGCAGCCACAGCAGCTTAAGCAGATGCTCAAGTCTAACTCCTACTTATTAGTGTGACTGAGTTAAGCCTTTTGATAGCAATGTAATGCTGGCAAAGTTGTACAGCAGTAGGGGTAGAGAAGAACAGCTCTTGAACTACATTATTCATGCACCAGCAAGACTAAAAACAATGCAAGGTGCAAGCTCGCATCTTTTAAAGCATCGTCTGGTTACATTGTTACAAGTAACAAGTACCTAAAGCCCAGTGATATATAACCACTTAACATATTGCATTAATAAACCTGGTTTAAAGGGTCCAAGGCAGCAGCAATGGTATTGGCAGGTCTAATGCTGCAGAAGACCAGAGCACAGGATCAAACCCAAGCTAAGCACACAGCAGGCAAATCTTCAGTGTTTCCATAGTTTAAAAGCCGATTCTGTCAAACAGTGCTCTCTTAACATGGTATTTGATGTTCAAAATGAAGCTGTTCTGACTCAAAAGTGGGTTGACTTTTTGTAACATAAATCTTTTGTTAATGTTCATATAAATCAAGTATAGCTGAACAGATTCTTAAAGGATATGACCAAAAATTAATTTGCCACATTAGCTTCAGGTTAACAAATTCTTCTGCTTGGAGACAGTCATACATTACCTAATGCATTTTAAGGTTCTTTGCAGCACACTGCTGTTCCTGAGTTTTGGAAAGAAACCTACTGTGACCTCAAAATTTTTGTGCAGAAAAAGCTGAACTCAGTAATTCTATTGGAAATAGGCACTACAACATAATGCTTTTCTTCAGTAAGTTTCTAAATATCCGAAAGAAGTGAAACATGACCTTCAAAAGCAAAATGTTTATATTATATATTACATGTTACACCTGCATAAGCCAAACATCCAGATCTTTATAGAATATATCAGGTGACACACATTTTAAATTGCATGTACATAATACACAGTATTTTGGTTATGTCACATAAACCAATATAGCTAAAGATTCTCCACTTTCATCCACTGGGATTTCCAGATCATCAGAATTGTGGAGTTCTTGCTTCAACATTTAAACTAATTTAAAAGACATCCCATAGTCAAAATTCTGCATCATCTCACTATCTGTAAAGAAAATTAATACCAAAAAATTGAGAAAAATAGCACTTCTTCAGTTGCTAACATGATTTTTTACCTGGTAACAATGCAGATTTTTGCATTCTGTCTACAAAGCTTTTTTGTATATTGATATAGTGCCTGCTACAGTTCTATACACAAGAATCAGTCATTTGTGGACAGAAGCTGTTTTTTATGGTGGAAATAAAGAGTGTTTTAGTTGAGTGTTATAATATTTTTCTACTGCTCCAAAAATCCAGTAGATAATGTCTCTATGCCAAAAGGTAGAGACACTGCAGTTCAGTTTCCAATGTAAGACTTGTGTTGCCCTAATCCTCAGATGAAATTTAGAAAGTAGTAATCTTAAGATCAAAAGGAAAAGCAATTTAGTTATGATCCATAAACCTGTAATAAACTACAAAGTTCCTTAACTTGATCCTCAATAGCATTTCATTTACTTCTCTTTTTGGTCACATGCCAAGGGAAGGGGTAGGGATTTGTACACAAAAATCCAAAGAAATCATATTTACAAATACTAAACTCTACTTCTTCTATGTTAATCCTCGCATTAGAATTTCCAGAGCACTTCTCAGTCACAGTACTGTTGTCTCCAAAAATTCAATGCCCAATCTGCAGTGTGTGTAAAGAATGCCACATATGGAAAACAGATCTTCATAATTTTTCCAGTAAAAATTCCCCTTTTTCAGACAATTAATTCTTTCAATGAAATCACGGATACAATGAAGCAAAATCATTTTAATGAGCTCCTTAAATAGCATGCACAAAACTCAATGTGAACTACTCATCTCAACATACAACTTCTGAGTCAAATAAGCACCTTCTCAGGGGCATAACATCCTTTCTAAAGCAAATCATGCATCTGTCTCATGGCCTTACAAAGTTACCTCACTTCCTTCAGAGAGACTAATCCAACCCAAAAGTCTCCTTAATAATGGAATATAGGAGACAATATGGTTGTTGGTTCAAATGGAACTAGATCACCATTTTCTGAGAAACATTTGATGCTCTCCATTACCATTTCCCTTGCAGCTCAAAAATGCCTGTTCTTCATGTAAAGCCACTCCTTTTCCTAGGACAGCAACATCTTCACAGGAGATTTTCAAACAAGCTGCAGACTCACAAGGCTAAAGCCTTTGAGATTTCCACATGGATGTATCCACAACAGTTCAAGTAATACAACAAAAAGCCCACTGACAGCCATCACCTATGTACCACTGAAAATGGTGAATTATCAAATTATCTGCACCCATTAACTTCATTTTCTCAGAGCTACCAGAAAGAACTGGAACAGCATCATAGGGAAATGCATCCTGCAATATTTGTTCACATCCTGCTTGCTCCTGTTTAAAAACCACTCAAAGTGGCCTTTGGCAACATAAAGGAAGTTCTTGTGAATTCCTGACATAAGGAAAATATTCTTTAATCCACACCAACAACAATGACAAAAAATTAAAAGGAAAGGCTTCCTACTTCATCATCCACTCATTTCAGGAGGCAAATGCTGCAAAATGCAGCAGTCACGGCTGATTAGATCAGCTTTGAAGAGGAAGTCAAAAAAGACAGACATGGATATACACTCATTTCAAGTGTTGTCAGAATCAATAGGCATGTATATCCAAGACAGAAAATAAGAGGATATGCACTAGAATCTCCTAAAATATGTTAAGTAACTTCCATATTTTCAAATTTTGAAAATGTAAAAAGGTCCGTATATTTTGAATTTTAAATTCAGAGAATTCTGCCCGTTTCCAGAGCAAGGCATGCATATAACAACAGCAACAAAAATATTCAATAGAAACTTCTCAGGATCCAAGAAAGACTGTATTCATATAGCACTGTGATATTTATGGATAAAAAGAACTTTTTAAGTATTCTCAAAACACTTTACTTTAGAGAGTTCATCAGGTTCACGAAAGAAACTTCCAGGAAAGAAATGTTCATTTTTCACACACAGTAATAAGTCTTGTAGTTTGTGGGAATTCTCCAAACAACATGGCTTCATGCAAGATGCAATTCTCACCAACTACACCAATTAAAACCATAGAGAAGCCAAAAATAAAATGCAATTTGAATCCCTTTCTACTGTTGGCTGCAGTACCCTATGTACAGTGGACCACACTAAAATTCATCAGAGGAAATACACAGGCACTATCACTGCCACCTGAAGAAAAATGTTGGAAGTCTTAACTTCTTCCTGCACTTCGGCAGCAAAAGATAAAAGTAAATTGAAATTGCTGCTACTTGCGCACTAGCTCCTGTAAATTTTACCCTAGAAATCTGGTTCTAGAAGCCCTGACTCTTTTCTCCTTTAAAAAATGAGGAGCGTGAATTTCCTATGAGGTTATTCTGGTGTTTAATATTTGCTAAGACTTCCTACATTTCTACCAACCTTTGCTGAAAAAGAAACTCAAAAAGACAAAACAGGATGGCTTTCTTGGCTCCTTGCTTAATACTACCTCATCATACAGAAAGCAACAAGAGGCTTCCATCATCACAGCCTGGGACTCATGTGTCCACTAACTCAGTTTGAGCAGCCTGAACAGGGTGAAAAGGCCAACACAGGTTGTCCAGCTCTGCTGGCGGAGAACCAAGAACCCACGTTTCAAGTTGAACTAACAAGCAGAAGGGAAGTACAAACTAGAAGTTCTTTTCTTCCAGGGAAGACAGAAAAAAAAATAAATTAAAGGTAGGCTGATAATAGTTGGAATGTATTAATTAATTAAGGAAAGTATGACAAAAATTCACAGCTAAATAAAATAAGTACTACATAAAACAAAATTTTTTAATATATCAAAACCAAACACATCAGTGTGAAGTCAGGACATCAAAACTGTAGAAAAAGGCATCAAGGATAGCAGAGTGCAGAAAGCAGAAAGGGAAATTTAACATGTTTTAAATACTTGTATTTTCTGACTAATCATTTTAATTGCCTTTAATAACATTCTACTAAAGTAAATCTGGCCCACATGGTTTAGCTTACTGTATTTATCGCCACTGAAACTACTGGGAAAAGAATCCAATAGTAATCTGTGTATATGTGCATGTGCTTCTCAGTATTGTACATCCTGTTTTCCTCATCTGCTGCCTATTCAAGAAGTTCAGCTGAAAAGAGCTGCACGAGTTTTTGGATGAACAGCTAACAAAAAGACTTTGGACTTTTTGTGTGACAGGTTAACAAAGTTTCCAGAAAAGAATACGAAGAGTACATAAGCTTCTAAAGAAAAGACGTTAATAAAAATAAAAGCATTCTGATGACACCTGGTGGCCACTTCACATGAAGAAGAAATTGCATTTTATCTGAGAAAAGCAGATCAAACAGAAACGTGTTACATATTCTATTGGTAAGGATATCTATAGAAATGACAGCTAATATTATCAATTAGAATAGATATGCATTAGAATATGCACATTTACATGTCTGTCTATATCAGAATTACTGTATTACTGGTAGACACAGACATATTCAAAAATTTAATTATTATAAAAAAACCCTGTTTTTCTCTTAAGTGAAATAGAAATGAGAACACTGGAAGTATTTCAGCTCAATCCTACGAGACACAGGAAACCAAATTTTTTCGGTTTTGATTTTCCAGCTTGGTTGCTGACATAAGGCAGAGGGTGATGAGGGAGAAGCACAGTGGAAGCAGAGGGCTGCCTCACACCAGGATGCCCTGGGAAGGGCTCCTTAGAATAGATGCTGTCCCAAATCCCTCCAGCAGAGTCAGTCCTCCAGCACACTTAAGCAAAGTGAACAAACCAGCCTTCTCATCTTTGTATTACTGGATCTCTAACAGAAAGAAATTAATATCCATCATTAGAAATTAGTATAAAAAGGCAATAGCTGTACACAGATCTCAGCTATGGAGAGGGTAAACCCTTAACAAGCAGAGGAAAAGCTGCATGTCAAATCACATCTTTTCTCCTTTGTATATACGCAAGCAATCACAACAGTGTTGCCATGACCTCTGCAACGCATAGGGAGACTTTTTTCCCCCCAGTAACTTTGGATAATCACCACTAAAACTAAAACTGTGCACAACTGTGCAAAGCGCAGCTTCCCTCATAAATACCTGTTATTTGCTTTCAGGTGAACAAACCTATGCTTCTGCAGACCTTTTAAATACTTCTGTACTCTGCACAGTTCAGGGGTTACAACTGAATTTTACTCTAATTTCCATCACTGTCTCTGTCAACAGATAGAAACTAATATAAGATAGCTCTGGGAGGTGTACTAGTGTGACAGTCCAAGCACTGGCCATATGAGATGATACAAAAACTATTGACTTCTGCAATGCCTGTGATACCAGTCAAGAGATGCTACTACGGCATATCATAGAACTTCCTCCCTTCCCCGTCCTCAAGTCCTTCACTAGAACTATGCCATACAGACACAAAAGCCTCCCTACTCTGCGGACATCCCCTTGTCACGGGGGAGGCCCTTGCGTGCCCTCATAAGGTTGAGAGCTATGCTGCCGGTGGTTTGTGCCGCCGGTAGGGTCTCCCATGCCAGACAGGTCTCAGCTGAAGGGTCAGACAAAGTGTGTCCATGGACAGGATGGGCTCGCTAGCCCCCTGGCAACCATCTAGAAGAAGGACAACTCCAACCCCAAACCCGGGCAGATGGAGCTCGCTTAGCCCTGTAAGGCCATCCATCTACGAGAAGGATACTCTAACCAAAAATATGTCCTGAGGTATTCACTGTTACCGTCCAAGCTCGCTTGGCCGTGGCAGATGAACCTTAGGAGTACAGGGTGGGGCCAGTTCCAAACATGCTGTGCCTCACCTAAAAAATCCATTGCACAGGCTCGAAGGGTTCATCCACATTGCAAAGCCCTGTAGTGACAGGCGAGGGTTGAAACGGCAGGTGATAGGAAGCAGCTGGAAGCCACAGACCCAACCCTGCATGCAGGTGGTTCAGGACATTGGTCATTCGAAACTGACCTAGGAGATTAAAGTCTCGTGGAGTAGCATCCTGAACGACCAAGCAGCCTTTTTCAAGGAAAGCACTGCTTGCTCCACATGGAGAGGGGCCTAGAAAAGGTGGCCTAAACAAAGCTCATCTCCACCCCTCACCCGGCTGGCTTAACTGCGACCAATGGGCATCTTCTGATGTGGCCAAAAAAAGACAAAGAGACAAAGGCATACACCTGCCTCCAAAGGTGTTCAAATTGAAACTCGCATGTTGGAACATCAGAATCATGCTTTGTATTGCAAATAGTGGACATCCTGAGTGTCGTTCTGCTCTAATTGCCCACGAACTATCACAACTCAACATCGACATTGCTGCTCTCAGTGAAGTTCATCTTCATGAAGAAGGCAGCCTTAAAGAACATGGTGCCGGCTACACACTCTACTGGTCAGGCAAACCCAAAACCGAAAGTCACCTTTCAGGAGTTGGCTTCATGATTAAAAACTCCATTGCCTCCAAACCTGAAAATTTGCCAACAGGTCATTTCGATCGCATTTTGTCCTTACTCCTCCCACTACACAACAAGAAACATGTTGTTCTTTTTAGTGTATACGCCCCAGCTCTCCAAGCTGACCCAGCAGAAAAAGACAAATTCTACACCAACCTGCGCTGCCTCACCCGAAAGGTTCCTGCAGGTGATAAGTTCATAATCCTTGGTGACTTCAATGCCAGAGTGGGAAAGAACTGTGAAGCCTGGAAAGGAGTACTGGACAAGCATGGCATTGGAAACTGCAACAACAGATGCCTCCTGCTAGAGTTTTGTGCAGAACAGCAGCTCACCATCACCAACACTGTCTTTCAGCAGAAAGACAGCCTGAAAAGAACCTGGATTCATCCTTGATCCAAGCACTGGCACCTCATTGACGCCACCCTTGTTGCTCACACAGAAGCAGCTCTGCAGCGCTTAACATCCTGCTTTGCAGAGGCTGCTGAGCTTTTTGGGCTGGAAGTCAGCTTGAAGAAGACAGAAGTTCTCTACCAACCTGCACCACAGGAAGTCTTCCATCATCCCCACATCACCATAGGTGAATCAGAGCCTAAGTCAGTCCAGCAGTTCACCTATCTCGGAAGCATCATTTTCTCGGACAGTAAGATTGACAATAGACAACAGGTTAGCAAAGGCATACAGAGTCTTTGGAAAACTCCATAAAAGAGTCTGGTGCAATAAACACCTGAAGAAAAATACAAAGATCAGTGTCTACAGAGCCATTGTTCTGTCTACTCTTTCATATGGGTCTGAATCATGGGTCATATATCATCACCACCTGCGGCTTCTCGAACGCTTCCATCAGCGCTGCCTCCGTTCAATCCTAAACATCCACTGGTCTGATTACGTGACCAATGTGTCTGTTCTTTAACAGGCAGGGGTCAGCAGTATTGAGGCCATGCTGATGAGAACGCAGCTGTGCTGGGCAGGGCACGTCTCCAGGATGGAGGATCACCACCTCCCAAAGATTGTGCTCTATGGTGAACTTGCCACCGGCTGCTGCAAGAGAGGAGCCCCGAAGAAGAGATACAAGGACTCTCTGAAAAACACCTCAGCCTTGGCCATATTGACTGCCATCAGTGGTCCAGTCTGGCCTCCAATCAGGATTCATGGAGACACACCATTCACGATGCTGCTGCTTCCTTTGAGAACGCACGCAGAGTCAGTCTTGAGGATAAAAGAAAACGCAGAAAGAACCGTTTCTCGCCAATATCGCCTAAGGAGACGTTCCGCTGTGCCTTTTGTGACCAGACTTGCCTATCCCGTATCGGCCTTTTTTAGCCACCAGCACACTTGCAGCAAGCATGGGTAGTGTCCTTCCCAAATCTTCATTCATGAAGCCTAGCCATGATGATGATGACAAAAGCCTCCTTCACTCCAGGTGAGGACCAAAAAGAGGCTGAAGGCTTAAGGAGGCTCCCACTCCTCCCCAGCAAAACACACTCCTGCTCAGCAGATGAAGAGTAGAGGTGAATGAGGTAGGAAGTCGTGCTACCTGGGAGAGAGGATCTGGGGGGATGCCACAGCAGCATCCACCTTGTACTAAGGTCCATATAATGCAACCACATGTTCTCAGGTTGGGTCCCCGGTAGCTAGAACTGAAGGAGAGAAGGAACTGAACAGAAGGAACAGCCCCTTGCGGACACCACCATCACCATTTACTAGTCCAAAGCACTCATAGCAGAGGTATTTTGGGAACAAATACCATGAAGGTTTCAAATCCTGCTGCTTATCAACAGTATCCATTTCCCTCCATGTCTATTTCTTTCAATTCAACAAATTTGGTGCCTACCTAAATCAGTCCCTGAAATTCACCAGTCTTCCAGAAC
This sequence comes from Sakesphorus luctuosus, assembly GCA_013396695.1. Taxonomy (NCBI): domain Eukaryota; kingdom Metazoa; phylum Chordata; class Aves; order Passeriformes; family Thamnophilidae; genus Sakesphorus; species Sakesphorus luctuosus. Next base: position 170,323 of record VWZD01012668.1, read on the forward strand.
CAGCACTATGCTTAAACACTGCACGGTGGCAGCAGGATTCACGTGAGGCACATGTGTTCAAGTGCATTTCCATGCATGAAGTGAAAGAACAGGAACATTTGCACTGGGGACCACTTCCCTAATACCTTCAAAAATTATGAAGCTCCACTCTGTTCTAAGAGCTACACCTTGCTTACCAGACTTCTGTTACTTGGGTATCTAGTGAGCAAATCCCTCTTCCTGTTTTGAAGAACACAGTTTAACAGCTACATAAGACTACAATGCATTTCCTTCAGTTAGTTGTTGGTTTATCATAAACTCGAATATCCGGTCAGCACCCACAGCATCAAACAGCTCCCCAGGAATATATCAGCAATGGAACCCAGTGTGCGAGGAGCCTCTTTGTCCCACGAGAGCCTGGCAACCCCACAGAGATGCTGCTAACCTGGCCATCAGGTGGCGTGATCAGGGTGACACTGCAGCCCTCCTCATCCACAGGCTGGGAAGACAAGTGCCAGGTCAACTTGGTGGTCCTTCTAACTCCTCAAAGTCCTCCTCAGCAGTGAGTACAGCAGGTTGCTGGACCCTTTGCAGACAGTTCATGACATCACAGGAGGTCACAGCAGGGCCATGAAGTGCTTCCCTGGGCAAGGGACCTCAGGAGTTGTGTCAGAGCTGCAACTTGGTTGCATAGCCTCTGTATTTCCTCAATACATCATCACTCTCTCTCAGGAATGCATTAGTAGAGTGTTATTACTAAAAATACTACTAATTCCCTGAAAGGTACCAAGTTGAAATCAATCCCATGAACTTTCCTGAGATCAATAGGTTTTAATGAACACAGAAAACATACTCTGTAGCAACCACAGGCAAGTACCCAGAGACCACGCCAGAGCAAGAAATTGCACCTGCTCCAACACTCTTCTGGCAGGAAGAAATTGACATATCACTAAGCAGGCTATTGCTCAGCTCAAACACCCCCAGGATCTGAGGGACCGCAGGTTTACCCTTGTGGGTGACCTGCATGGTGACTTATCACAGCAAAGTGCAGCTAGGACACAAAGTCCGACCTCCACACCACAGACAGGGCAGGGTTTCAGCACTGCACTCTCAGGTGAATGAGCAGCTCCCATTAGAGAGCCAGCCCGCTCCTCTGACAGAGAAATGCGGGCACAGAAAGTAGACTGCAAGTCAACTGGGCTGCTTTCTGTATCAAAGGGTCCCAGTGTAGCCTGTTTTTCTCTCAGAGGATAAAAACAATATTTAGCCATGTGTATCAGTCACTAACAGTCATTTTCCTAATACTCACCCTGGGAAAAACTTTAACAAGTGCTACAGGACTTCTTTTCCTACCTCTTATCATCAATGGAAAAGAAACAGCAATGTAAAATTAAAGCTTACAGAAAATGGGAGCAAAAATATCAGTTTATGTCTTTCATGGCATGCTGTTCCAACATGCATTTTCCAGAAGACTTGAGCATTACATCCTATTTTTCCCCAAGAACGAGGATTCAGATTTTCGTTTTCTGATAAATCTATAAATATTTGATAATGAAATGCAACTGCAGTTTTGTCAGCTATGAAGCCTTCCTCATTCTAAAGCACCAAATTCTTTAGCTTTTTACACAAAATAGGAAAGGAATTCACTTCTAATCGTGACTCTGCAATTCCATTTTACAATTAAAAATACAATTACATTTTTATACAATTTAAAATTTTGCATCCAGTGCACCATTTTTCCTGGATTTAATATCTGACATTATTTCTATATACTAAACAATACAGAAGATTTTACTGGTTAAACCCCTTTAACAGCGCAAATCATGGCAATATAAACACACAAAGGATCCTATTACAACCATTACACTTTTCTCATCAATCTCATTCTGTGCTACTGTGCTAAGGAGATCTAAGTATTCTTAGATGCACATACAATGGAAAAAATAAATACCCCATTAATGAATCCTCAGAAAATTCTCCCTCTTGCCGAATCATAGAATTGTTTAGGTTGACAAAGACCATTAAGATGATCAAGTCCAACCAGCACTGCCAAGTTCACCACTAAACCATGTCCTTAAGGGCCACATCTACACATCTTTTAAATACCTCAGGGATGGTGACTCCACCACTTCCCTAGGCAGCCTGTTTCAGGGCTTGACAAGCCTTTCCTTAAGAGAATTTTTCCTAATATCCAACCTAAACCTCCCCGGCGCAACTTGAGGCCATTTCCTCTCGTCCTACTGCTTGTTGCCTGGGAGAAAAGGCTGACCCTCACCAGGCCACATCCTCCTTTCATGTAGTTGTGGAGGGCAATAAGGTCTCCCCCCTGAGCCTCTTTCTACAGGTTAACCAACTCCAGCTCCCTCAGCTGCTCCACAACCTTCATGAGCTACATTGCCCTTCTCTGGAGATGCTTCAGCACCTCAATGTCCTTCTTGTAGTGACTGCACGAAAACTGGACACAGGATTGATGTTATGGCCTCACCAGTGCCAAGTACTTGGGGACTGTTGGCCAGGCTATTTCTGATACAAGCCAGGATGCCATTGGCCTTCTTGGCACCCGGGCACACTGCTGGATCATATTTAGCCACTCTCAAACAGCACCTTCATGTTCTTTTCCACCAAGCAGCTTTCCAGCCACCCAGCCCCCAGCCCACAGTGCTGCATGGGGTTGTTGTGACCAAGCGCAGGACTCAGCACTCCACGCACTCCTCATACCGTTGTCCTCAGCTCATCAATCCAGCCTGTCAAGATCCCTCTGCAGAGCCTTCCTGCCCTCCAGCAGATCAACACTCCAACCCAACCTGGCGTCCTCTGCAAAGTGACAGAGGGTGCACCTGATCCCCTTATCCAGATCACTGACATTTAACAGACCCCAATGGCAAACCCTGGGGAAGATACCTTGTGACTGCCTGCCAGCTGGATCCACCACCACTCTGTGGGCCCAACCAGCCAGCCAGCGTTTAACTCAGGCATCCTAAATCCACTGTCTATATATTAAATTACTCAAATACATACTAACATCTAACTGAATTCACTGGGAACAGGGCCTTTAAAAATCAAGATATTTCTTCAGGTGCTTAAAAAGGATTTGAAAAGTAATGCCATATATCCAGATTTCACTATATTTAGGTACAAAACTTGTTATTCAGAATTGAACAAAATTATATAAATGTGATTTTTTTTTAATTAAAATTAGTTTCTATTTTGAAAACTCAACAAATGCCTAGCTGCATTAATAACTCCATCTCCAGAATGTTTCATAAGAAAAATTAAGTTATATTAGACTATTTTTAATAACTTGGACATTTTCAAAGTCCCCAGTTATAAATGAAAGACTACAGAATAAAGGTAGCAAATGCACAAATCCAATGCTATTAAAAGGCAGACACATGAGATCTCATGTATCTTGTGCCATTTGTAAAAAGCTTGTTTTATTATCAGTGTAACTAATCACAATGAAGCCATCTCTTACAATCAAAGTCATTATAATGAATTTTCTTTACAGCTACAGAGAAATGGGATTTGCTGTTCCATATCAAACTAGAACAGGCTGTATAAATTCTTCATATTTATTGTTAAATGTAACTTTTATCTATAAAATCAGCCATGAAATATTAAAAACTGAAACAACAGAATTTATATCCTTTACTTAATTTAGTTTAAATGGTCTATTCACTAAAGAGAGGGAAAAAAAGGTTACATATGTATTATAGTGTGCCCTCCCCTCTCCCCCCTAAGCATTTCCATTACAAACCGCCCAGTTTTTGGAATTTATAACACGGCTGTAAAAATCCACTTCTTACTTAAAGTTGGTACAGTTTTCCTTTGACAAATTTAAAAAAAAAATCTCTTCCAGAAGGAAGGCAAGAAAGGAGGTGAGAGAAGGGGAAAAGCAATCAGACTAAAAATTTTAATGCTTGGGCATTTAAATCAGTCATGAAGAGCAACCTACTGTAATTCAAGCCCATTTTGCCCCCTGCCCGAGGAACCAGTGGGAGATGCTCAGCTGGGCGCCAGGTACCGACCTCCAGCTGCTGCTGACCTGCCAGGGTCAGGCTGGCAGCCTGGGGAGGAAAGCCTCCCTATCCTACCGCTGTCTCCTAAAGTCATCTGTACAACTGGGAATTGGACAAATAGAAAAAGTGAAAACAACAAAAAGCACTAAAATCAGCTGTGTTGGAAAAGAGACAGACAAAACACATCGGCACATCTTAAAAATTAAAAATAGATGTAAAAAATTATGTAAAAAAAAGCTTCTCCTACTTCAAAGATATAAGACTTGAGAATTCAGGAACTGGAGACTGGACAACATATAGTGCAATGAAAACTGCAACAGAAATATAAAGGGAAACAAAAACCAGCAGAAGGTCATCAAAGCCAAAGGATTAAGGTGTACAAAAAGACAGCATGGAAAACAACTCATACATAAGAAGGTAGATTCCAAAATTAGGTATGAAATAAATCAACAGGAGACAAGTAACCTATGACCTTTACGTGAAGGCTACAACCTAGGCTATTCCCTACTAGTAATATCTTACTTTGAGCTTTTTCCTAGAGCACAACAAAAAGCACAAAAGCAAAAATGCACCTTCCTTTCCAGTGTCCCTGTTTTACAGTCAGTAAGGAAATAGAAAGAAATAGCAAATGAGCAAACTCTGCTTTGGTTCTCACAGTGCAGCTGGTGAATTGGGCAGGCTGGCAGGAGCAATGACCAAGCTACACCAGGCAGCTGCCTGCAGGTACTGTCTCAGGGGCACCAGGGAAGGTGGCAAAAACCTGAACTCCAGAGATGTTCCCATTTGCCCCAGGTGATGCTGCGCTCTTTTGCTTAGAGGAAACCACCAAGGCCATGGGTTCAAACATAGCCTTTATTTAGGCATCAACTAAGTTTTTTCATCAGAAAAACCTGTCTTAGCAATTCTTTAACCACAGTCCGTGAGGCCTATGCACATATATTGCAATGCATTCCATGAACAATACAAGGAAGTAAGGTTTATAAACTCATTGATTGTCTACTGTGATTTGGGCTTGGAGATAGTAACAAGTTAAAACAAAATAACCTTCATATAAAGATCCTTTGGTGGACTAGATTAGTCTGGCATATGTAGACAGCAGAGGATATTTCCAAAATATGTGTAAAAACCAAACACAGTAGAAAAATATTACCTATACACCCTCCTGCCACACATTCAAAAAAGGTGTATGAGCAAAAAGAACTACAAAGTATGAATGTTATGGATCTATTAGACATTGATATCATTCATTATTTTGATATCATTTGATTTGTAATTAAGATGAACAATGAAAAAAAAGAGAAAGAATGAGAAAGTTGGTCCCCTAACACAAACGCAGCTTTAAAGCAACCAGACTCAAAGAGCAAAACTGCAATCATAAAATCAGGTACCAGTTTATGGAATTTAAGTCAGAACAGAAAAAAAAAGATGCAGGAAAACAGAAGGCTGAACCAGGTGGCAAGGATCCTCTAAGGGATTGGGTATTCCTATGGCACAAAAATCTGCACTCGATTCCCAAAATTCAACAGTTCAAAATCACTCAGGTACTCAAGTCCGTATCCACCTGCTATGTTGGCCACTGCTGTACTGGGCAATGTCAGGATTTTGAATGTCTGGATCAGAAAGCCAGACCTGGAGTCCCATTGAGCCACTGGTATCTCACATACAATACAGGGAGAGAAATAAAAAATCCAGCTCCTTTGCAACAAGCACAGGGCTAGAGAAAGACAGCAAGCTGCCTGGACAAAAGAAAGAAGATACCGACTCTGCAGAGCTACTACCACATTATGTACCTCTCACAAATCAGAGAAGTCTTGTTCTCCTACCTATGGCCTGCCTGAAGCAGGCACCTAAACAAAGCCTCCTCCAAACCTACTGCAGTGACTCAGTAACACTGCAGTGACTCAGTGACTCAGTGTCCCCTACTTCTGAAAACAACCTGCACATCTGCAGGATTTCTAAACTTTCATGATGATTCAATAAAATCCACGTCCACTCCAGGAGTACTTTTATATTTTATGTTAAAAATGCATAGACAATGAGACTATTTCATTTGAATTCACTGTATTTATTAGCAAAATGTATTCATTACACAAACACATATTGAACAAACATGAGCAAACATTTATTAATTTTTCTACCTGGCTGCTCTTATTTAGTGGAAGGTCACTGAAGGAGCATTAGGAGCACTTTGCAGAGCTATTCACAAACCTTTTTAAAAGCAAAATCTCAACAATATTGCATTAAATAATAAAGCATATTTTACAAAGAACTGGAATTTTAGGGAGTGCTTGTCTTTACCCCTATTTGGAATGACTGGCATGACTGTATTAGCTATACATTTTTACATTGCTTTATCCAGCCAGCTCACTAAATCATTAAAAATATACACGACAGAGCTTCAATTTGACCTGCAGTGACTCCTGTATGTACTCTCAAAATTAACACAAGCAGTGAATGCTACTAATCTTCAACTTGTAATAACTGATCAAAGAATACTGCCCTGTAATTCACTACAAGCTAAAATCATAGTGCTGAACTGTGCATTTTCAAACAAGTGGTTTATAGCTCTAGATTTAAAATGCAAAGTTTCCATTATATTTAATAATTAAAATGCATGCTGTGTTATGGTTACATTTGGTGACTGGATTAGTAGTACCCCAACTGAGTTAAACAATGCCTTTTTCCTATTAGAGTCCATATTACCATATTGTCTATTTGTTTAAAAAAAGCAAGAAAAAAAGCACAGCAAGGAAGAAGGAATAAAAAAGAAATATGAATATCAAATGTACTGAAAGACAGTGAGGACCAAGACAGCAAGAAGACCTGGTATCAGCAAAATCTACACTAGCTGAAAGCAGAAAAGCTGAAATATCTGTGCATTTAAAGTATGAAAACTTTTTTAATAAAAGGAATATTCTCCCTTTGTCAATAAGTGTTCTTATTCAAAGTAAGGGGTTTAAAGCTCAGTTTGTTTTCCTGTTTGCAGGCTCTACAAATTGAGGGAATACAGACATCACTGTCAAAGAGCGGACTCTTTCAGGCTGTCAACTTCTTAATCAGGGTCTGACTTCACTGGAAAGTGTGAAATTATGTCATTATTTATGCTTGGCAATTCTGATGGTTTAGACAAATACAGCACTATGAACACCATCACAAAATTCCTACTGCGATTTTATTTTAGCAATTATATACCCTTTTTTCCTGTGCTTTCTAGGTGGTTTATTCAAACAAAATTTAAACATTATGTGAAGTATTTCTGCTCTCCCAGAACTCGTCCTATTGAATCAGACACATAACTTACAAGGATGGAAAATAATTGAGAAATAGAATAAAAATGAAACCATGGCCACAGTGACACCAACCTAAGTTTTCTCAGCACTGTCAGCCCAAAACTCTGTAATTGCAAGTTTAAAGACGTTTGACTACTTACAACTAATGTATAAATAAAATTTGATTTGACAGCTATTTTGCTGAAAAACACATACTTTTTACATGCCTGCACTTCCATGTAACATTTAAATATAAACTTAAAAGTTAAATTTGTTTTCCTTTCAAATATATTTTAATTACCCTGGTACCAACAGCAGATACAAAGACAAGCCTATGTGCCTTAAAGCTTGCCTGCTTCTCCATCTGCAGGAGCTGGCATGATATATCACCTCTGCCTGTATGCCACCTCCTCAAAAATCTACCCCCTTATGGGGTATATACCCTTTTCATATAAAATACAAAGGTACACATTCTCGGGGGCAGGGGGGAGGGAAAGTTTATTCAAAACTCTCCCTTGAAATAGACTTTATTGATACAAGCAACACCTAAAATCATAATGATGTGAATGAAGTAAAAGAGAAATCATTCCTGCGAGTCAACCTCCACCAACAAAGCTCAGCGTGTTTCTTACTTGGAAGTGGAACCCAAGGAGCCTGAACAGAGCTGCCAAAATGCACTACCAGGTTTTCAATTGGTCTCTCCAAACAACTACCTACTGTACCTAATAACCTTGTGCCCAAGACACATCCCTGGGTTTTTAGAGAAGGACCTCCTTATGTGGTGAAGGGACTGGAGCACAAGTCCTATGGGGAGAGGCTGAGGGAGCTGGGGGTGTTTAGCCTGGAGAAAAGGAGGCTCAGAGGTGACCTCATCACTGTCTAGAACTACCTGAAGGGAAGTTCTAGCCAGGTGGGGGTTGCGCTCTTCTCCCAGGCACTCAGCAATAGGACAAGGGGGCACGGGCTCAAGCTCTGCCAGGGGAAATTTAAGTTGGAGATCAGAAAAAAATTCTTTACAGAGAGAGTAATCAGGCATTGGAATGGGCTGCCCAGAGAGGTGGTGGATTCACCATCCCTGGAGGTTTTTAAACGCAGATTGGCCATGGCACTGAGTGCCATGATCTAGTTAATGGACTGGGGTTGGACCAAGCGTTGGACTTGATGATCTCAGAGGTCTTTTCCAACCCAATTCATTCTATGATTCTATGTTTCAGCAGATGTCTGCTCTGGAGAAGCAGAAGAGACACCTCCAATGTTAGACCTACATCAACTTTCTCTTCAGTCTCGTCCTGCCCTTCCCTCCTCAGCTTGCCATCCCTACAGCAAACTCCTTGGGTGACAAAGAAAATCAGACAGGGAACAAAGCCTACATACAACTGCTGGCAGATATCAGAGACACACACAAAGAAGTCAAAGAAATACTTGTCAAGAATTTTTGAGCTATGTGGATTTAGAATGGCGCTCAAATCCACAAGTCTGTAGCTTTGACACTTAAAGCCTAATCAGAAACAAATAAAGAATAAAAAGGTGGGTGTTTTTTCATGCAACATGTCTGCCAACTTCCTGGTACCAACAAGTAACAACACAGCATTATTACTGTATAATAAAAACTCTGCTCAAGAACCAACCTGTTTTTTGGAGTAAGTTTGGACGAAAAAAATAAAACCCAATTTTATATCTTTGGTTTTGTATGCACATACTATGAAATGGAAAGCTTGTGCTAGGTTCTGATTTTGATCATTTTGACACAAATTGGAAAAATTCTGTTAAACTAAATGAAAATATTCCAATTTATAGTCAGGTAAATGACATCAAATTCTAGACCCAAGTTTTCTTTCCTTCCTGATTAAATTACATTAATGTACACTCAAAAACAAAACAACTACTGCTATTCCTGCTGTTTTTTTCAGAATAACTTAACTGTTAACAAAATACTACATGCACATTTACATGAAGTCATAAGGATTCTTTCATATGTCTGCCATCTATCTGTAGGCTCGCAACAACAAGGCTTACAGCAATATCATATTATGCGGGCACAAACCCATCACCCTAAACGCAGGACAAAAGTGAAACTGTTTCTGTGAGGACCAACAGGCCACAGCTTTTACCTAGAATATTTTTTATTAACTCTATATGTATATGAGAGAGCAAAAACCACAACATTCTATGCTTACACAGAATGAACCAGAAAAAGGCTCAAAAACTAAATATCACATCTTCACATTGTTAAAAGGTTTGACATAGTATTTATTGCCATATTACTCCTAATTAGCAGTTTAGGCTTGTTAACAAGAACAGTTCATTTAAGGTAAACAGCAATTATCTTTCCATTGCATAGGTAAAACTTGTAAATAGGACAGCTCATAAATTCTAAGATGAGAGTAACTAGGAAACTATTCATTAAGGCTTGGGTTATAAATTCAAAACATGAAGCATAACATGCTTAAAGAAGAAGGTTTTATTTTTTAAAGCATTCATTAGGCTCTCAGCTCCAAGTCTCAGACTTGTAAATAATTTAAAATGAAAATGGGAACAACAGGGAAGGAAAAAAAACAAATGCAATTCAATTCAGTCCATTGTTGTACCAATAAAACTTAAAACAATAGAAAGGAAATTGGCAGGTTTTGAAGACAACATCCAGAAAACATTTCTAGGTACTGTATCTTTGAACTTAGATGTTATGCTAGCACTGGATCCAATGGAAAAAAAAATAGCTCTGACTTAGAATAGTCAGGCTTTGTCCAAGAAAGGATATACAGGCTAAACTAGCAATTTTTATCACCCATTGCACTTTATTCTGGAGCTGCCAAAGCAAACAAACAAACAAGCTGCAGTTTATCGATGTCTTTAGATTTTTTATTAATTCATTCTGACTTTCCAGAAATGTACATCCTATTGAAAATTTATATGACACAAGGCAAGCCAGGACCCCCTTCCCTTTAAAGAGTAAGGTAAACCTCGGTTTGCCTTACACGGGGAGCATGAAAAGAAACATCCTTTACTTCACTGGTATTGAAAATGGAAAGTGAAAAAGACAAAAGGAACAATTCAAACAAACAAAAAAACCCAAAACACAAGGATCATTTCCATATTTGTTGCTTATTCAGTGTCCCAAACCCAATGTCAATTCAACCCTGCAGAAAGTATGTTACACAGCAAGGAAACTAGGAAAGTGCACCACTCTGCCTTTATTGAGTTTTTGGAGTTTGCTGTCCTGTTCTCAAGTACTTTGAACAATCCAACTTATACATAATGTATGATTTCATTTCAACATTCAGTGAAAGACAAGCATGCAACAGGAATTTTTCTCCATGTCAACAGACCACATGGCATTGCAAAATGCATAAGTACCATAATCCTGCATGATGGTTCTTGGGGAGCAGGATGTGTACGTGTGCTGGCCATCCCATGAATATCACGACATGCTTCTCAGAAGCCTTGTACTTGCTGCCTGCACCCCACGCATCAGGAATCCGACACTTTTCAGCCATGCAGGATTTCCTGCACAGATGCAGAACACTGAGCAGGGAAGCCCAGCACATCCAGTGCGCTCTGGCAGACAGCAGGTATGAGACTCAACTACAGCACACATGTTCCAGCCAGTGCAGTGCTTCCAGGAAGTACCAGCCCTGCCCTGGCACTACAGCAGTAGTGAGTCTGATGCTTTCACATGAGAACCAAGATGGAAAGGTGTTAAACGTTCAGAGAAAGGTGGTGAGGGGAGTTTTTCTCCAGGGAATCTTTCTCTCCTTCCCAACACAGAGGTTTGGGGAGTTGAAGTGCCAGGACTGAGTACAAAGGAGTGGCTGACGACTCCAGATTCCAACTTAATGGTGGCATGGAGGTGAGAAATGGACCACCAGCACCTGGGATGGGGAGAGGCATTTTTTCTGTGTGCTGGCTGCACTTCGTTTGGGGCAACTGCAGAACTACAAGCCGCCATTTGCTGGGCTGGTGAGAGCTCCTTCTGGCTCTGCTCTTTGCCTTCCCTTCTCCATCTCTGGGCAACCTCAGCTTCAGAGAGAGAGAGAGAGGAGGGTCACGGCTGCTTTGGGACACACTGCAGACCTCTTTCCTGGGGACTGACTTTGACTGCATGGAGATTTCTGGGAACTACTACCACCCCTGAACTTCCAGAGTTTCCTTCTTTGAACAAAGGACAAGGAGAGAGTGCTCTTCCCCACAGAAAAGGTCCTATCTCTCACACACGTGAGTCGTATCGCCTCTTGTCTCTGCCTCGCTGGAAAAAGACTGAGAATGAGGTGCGACAGTGCCACCTGCTGTCCACAAATATAACTGCCCACGGAGGAAATCAACAGGTTTTCCTTGGGCTCTTTTTGGTGCTGGGGGAATAGTTTGCTTTGGTCTGTTCATAGTTATATCTACATATATAGAGATATGCAGTAGTTAAGAACAGTTATCCCTCTTATATACATTTTTTAAGTTAAAGGTTTTTTTAAAAATTTAATAAGGGGTGAAGTGGTTATTGAGGAGTCCCCTCCTCTGGTCTTGGTTTTCCTTAAACTAGTACAAAAGGTCACCCCAGTTCATGCTTATCCCTCAAACACTCAAGTGGGTGATGCCAACATGCTATACATCACCAGTCCAGGTAAAGTAAGCTGCCCTCTCCTGATAAGCCAACTCTGACTGGATTCTCTCACATGCTTATAGTAAATGTTTACAGCAAACCTGTTCAAGTAAATCCAACCACTGACCCACCGAATGGAAACAGACACTGGCCACAGGCTCTTCCAGAGCAAGACACAGCTTGAAAGCCTGACTGAAGAGAGAACTCACATGTACAGAAGTAAAGCCACACTGGAGCTCCTTAGGCCATCCAAATGGCACCACATCAATCTGTTTCTGTCTTTGCTGAAATCAGAATTCTTCTCAGGATCTGCACACTTTTCAAACGTCTTGCTGGAATGTTTCCTATGGAAATGCTTATATACCATGCAACTGTATGGATTCCATTAAAAAAATCCCATGAAACAATGATTTCCATACAAAATGATGACTTAGTCTTACTGTTTGGATGAGTTTTGTTACACCCTGTAATTGCAGTGGACTTTAACATTTTTATGTATTTTTATGTCCTTCTACCTATATGTTGAGAAGAACATTTGAAACACCAAAGTGGGGCTAAGGACAACAAGAAACTTTCTTTGTAACTACAACAAGACAAAGAAATAGCGGGCAGAAAAGCATCTATGCATACATTTGTAGCTGGACAGTAATCTACAGATATGTACACATTCCGATGTATAAACTGAAATATTCCATACCTTAACTACTCTGCAGGCCTCCTCCTTGGCCACTGCATACACCACACACACATAAAAACTTGTATTTTTAGACTTAGAAGGGCAGAGGCAATTAAAATTTATGCCTGTACCACCAAGGACAAAAAAACCCTGAGAATATTCACAGCCACCCAGCCCAGTCAAATATAACCTGTACTGTTACAGATGTAGTTCAGTAGTAGGCCAGTCCAGTGGGCCAGAAAAGAACGGTACAGCTGCTGTAAAGGAATCGAAATTAAGTAAAGTATGAAAACTTCCACGTATATTTAACATTAACACTTTGGATGGGCAACGTGTTTCTGGAACTAGTTGCAGACAGGAAGGCAGGTATGGTTCCCTCATTTTAAACATACTTCTTTCTGCAAAGCAAAACATCACCTTTGGACTTTCTGCAAGTGAGAAATTGAGAGATTACAAGAACAACGGCTTTACATTTTTTCCTTCTTCACTGGTTTTATACACACAGGCCAATAAACACTCTATGTGTTAGCACAGCTCAAAATGACCAAAAAAAAAGGAAAAAGTTTACAAGTAAGGGTAGGTGTATTTAAACTTTCATACACTTTTGTGTAGTGACCTAAGAGTGTCCACTGCAAAGGCCATCAGACCAGATTAAACCACTCCATCGTTATTGGAGAGATCTCATGTGAACTTTGACACCCTGGGCCAGGCAAGATTTAAGTGGTTTGCAACACTGCCTCCTGTGTGACCCTACTCCTAATTCATTCTCTCCAAGACATCCACAGTTAATCCTATGCCTGTTAGTACAAAGCATCATCCTTACTTGTGAGAAGTCAACCCCTTCTCCTGGGCAACTAGCAATAGGACAAGAGGACATGGTCTAAAGCTGTACCATGGAAGGTTTAGGCTAGGCATTAGGAAGAATTTTTTCACAGAAAGTGTGATTAGGCATTGGAATAGACTGACCAGGGAGGTGGTAGAGTCACTGTCCTTGGAGGTGTTTAAGAGGAGACTGGACACGGCACTCAGTGGTCCAGTTGACATGGTGGTGTTCGGCCACAGGTTGAACTTGATGATCTCAGAGGTCTTTACCAACCTCACTGATTCTATGATCACCACTGAGGCATATTGCTCATTTCCTTCATGCATTTGCAACCACCAAGAACCGCTGTCATTCACTCTGATCCTTCTATTCATGTTGTTTCCATGCCTGGGCTGCTGCTGGCCAGGCACCGTGCGCAGCTGCGCCTTAGGCAGTGCTGGCAGCACTGGTGGCTGAGCTGCCCCAAGTTAGCAAGGCCAACACAAAGTAAGGTCTTGCTGGGGTAGGTAACCACAAATGCTCTGCTAGCCAGCTGCTGACAATGTGTCAAAATGGAATCACTATTTCTGTTTGGCTCCTTGTATCATACAGAGCACAGAAAGAGACCACTTGGCCTCATGGCTGGCTTTGTGAACAACAGAGCGGCTGTTCCTTTCCCCATCACCACAATGATCATAAAAGTCACTGAAGGAACCACAGCCACTACATCTGTTGAATCACATCATCTTGTCTTACCCCCCAAGCCTTCTAAGGAGTAACTTAGACTCCAGATGTGCAATCTAAAAAGTGAACTCTTTAGTACCTTTAACAAGCACTATAATACCACAGCATTAATTTGAATGAATGACTAGACCAGATGTACCTTAAACCAATGTTTTTATTTGAGCAGTGGCATCATCCATCCAATGAAGCCTTTTGGTTTTCCCAAGAAAGAGAATATTTACATTCTAAACTACATCAGGAAATTCAAACGTAGGAGCCACTCAACAGTTCCAGTTCCACCACATTTCACAGGCCATATCTCTGCAGATTTTAGCTCATACACAAAACCACAAATCTGTACAAATTCAGAAGATGTAGAAAAACTACACAAAGCAAAGCCACGTTATTCTTAATGTTGTGCAGACTAACACAAAAATGCTGTTCTTCACCACAAAAAGTTGGTTCAAATGGAGCATTGTGACTGACGCCTGCTCCACACACATTCTATCTCCAAGTAATGTTTTTCTATAAAGAGACAATGCAGCTTAAGTTTTAAAAGCATTTCCAACAAAGAAAACATTCACACAAATAAATTAGAGATCTTTGATGTTGCTACTATACAATAGTGCCTACAGAAGAATGATAGGAAAGGATTTAACTCAGGTCGTTTGAATTATATTTCCCAAAATGCTAATAAAACTGACATGTTTGAACACACTGAAAAAGTCACAGTCCATCATCGGGCTGTCACATCAGTGCATTTGACTTTTTTTAAATGTATGGATTATACAATTACTGCCAGGCTCCATATTTTATATATAAAAGCTACAATCTGATTATATGTCCATGCTGAAATAATTTATGAAATAAGGGTGGAATGACTGCAATGTTACTTCCATGATGAATGTAACTTGCTGTGAATGGTGTAGGAGATTGCAAGAGACCAAACTGAAGCCTGTAATTGTCTTCATCTTTCAAGAAGAGGTGTGACCTGGGAAAAATATAGATCACAGCATCCAAAGCTCCAGCCTGACACAAACTTCTTGATTACTCATGTTCTGATACAGGAATGGAAAATTTATAGTCTTCACAGGCCACACCTTTGGATTATTAAGGTAAGAATCACAGGGAATTACATCCAGCGTTTAAATTATGTTAGTCTGTTATTGTTTTGCACCATCAGCAAATCACTTCTGCCACTATTATCCTTGCACTTTTGGATTTCCATTGTTTACTACTCCCTAAGTGTTACCATCATGCTTAGTATGATACAGACGAAGACACACGTGACAAACGCAAGGTCTTGCAAGTCTGCATCAGTACAACTACACCAAGAAGTAAAGAGGGCATATGAAAACCAGAAGCAAAGCTGTAACTATGCAAGTTCTAAGATCACCACCAGCTACAGCATTCAGATCACAAACCACATGTTTTTTCCTTTTCTTTCTCCTTAACTACCACTGCATTTGAGATTAACATTGTGGTTCACAGGCCACGCTAATTATTTGACAGCAACAGGAAACCTGTCATGAGTCAAACAAGAATCACAGAATCCCTTGGATAGGACAGGACTTTAAAGATCATCTGGTTCCAAACCCCCAGCCATGAGCATGGACACCTTCCACTAGACAAGTTGCTCAGAGCTCCATCCAGCCTGGCCTTGGAACACTTCCAGGAATGGGGCATCCACAACTTCTCTGTGCAACCTGTTCCAGTGTCTCACCACCTCACAGTAAAAAATTGCCTCAATAGATACACAGATCATAACCTATCCCTCAAAGGCCACCTGAAGCAGTAGTTTTGGTTTAATGACCTTTTCTTCTGAAGATGTACACGCCTTTAGAAATGTATTAATAGAGTGCTATGCTATTTATGGGAATTGACTTTCCCTGCCACAATCTCATGGGTCACCTCCACGTCTACCAACTCCCTAGGTCAGTCAAAACCATGTTGAAAATCACAAGACTGTGACACCAAAGAGGGTGCTCATGATTCAAGACATCAAGTCCAGAGAAGGGCAATGAGCTGGCAAAGGGTCTGGAGCACAAGTCCCATGCGGAGAAGCAGCTGAGGGAGCAGTTGCTGAGGGAGCTGCGGTTGTCTGGCCTGCAGGAGGCTCAGGGGAGATGTTGTCACTCTCTACAACTGCGTGAAACAAGTCTGTAGCCAGTTGGGGGTTGGCCCCTTTATGTCTTAGGCTGTGCCAGGGGAAGTTTGCACTGGACATTAGAAGAAGCTCTTCACAGAAAAGTGTAATTAAACATTGGAATGGGTTGCCCAGGGAGGTGGTGGAGTCGCTGTTCTTAGTGCTGTTTAAGGAAAGCCTGGACGTGGCACTGAGTGTCATGGTCTAGTTCACATGTTGGTATTTGGTCATAGCTTGGACTCGATGATTTCAGAAGTCTTTTCCAAACTAACTGATGCTGTGAGTGCTCTGTTTGGTGACTGACGCACAGTAAAGGGAAAGCGGCTACAATCCTTCCTTTATCACTTGTTAAGAGCCGCATCTAGAGCACCTGAAGTGACGTGCGTCGCCCCTCACCGCCAATCACGCGACTCCTCAAAGCTCATCCCTGCTTACGCTACGGTGACCTTTGGGAAAGCGAAGGGCGGGGTGGGAATTAAGAACAAGCGGGCCTCGGGCAACAAAACCCTTCCAAAGCAGGGCCAAGCCCCACACACTGAAACTCGCGTCCTCCCGGCAGCGCGGGGCGGCACCGAGCCCGGCTGCGCCTGCGCAAACGCCGTCGCGTACCCCGTGCTGGCGCGGCGTCCCAGGGGCGCTGCCGGGGCGGTGGCTCACAGGCCCGGGCACTCCCCGCCGCCGTCCCCGACCCGTCCCCTCGCTGTCCCCTCACAGCGGGGATGACAAG
>VWZD01012668.1:187460-225214 GCA_013396695.1 Sakesphorus luctuosus
TCCCCAGTGGCGCGCCGTAGACCCGCCACGCTGCGTCACGGCGGGCGGGGCGGGGCCGGGCCGGGGCGCGTGCACGTGACGCGACGGGGCGGACGGGGCGGAGGCGCCGCTCGTGCTGGCGCGGGCCCCTCGCGCCCAACGGCTCCCGCCGCGCGCGCCCCGCCGCCATCTTGCCCTGCGCGGACACGGCCCCGGGAGAAAGGCCCCAGGGGAAGGAGAGAGGGAGCACTGACTGTTCTCCCGGGATGTGCGTGCCGGGGAGGCCGCAGCTCCGAGCCCCGGCCCGGCCCAGGGCAGGCGGCGCAGGCAGCGGGCACTGTGGGAGCTTCCCGAAGCTGCGCGTCCCTCGGTGCCCGGCAGTGCCCGGTGTGCCTGTGGCCTCTGTGCCCGCGGCAGCGCCCGGCGCTGGATCGCCCGGAATAACCTTGGGCCCTGCGGGGCTGTGCGTAAAGTAAAGCTGCGGTTCCCAGGCTCACTCTGCGCGGGCACTGCGGCAACACTTGGCTCTGGTCCTTGGGAAAGCTGCCCTGGAAGGGCGGGAAACAAGGCGGTCTCACAGCTCTGCAGCCATTCTCAAGGGCTGTCATTCCAGCGTGATACAGAGTCTCCAAGCTGTCCTTAAAAGTCTCTCAGAGGATGCAGTTTCAAAAGAGAAACAATGAATAAGGCGAGGGATGCAATTTGTAAAGCAGTCAGTGTTTTATAAACTCATAAAGAAACTGATGATGAAGACCCTTAAATGTTCTTTCCCTCTTTCTTAAACTAAGTTACCAAATAAAGAAGCATGATCTGAAGTGTCCCTGAACGTCTGTGGTGGCAGCAGTTGCTCTTTCACTGTTGCTTATAATGTTTAAAATGCAGGTTTCCCATGTATGTTCTGATCAGACAGAATGTTTTAGTAGACAGAGTATCTTAGCTAAAACAGCATTTAGCATTCTTCAAGGCCGTGGAACAGAGACATTTGGAGAGAACATCACAAATATGTGTAAAGTTTGCTGACTTTTTCAGTCATACAGCATGTAGGAACTTACTAATTAGAAGCGACAACTTAGGGTTCTCTTTAGCTGATTAGCCACTGGCTGATCTCTCAGGTTTGTGGCACAGCAGTGCCAGTTCTGTCATGGAAGGTAAAGACTAAGAATGGTTTGAGAATGCACCAGTTTATACGGCCTGAGCCCTTCATCACATCAAAGTGGAGGACCCAGGACTTTACCAGAGTCGTGGGAAAGACTGACATGAATGAACAAGGTTTAAAACACTAAAGTACCACACAGAACATTGATGAGAGAAGGCTATCTCCTTGTCCTGTACCTAAGGGTTGCAGTACAGAACTTAATTGTCCTGTGTATAAAAGGAAATGACACAGAATACTCCTTAATTTGTAGTAAAGATATCTGGGGTTTTTTACACATGTATCTTTAATGGTTTGAGAGACTATGGAAACCATTGGCAGTTTAACAATGATGTAATTAAGAATGGTCTAATTTTTCTTGATACTTTTCAGCATGGGGAAAACAGGTAAAAATCATTTGGTGTCCCTCAAGCCCAGTTTCTCTGTGGTTTACAAATTCCTTTCATATGCCTAAAAAGATTTGTAGGTCTCAGTCTCAAGAGACACCAAGTCGGCCTACCTGGTCCATCAGTTGTTTCATCCTCTGCTTACTGAGAGAAACAAACTGAAGAAGACGGCACGGTCATGAAAGCTGGAGTTTTATAAGTTGAGGTATTTCTAACAGATTAATAGAGACAACATATTTTAGGAATAGCCTGAAGAGGGAGCCATTGCTATAGGAGAAGCAACAATTAAGGCAGAATCGCTATTAACGAAATAAAAAAGTTTTGCCTGTACCGAAAATAGTAATTTTTTGGTAATTTTAAGCTATATTTATTAAGTGTTTACATACATCCGTACATTTAGTGTTCTGGCCTAAGTACATTTATAGAATTTTAAAGTGGTGCTGAAAATTTAAGTGCTTGTTCTGTGTTCTGAAATATATTAAAATGCAAGCTGAATAAGTCAATGATTAATAAGTAAACATTTCATTAATAGATTCGTTTATCAATGGATTGTAAATACAAAATATGTCCATTTTCTAACAGAATATGGCATTAGGAATGATCCTGCAGTTGCTATATTTTTACCACACCAAAACACTGATTTCACTAGACTTGTTGCTTGTTTAAAGAGTAGTGTCAGCTCTTTCCTTAGCTGTGTAACGTAAAACTCTGTCTTTCCTTCTTAATATTCCATGCTTGTTCATGTACTAGAAACACAAGCAGCTCTGTGAGTACTTTGACCAGAAGCCAGACATTCAGCAGGATACAGGCAGTCACAATAATAATACTTACTAACTCTGAGTTATGGGGTTTCACATCAAACTGGTGTAGAAGAAACAAACCCAGACTCGGTGATGGTCATGTAGGTAGAATGAGGCTGGCAGGCTTTCTAAAGGACACTCTGAGGTGTCTGGGGATAGTCAAGAGTGGACAGTATGGTGTGTAAGTGTTTCTTAACCACCATTGTTTTTTCATAGAGTTGGCAAGTTTTTGAAGAGAAACTGCATATATCTTTATTCTGATAATGCAGTTGCACCCATAAGGAAACCTGAAATAGAATAATTAAGATGTAAACACCAAAAACCTTTTTAATGTCAATTACCTATTTATATATATATATATACATATATACCTTCCCTATTTTAATGCAAATTATTTTGCCCATAGAAAAGACAACCTTTGAAAAGCCGTTTGAAGGTGATGGCTTTTCTTTCCATTGAAAAGTGGGGCTAAATGTTTTTCTCAATTCTGTTCTTTTTAATCCAGAGCATGAATTAGGTGAAATCTTACTTTGTGTTTACTGGTGACTGAGCAAAGCGCCCTGCTGATTCCTTCTGATTCTCTTAAGTCAACACTCATTAAGGCAGTGAAATTAATGTATGCATTCTTTGATAATCAAACTGAAAGACATGCTAATCAGAGTCATAAACTATTGTGGGACAAAAAAAATACCCCAGATAGGCCTTGAAAAATAGAATTCTTTCTTGCGCTGCTTGGGCATTGAGTGCTGGAAGTGTCAAGGTGTGGGATTCAGGGAGCGAAGAGCAGTATTCCAGTTTGGCTGATCTGCTGCATGCTGTTCAAACTGATCAACTTGGCTGAGGCGCCATCCCTGGAGGTATTTAAAAGACATGTAGATTTGGCACTTAGGGACATAGTGTAATGGTGGATGTGGCAGTGCTGGGTTAGTAGTTGGACTCGGTGATCTCAAAGATCTTTTCTTGAACAATTCTATGTATGTGCCAGAGTCCTTTGCATAGTGCTGGTGCAGCACTGCATGAGTCATGGCTGAGCCAGTTATGGGCACTACCTCGGCACAACAGCAGCCTGGGGAAGAACACAGGTGGCTCTTTCTGGCTGGGCAGGTCCACACAGGCACCAGGCAACTGCCAGCACCACACTGCAGCAAGGGCTGGCTCAGGCAGGGTGGCAGCAGCTCTGATACTGGGTTTGTGGGGAAGTGCCCTGGGGGGCTGCCCCTCTGGAGAGAAGCAAGCTGGCATTTCAGTCCCGACGGCCCTTTGTGTAGAAAAGGATGCAGACAGAGCAAGCCCGCACACCTCCACTCTGCCTGCTCCGAGACCTGGCGGCCACACTGGCTCTGGAAACCAGGGGAGGGGCGGCTGTGTCAGGGCAGGGCTGCACCTTCGTGCAGTGACATGCCAGCAAGGGCACACTGCCTGTGCCACCCACACGTGCTCTTTCATCAAAGGCTGCTCCTTCTGACTCACTTTGTGATAAATGTGGGCCTAATTCATGTGAAAAATATAACAAAGTATACTGTATAGCTTGCCAAATCATTCAGTGGGATTCTGGAAGCACTGAATATGAGTGTTGCGGAATATGCTGTAAAGCTTTAGCAACAAAGTGTCTATGAGCTTATCAAATAATGTATAAAAAGTCGAAAAAGAAAAGAACTAAAGTTAATAACTAAGCAGCCTTTTGAAGTAAAATAAATACAGTGCAGACCAAAGATAATCCGAGAATACCTAAATACAATGGAAAAGTAAACCCAATCAAGATAAGGAAGAAACACCTCAAAACAACAAATAAGGCTTAACTAACAAGATTGTCTCTAGTTAAATTTTAAGTTAAAAATCACACCTGCATGACCACGGAGAAGCAACAAGAAGAATCAGATGAAAGGATCTCAAGATGGAGAAAGAAGAAAATCATTTATTGGAACTGGTTAAAGATAAACCTGCTTGAACTGTATAAAAAAGGAGCCTGTGAGCTCAAATGTGTGTCACTGATGGAGCGGAGACTCCCAGCGCACCCAGCGCTGTGCTCTTTATAGCTTTCATTGTTTATAAAATTAAACTACCCTTTTTACCAAAATGATTGGTTATTTGGGTGACCGTTTATAACAACTTCATGGTACCCTCTCAGTTCGCAGCTCGGTTGTGCCAACTAACTTGTTTGCAGTACAAATAATTACCCAATTTGACCTAAAAAAAATGCTCACCTGCTACTAGGTACCTTTTTTAATTTTTTTTTCTCTTGTGATATAGAGGACCTTATGCAAGCAATAAAAATGTGATGAAAATTATGTGGTTTCCCAATTTTTCCTCTTACTGCAATGTAAGTATTAGAGGAAAATGAGAAGGAATGCACACAGGCTTTAATCAAATGCGTAGATGAGATGTGTTTGAGCTTCTTATAATTTCATAAAATCTACCAAAAAAAGATTTTTGAGCTGTTTAAAGAGAATAAAAGACTTTTTAATGTAAACACTATTTATAGGAGTTTAAGTGTATGTGTAGATGTTACAAGAATTTGAAAAAACACCAAGATAGCGCTTGACGTTCCCCCATTTAGCAAAAGAGAAGAACAGTGCCTGCAAATGCTTTTTTTTTTTTTAGCCCACAAAATGCATTCTCAGGGGCTGCTTTTGTCAGTAACATTTGGGGCTTTCTATTCAGCTCTTGAAAAAATGAAATAACTTGACTTGTTCCTCCTTGGTGGATCCTACCAGCCTTTTTTCCTAGTGCAAGGATCACAACTTGTGCCTTAGGTGAATTTCTACAGGGTTAGTATTTATCTTTCTGCTTTTGTGTTTGGATAACTAAAGTCTTAATTGTAGCAAACCTCCGCTCCCACCCCCGTTCTATTGGAAAGCAAAGTCAGTATTTATGGAGAGCTTTCAAGGTCATTTTTCCCTAGCAAAAGTATCTGATGTTAAAAAGACTGGACTGACAGCGAAGAAGTTACACACACCAGCGGTAAAGTGCTAATCCTGCAAATGGCTGCATAGCAGATCCCTGAAGCCCTCAACACACAGAGACCTGGATATCCACATGTGCACTGAGAGGTGTATTCACAGAGGCACTTGAGGAGTCAGATGTGATCGTTCATCAGACCCTGTAATCTGAGTTATGTTTGTCTAACCAGATCCTGTAATCTGAGTTAAGTTTCTCTAAAACCAAATTACAGTCCAGCTGAGGAGTGGTAGGTGAAGTGTGTAACATTTATGATATGTAAAAGTCTAGAACAACAGTCAACTGGCTGTCTACTCAGTGTCACAGTAGCTGATATCACAAAAATAAATAAGTTATAAATGGTCATAAAAAGCAATTGCATATAAGCTCAAAATTTTTCCATGCACAGTACAAAACATGCAGACAAGAGACATCACTTCGGTCTCTGTGCATATGGCATTCTAGATAGAAACATCAATATGAGTGTACCAGTACAAGAGATCTCTTTGTTTTTCATGCTGCCAAATACTGAGGTTACAGTATTTTTACCCATGGATACCATCTTTTAAGTCTTCAGGCTATTCCATCCAGAAAATCCCATGTTAAGAAACACCACCACCTATTGAGAACTGAAGGTGAAGATTATTTTCCCTGGGCCCATACACTTCTGAGTACACTTTATAGGGGCAGACTTGGCAAAGGCACCACAGACTGTCATTGCTAGCTTGTTCAGCAGGAATGAAGCGAGCACAGCTTCTCTTCATCATGATTATGTTTGTTTGTTTGTTTGTTTGTTTAAAATGTATTTTCCGTCATTCCACTGCTTTTAAATACATAGTGGACTGTATAACTAACTTTTGGTGTCCAGAACCCCCCCAAAAAGCCAGGTTGAGAAAGTATGTACTTCCAGGATCTTATTGGTTCTTTGACTGTGATGAAACGAAACTCTTATCATTTGAAGTAGTCACTGGAATATCAGTTGGGGATGTCAAACCTGTCTATGGAATGTGATGCCTTGTCATGAAGGAGACAAGTAAAGCAGTATTAACTCTTGAATTTCTAAGTATAAAAAAAAAGTGATGAAAACTCACCTGAAATTCATATGAGGACTCTGCCACCAATTGTTTCTTTAAACAGAAGGATGTGTCAAGGAGTGTGTCATGTTGAGTATTCCCCAGCTTTATTATGAGATAACAGTTTCAATTCTGAGCTCAGAAAAAAAAATCCCTTCTGTTTCACAAATAAAAAGTGGCTAACATGATCTTTGAATTATTCTTACAGATGTTTAAAAAAAGAAAATTGTAACTGCATCTGAAGAATGTGGAACATGCAATTGTCTGGCACTTCATATTATTTCAGAGTGAGAGATTGTCAAAAGAATTTTGAGACAGGAAGCATCATCAGCATTATTCACACATTTGTACACCATGTCTGGTTTCTTTTAGCTAGGGCTACATATAAGTCTGTCTGAAGACCAACACTGCCAAACCTCCAAGGATTTGGTTTTGTTTACAGTGGTTTTTTAATAAAAATTCATTTAATTTTAATAATAATTCATTGCAGTAAAATAAGAGTCCTTTGTTACCCCCTATAATATGTTACGTGTGAAGATGTCCAGCATGCCAGTATTTACAGCTCTGCCACTCTTTGAAACTCACAAAACAGGTTTCTCAAATAGATGTCTCAAATATAAACATCAAGTCTAGTACATTATACATCAATACATTAGCTTTAAGATTTAATGTGGTATCAGATCAAAAAAGAACATGCAAAAAAAGCCATGCTACATGAAATATAGATTTCATCCATATTTTTCATCTTCACTAAGTGGGCATATTATCCACTTGGCACACGCATCCAAGTCCTGTTAGAGCTACCTCCACTGAAATAAGAATCTGTGTAAACTGTTGACTTTAGTGGAAGAATTTCCTGGTTACACTCTGGAGTTCTCAGATGTTCATCAAGTGAGGAACATCAGCTTCTTTGCTGTCAGGATGCACTTTGTGCAGTGTGGACTTTGTAGCTCAAGCAAGGTTTTGTGGGGATTTTTTCTCCTCCCAAGGATAAAGTTTCTGAGCAAATAGAATCCAAATTCCACACCTAGTTATGCATTTGCATTTTCACGCATTTGTTTAAGTCCATGGAAAAACACACCTGTCATTCCTGCCTTCAAGAGTAAGTGAATGTGTCAAGTTTCACTCAAAGAACCTGGCTGGAATTACATAACAAAATGCAAGCATGCTTTCAGATAGTATTTGTAATTTTTAAAACCCTTTGAGAGCAGATAAAGTAACCAGGAACTGTCTCCACTGCCCTCCATTGAAACAACTCACTGCATATGAGAACCAGGTGAAAAGCTTTTCAGGAACTGCTGATCCTCAGGCAAGGCTGGAAAGCCTTGTTACAACAGGCAGTGACTCTTTCACTTACCTTCTTAGAAAGTAGTGAAAATGTCAAAATTACTTCTAAGTGCCTTCAGAAAGAAGAGTCACACTCTTCAGGTTCATAGCTGAAAGAAAAAATCTGCAAAGAGCTTCCAAAATTTTATACCACCAAGCTTTCATTGTTAGCAGGTCAGTTTTGATTTCCTGGTCTATTTTTATGTAATCTAATCACAGAATATGCTGAGTTGGAAGAACCCACAAGGATGATTGAGACCAACCCTTAGCCCTGCACAGGACAAACCCCGAGTCACATCGTGTGCCTGAGACCATCATCCAAACACTTCTGAACTCTGTCAGGCTTGGTGCTGTGAGCACTTCCCTGGGGAGCCTGTTCAGTACCCAACTATCCCCTGGATGAAAAACCTTTTTCTGATATCCAACTATACCTCCCCTGACACAACTCCAGGCCATTCCCTTGAGTCCTGTCACTGGTCATCACAGAGCAGAGATCAGTGCCTGCCCCTGCTCTTCCCCTCACAAGGAAGTTGTACCTGCAATGAGGTCTCCCCTCAGTCTCCTCCCGGCTGATCAGACCAAGCGCCCTCAGCTGATCTTCATGCAGCTTCCCCTCCAGGCCCTTCACTATCTTTCTTGCCCTCCTTTGGACACTGTATATTTCTTATATTGCAGTGTCCACAACTACACACAACATTCCAGGTGAGGCTGCCCTAGTGCAGAGCAGAGCAGGACAATCTCCTCCCTTCACCAGCTGCTGATGCTTTGCCTGATGCCCCCCCAGGACACGGTTGTCCCTCCTGGCTGCCAGGGCACTGCTGACTCACATTCAGCTTACCACCGACCAGGACCCCTCGTGGCACTGCTTTCCAGCATCTCATTCCCCAGCCTGTACAAACATTTGGGGTTGTCCCATCCCAGGTGCAGAATCCGGCACTTTCCTTTCTTGAACTTCATAGCGTTGGTGATTCCCCAGCTGTCTAATTTGTCGAGGTCTCTCTGCAGAGCCTCCCTGCCTTTGAGGGAGTCAACAGCTCCTTCCAGTTTTGTGTCATCTGTAAACTTGCATAGTATCCCCTCCAGTCCTGCATCCAAGTCATTTATGAAGATGCTGAGGAGCATGGGGCTTAAGATGGAGCTCTGCAGAACCCCACATATAGCAGTATTACAGGAAAAACATATACTACATATTTGTTAAAATTACCTGCAACATGGGGGTGTTACATATATATGATTCTGAAGAATACACGTGGGAAGATCACTGAAATATTTGGCAGTAGAGCTAAGTAGACAAATAGGCACTTTGTTAACACATAATTGTTCATATTTTTCTGTTAATGTATTTGTTTAAAATATTTGTCTAGTGATCTACCTCTTAAAAGGCATGATGTTTCTGTGTCTCAAAATACAGACATAGAGCGAGTTGGACTCGATGATCCTTATGAGTCCCTTCCAACTCTAGATACTCTATGATACAAGCTATAAATTTGAAAATCAATAAAGGTTCACCTGAGGACAATAAGTACAAGTGAAGAAGTACCACTTGTGTTCAGTTCTGACCAATTCCAGGGTCACTACCTTCCTATAAAAGAAGTCTTCTGAAAACAGGTGTATTTGAGAAAGCAAGTGGAAAGGAGAAAGGGTGAGAAAATGCAAATGTTCTTAGAAAATCCCATGGCAGACAACAGCCCTCAGTGAGCATTGTGGTTAGCAGAGAGGACAGTCTCTGGAGGTAGGGGAGAACAAGGGTGCACAGTTACATATGTGAGTTACCCATATGTGAGTTTTGCACACACAGGCACCCTATGCACCCAATGGTGAGCCCCACAGACATGAGTCAGGAAGACCAAACAGGATCTTTGAAATGAGAAGACTGTGTTCAGGACTTTTTCCATGCATCAGTATTTAACTTCACATCTTACTTGCAGGTGGAATTTTCCAGCCGAAACAAGGGAACTCATGAGTCCTCACCAGCCACTGTGGCATGGACTCCCGTGTCACTGGTAATGGCACAGTTGCACAATCTCCCCTGTCTAAACAGGAACTATGGACATCCTTAAGTAGCAAGGTGTTTTATTACATTTTGTGAAACAAGCTAAATGCTGTATTCTGAAAGGAATAACTAGCAGGAGTCAAAGTCAAACTTCTTGGGAGTAATGTTACTGAAAAAGAAAACAATAACTACATAAGTAAGCCTAATCTTCCACTTTCATAGGCTAAGCAGATGATGGCCTGATTAGTTCTCAGTCTCAGGAGGCTGCTCAACTCTCTGTGCCTTTAGCTCCTATTGTCAGCATCTTATTCTCCATTACAGCTGACACATTTTTTAGTCTTCTCTCTTGAAATGTTAGTTAAGGATTAAAAGCTGTATTTATCTAATATAAAAGAGCAACTTTCACACTTAAACTCACTAATTTTAAATGGAGATGAAAATGTTCTAATTTATTTTTTCGCACTAATAATCACACTAGGAAAATATGATCCTCCTCTTAAACATTTGATTCCCTACAATAGGGATATACAGCCTGAAAAAAAAGAGGAGACTTGGGACAATGTACCAGGGAAATGGGCCGACCTTGAGCAGCTGTGTATAGGCACCTAGTATTATTAGTTGAACTCTGGGGTGCTGTATTTGGCCAGATGCCATTCCACTGGCAGCGTTCACACAGGACCTAAGGAATGTCTGCCATCCTGGAGATATGTTTCTCAGATACTGTAGGATATCCCCAGTGCCATTAGGCTTGCTCATAGTCATAATTCATTGAAAGCAACCCTGTAGAGAAGGACTTGAGGTTTTCTGTTGAATGAAAAGCTGGACAAGAACCAATAGTGTACACTTGCAACCCAGAGCGGCGACTGCATCAAAAGCAGCGTGGCCAGCAGATCAGGGGATGTTATTCTCCCCCTCTGTTCTGCTCTTGTGAGCCCCACCTGGAGGTCCATCCAGCTCTGGGGCTCTCATCACAAGAAGGACATGGATCTCTTAGAATGAGTCCAGAGGAGGGCCACGAAGCTGATCAGAGGGACGGGGCACATCTCCTACAAAGACAGGCAGAGGAGTTTGGGCTGTTCAGCCTGGAGAAGGGAAGGCTCTGTTGAAACTTCATATCAGCCTTCCAATACTTAAAGGGATCTTATTAGAAAGACAGGACAAAATTATTATCAGGGTCTGTTACAACAGGACAAGGGGTAATGGTTTTAAACTGAAAGAGGGTGTAGGTTTAGACTAGATACATGGAGAAATTTTTTTACAATAAGGATGGTGAAACACTGGCACAGGTTTCCCAGAGACCTGGTGTCTTAAAGTATCTTAATAGCAAATTTTTCTAGTGCAAAGTAGAATCAAAACAACTTCTCATCTGTTCGTTTATCCTGGAACTTATCACAGGAAAAAACATTCAGCTAGACCCCTCCCAGATTATACCAATGAAGAAAATCTACTAATGAACATTAAGTAATACAACAGGTTAGATGATAATTTTCAGTAACCAAGTTTTTCTGAAGATGGAGAGGGGAAAGAAAATTATTATTCTAAGGAAGATAGGAGAAATATATAAATTATAAACTGGTCTTCATGCAGAACCTCAGGGTGCTGCTGCTTTCCTTCTACTCCCTTTTATGAGACTAGACTTTACCTGCACATAAAATTTGCACCACTTCATCCTCATATAGGTAAAGCATCAAAACTCAGGTAATGTAGTTACATTATAGTTTTGTATTACTGATTATTACAGTATAGCTTTAGGTAATGTGGAAGCTTTTTCATGGAAATAAAAGCGTACATGTTAGTAGATGTTATATCAGCATAATTATGTTACTGATAAAAAAAATGAATCACTCCTTTCCTCCAGCTCCCACTCTTGTGCAGAGAGATCTTTCCAAGCTAGCCCTTACCTGTTGTTTTTTATTTAGAATATAACTTTTAATTGCTGATAAGGAGAGGCCTATAGCTTTGGATGCTTTTTTTGGCAGACACCAAAATCTGTGTTAAAAAAATAGAGCCTACACAAAATATATCTGCCTAAAGCTGGCTCCCGTTTTTCAGAGCTGAATACAACTTCTTTCCTACTGTGTAATCTAAATACAGACATTTTAATGCTTATTTTGTTTGGCTGGTTAGGCTTGGGGGGAGAGAAGGGGTAGGCAATGAAGGGAGAGCAATACTGTTAGTTTTGCATTATTCCTTTTCGTTGATTATTCATATTTCAGAATACTTTGCACAGATGCAGTGCCTTACATCTTCAGCAGACCAGTTTGATTTACCTTTTACTTCTCAGTGCTCTTTTATTTTGAGTTTGCCATTGACTGAATATATCTTTCAGTTTGACTTTATACATAAATGCTACAAATAAGTGATTTAAATTCTTTCTGCAGAGTATTTATACAGATACAGATATTATTTTTATGTTCCTTTAGATCAAATTCAATCGATTCATATAATTTCCTCTCCTCCTCTGTCAGGGCAGCAATGCTGTCATAGATTCCAGGGATCTGAATGCAACCTGTGGGATCCACAAGGCTATCTACAAAATCAGAGAGGTATCAATACAAGTGGGACCTATTTATTCCACCTGGCAATTAGAACACCTTTTCCCTTCTCCCTAACTCTTTACCAAATTAGTATGCCTCAAAACTAACAACTGTTTGCATCCATCAAACTTGATGTATTTACTATTAAGAAAACTATTGACCTGCTGTTTGTATGTAGAGTGTGGTGTGTCAGCCCAGCTTCTGACATGAAACAGTCATCCCACCGAGATACAAATCAGCATTAAAAAGCCAGGTTTCGGTATGTGTGTGTGTATTAAAGTTGCGACCAATCCTTCAGTGTTCTTAACTGACATGACAGAAATCAGCTTAACACATCTGAAGTTCTGGTCTTACTGGGGACATTCCCTTCCTGAGCTGCAGCTGCCATAGCTATGTTGAGGGTAGGAAACCTGTGAATCTTTTTTGGATTAGACTTGCCTTACTCAGATCCATTAAACATGTTACTGATCCCCAGTTACTCCCGAGGAGTGATGTGTGTTATTTCCCAGCAGAGCTATCAGGTCCGTCAGTGGCTCATGGATGATGCTTCCGAAAGTTCCGGAGTGAAGGTCCTTGCTGCCACATTCAACCTATACCAGAAACACTGGTTACATATGAACACTCACTACCTTATTCTTCTGTGTTTTGTTGCCCATAGTTTGTTTCAGTTTTTTAAAGGAGACCACGAATTAATAGAAATTATTATTTGTTTCTATTTCTAAAATTGAAAACATCATGTCAGGAACAATCTGATTTGGTAAAGAGAAATGGGGCTCTGTTGTCAACCACTAGAGAAAAAAATTCAGCTGTTCACAGTACTTACACATTTCACAGAATCGCAGAATATGCTGAGTTTGAAGGACCCACAAGGATCATCGAGTCCAGCCCTTAGCCCTGCGCAGGACCCTCCCCAGGGGTCACACAATGTACCTGAGAGCACTGTCCAAACGCTGCTTGAGCTCTGTCAGGGTCGGTGCTGTGATCCCGTCCCTGGGGAGCCTGTTCAGTGCCCAACCACCCTCTGGGTTTGAGGTAAGATTAAATACATCATAAGTGAAACATTTGCATATTACTGTTTCTGACGTTGGAGAATAAAATCTTCAAGTTGTCTATCCTTTCTATTTAATGCAAAATCTTCATAACATAGGCAAGAATGTGTCTTACTTGTTTTGTATTAAGAATATATGTCCAACCTTAATTCCAGATTGCAACAAATAAAAATTTATAGGTCACTTGAATCATATGGTTTTAAATAGAGGCATTTGGGTTATTCAATGAGTTTTTTGCAGACACATTTTCATACATGATTTTACCATAAAATATTTCTCTGCAACAAACTTGTTTATTCTTCTTAAAACCTCATTACAGCTAACTGTCTAGTAGCAGGCAGAGATCATTTTTGATGTTTTAATAGCATCATTTTTCTTAACCAAGATTTAGAAGAATTCAATCAAGGCTGTCAAGTTTCCTTTGGTTAAAAAATTTTCATTCTTTTTCAGTCATAAAGGTTAATGCAGGTTTTTTGTTACTTCTTGAGTTCTTTAATCTTCTCTCTGAATCCTTTTTATGCTTCATCAGGAAGCATTTCCAGATGAGAAATTTCTGCTCTTCATTTCACAGTAGCTCACATTGACTGCTAAATATAGCACATTGGCTACAATGCACTTTTATTCACTCCTGTCAATGGTTACAAAGATTTTGTGTGCCTTTTAAACCCTGAGATCCAAATAAACTGAGTTCCTTTAGGCAGGTTCATTGCACTAAGCAGTATCTCCTGCAAAAGGGCAGAGCAGCAGAAGAAATGGTTTTGGAGAGAGTTGGAGGGGAGAGGTGTGGGGATGATGCTGCAAGAGAACAGAGTTGATGTGCAGAGAGAAGGATGAGAAAAGACTGGGAGAGTGGTGGGAGAGTAATGGGATAAGAAAGGGAACAACGGGGAGATAGATAAGTAGAAAAATGATGATTGAAGAGAAGTTAATGGAAGTAAATAAGGCTAATTGAATTGAAATAATGAGGGAAATTTGTAGAAGCCAAAAGGGATGCAGAAGAAAGCTCTTTAATTGTAAATATCAAGTTTTCCCTCAGTCTTTCTCTGCATGCAGATGTAATTACAGCTACATCACTGCTCTCTGTCAGCGGCTCAGTTCAAATAACCTGTGCCCTTTACCTCCTCAAAGAAGCAGGCATTTCCCTGACTCCCATATGTAAGGGCAGGCTTCTTGTTGCTGAGCCAGAGGTTGTCTGAAATTACAATGTAATTAACATGACAGAAAAAGCACTGGTTTTCTTCTTCAAGTAGTTTTTCTAGCTGCAAGGGCCCCAGTTCTTCCATACCTTCAATTACAAACCTGAAGTTCACTGGCATAGCCTAAATGGCTATTAGAAAATTCTGGGTAAGAAACTAGCATTTTCCAAAAAAAAAAAAAAAAGGCTTTAAAATTAGGAGCAGGCTGGCTTGCTGTATACATTGTGTTAGGAAAAGAAGGATGTAGGATATATATCTTGCTTCAGTAGAAAGGCCAGTGATAGACACATACAAGTTCCCAGAAAAAAAGTGTTCTTTTTTTTCATGTTTTTATCTACTTTTTTGCTTTGGAGAATAAGTTTTCAAAAAACTTTCTGGAATGTCTCATTATATGGGCTTTCTCACAGTGCTAATCAATATTCTAATTGCTTTGGGAATTCTGTATAATAGTGGTTGCATTTTCACAGAAAATTTTCTGCCTCTACATTTCCACTCTTACTGCCCATGTGGGAACCATTGGCTGTGGTTTTCTCAGTATGTTGTCTATCACCAGATTTACATGGTGATAAAAATATTGCCACTGGTTCTACTATACTTGTCCTTTCAGCACACATGGATTTGCTTGCTTGCTGATTGATTAGGATGCAGGTCGAAGAGTAATTAGGAGAACTTTTATTATGGAATAGTGGGAGTTGGAAATGCTGACACATGCCATAGGAGATAAAAATTTCAACTTAGTTTCCCATTACAATTCATTTCTCATTACAGGTTTTAAGATGCTTTCTCTTTTGATTCAATGCTCAGATTAAAGACAAGAACAAACGTGTAAAATTAAATGAGCTTGTGTCATGGATGAGTTCACTGATGGTTCATCAATCGGCCACAAAAATTTTAGAATCAAACTGTTCATGAATATTGTTTGATGGCCTGTGCCATTTTCTAGAGAAAGGCTTCAAATAATAAAGATTTCTTTTTGCTTGCTTGTTAAAATGTCAAAATAGCTATTAGTGATTTGAAAAACTAAAGATGCAGAAAGTCAAACCCATAACCATATCTACTTACAACAGCTCCTCTTTAGGCAGTAACGTGTGTTTGCTGGCACTTAAAAGACACTGAGGTCTATTCAGTAACATGGATGCAGGAAAAACATGTTTTTCAGAAGGCTGCAAGACAACTTTAAAAAATCAAGACTTAAAGCTCCATTTGTGCCATAATGTCGTAAAAGAGGCACAAAACTGGTTTTTGGCACTCCGAAAAAATATGTCATGCAAATTCACCTTAGAGGATGTTAGTTAACCAAGTTAAAAGCTTAGAATATCTGTTCATTTAGCTTTGCATTGGGGATACAACTATCCCAGAATTAGTAAATGATTTGAATATGACTGTACTGGTCATTGTAGTAATATAGCCAAATGTTTGACCTTAGGATATGTCAGTCTCTGAGTGATTGTATTTGTACTTAGTTAACGCACCCATTCACAGCACTTGCTTTGATAAATCCAATCCATCAGTGACATAACAGCCCCTTATGTAGGAGCATTTTTAGATACTTATTCTCTTCATACAGACACATAAATTGGAGGTATCTTGTAGGCAGCAAAACCAAGGATCAGCAGACTGTGGCAGCAGAGAGGACTCTTCATGGACATTCTGTGATATCTGTTTTTTTACCATTTTAATAGCTCGAGAGAGAATACAAAGTTGTGCAATGTGTGTAATACATATTGAATGATTCTCTGTGGGTTTTCCTCTGCATGGCAATGGCAGCAATACTGTATTTGCATTGCATACAGTTTGTTCAAAATAGGATTGCTTAAGGACAAATTGTAACTGGAGTGGGACCAGTTCTCTAAATGTTGTGGTAGAAATAAGCTACTATTTCAGAGTGTATGTACTCTGTTGTTCCAAAGATGTATCATCTAACTCAAAGGAATGGAAATACATCCCTTCAGAGATATAATAAATAGTAAGTAAGTAAGTAAATAGTAGTAGTAGTAGTAGTCATAATAATAATAATAATAATAACAATAATAAAGAAGTCCTCATTGATACCTACTAATTTTATCACTCTAAATGTTTCCACTCTATTTATCCAAGTTAGGACAGGTCTCTTATTGTCTGTTGCTCCACATTCATAGAGGTTTCCTTAAAAAGAAGAGAGGAATGTTTTTAAGCAGTCTTTGAATTGTCTCTCTTCACTTCAATGTAATCAGCAAATTCCAGTTGTCACAGAAGCTGTAATGGTGTGTGAAGTGTCAAAAGATTCA
The DNA here is from genome assembly GCA_013396695.1 of Sakesphorus luctuosus. Lineage (NCBI taxonomy): Eukaryota > Metazoa > Chordata > Aves > Passeriformes > Thamnophilidae > Sakesphorus > Sakesphorus luctuosus. The sequence continues at coordinate 204,157 of VWZD01012668.1, forward strand.
GGATTTTATTGACTCATTTTAGATAAGGTGATGAGTGTTCAGGTGCTTTCTGATGAACTGGTACACTTTTCCCCCCTCTATTTTATGTATATCATACTGTGGTTTCTGCTACATGCCAATTTTTGAGCTTGATCTTTTTTTCTTAGGAACTGTTTGTTCACACCAGACATGCCTGAAGAGTTTGCACAGTATGCAACTTCTGGGCACATCAGCCAGACCAGATAATGAACAGTAAAAACCCTACAGATAAATGCCATGGCAGAGGTATGAAGCTACAAGTCTAGGTGAGTAACTTCTTTTTTGACTGTGCAGTTATACATGGACAGATTTTAGTTTCACATACAGTGTTACACTTCTGTAGCAGTTCCCACTGGATACACTGAGTATACACTGTCTCGAGACAGAATTATCCCAGGAACGCTGTTTGGAACTGGTCCCAGCTGATCAGAAAGACTAACTCAGGATTTCTGAGATCTTACTTATCTGCTGACCTTGTACCTGTTACTTTTGTTCCTTCACTCAGCTGACTGCAGTGGAAGGATAATTACATTAAGGGGGCGGCCTCACATTCTTCCATGGGAATGCTCCTGAGCTCCTGCACGGCAGGTGGAAGTACTACAGTGGCACAGAGCAAGAGCAAGGGGTGCAAGGGAGGATAATAGTTGATGCAAAAATCCAACAAGAATTTTTAAGCAGAAATGGATTTTCTATTGAATATTCCAAAAAGCAGCTTTAACCTCCCGTGGCTCCTCCACATCAAATATTAGGCAAGATTTCCACTGGAGAATTCCTCATGCTTTTTTAAATATACAGGGAGCCTTCTCCCACTCAGAATCTCAGTCACATATTCAAATAATGATACAAAACTTATGAATATATACACACTATTGATTTCAGTGAGTGCGTAAGGGTCAGTGTTCCAGCCATCTTCCTTTTTGGCAGGCTGCAAATCCACATGACCATAGAAACATATGGTGGGCTTTTGTGGATCATTCCCCAGTTGCCCAAGAATCATAGAAGGCAGTATGAGGTCCTGGGCATCAGGCAACTGTGGAGAAAGGTTAAAAAAAAAGCAACTAAGGAAAAAAAATCTTTGAAATCTTAAAAATGTACAAAACTCCCTGGAGTTGTCAGTATTGAAAATACTGCTACAAACTCATCTAGCTTTGATTTCATAAAGAGCAGAAATTTGACTGAATCCAGTTCTAACCTATTCAGAGAAACTAAGATTTTTCTCCCCACCTATTTAGATTCTGCAGGGACTTTATGGAGCTCTTCTAACATTTTATTTTCATAAATGTTCTTGTTACTAAACTGTCACGTCCCAGCACTGGAGAAGACATGGCTGAGAGAAAGAAAAAGGGAACAACTATTAGTGAACATTTGAATTCCTGTTAGAGTAGAAATGTAAAAACCCAGGGCAGAAAGGAGCCCCCAACTACGGTAAGGTAAGTAAATTAGAGTTGAAGATTTCTCAGAGATGAATTCTTGCTTTCCAGCAGTCATTAAGAGAATAGCTTACATCATCAGAAGCTCCCAAAACCAGAGATGATACTTTAGATAGATAACCCTTTCTGTCTGACAATATTTTCCTTGTAAAAGCTGCCTCCCTAACGTAGAGAATTCAGTGATAAATGATGCATTAACTCTCATGCTTCACTATGGAGAAGAATGTAAAAACAAACTGCAGTAAAAAACTCCTTTTACTTTTGCAAACTGCTTCCCTCCAGTTAAAAGCACCAAACTCCCTGTTGCAGAGAATATCTATTTGCATTTGCATTGTCTTTGTGCTTCCCAAGTATGTTCTCAGACAGTCTGAGGAGGGACTGATTTCTGCAGATATCATGTAGGTACGGCACTATTGATAAATTGGTATCTAGACATCAAAAATGTCGTAATGTTATCTCATAACATGCATATACATAGCACTGAATGCAATAAGTAGACCACATGCAAATATGATGTTTTAAATCCAAGAATCAGGCAAGCACCTGATGTGACCCCAAGTTTACTAAATTAATGCCAGCTCTCAGTGCTGCAAGTCTGTCTGCTACCAACGCCGTCATTCATACTACTTCTTTCCTCGGATATGGTTGAGCAGATTCTCTTTCCACAGCCATCCATTCGTTAAGATCCTGCATAGGAAGAGATTTGCTGTTAGAAGACCCAGATTGTTGTGATGTTTTGCCCTTGACATCAGAAATCTCACACTGGAAGATGGTTTCCTTTCTGTATCATTGCAGCAATGTCATGGATACTCTAAGGTTTCAGAATAGAGAGGAATTAGATGTTTTCTCAGGGTTGAGATTCCTGATTTTCCAAACAGGGAGGGTGCTCACACTTAGGAATTCACACCATCAAATATGGATTTAAAATCTAGTGGAAGAGGAGGTAGAAGCTCACTAGTTTGAACTGAGGAAATTGCATTACGTACAAATTAGATTGGAAGATTCAGAAGTGTTCATAGCTTTAAAGCGTAACTGACACTGATTGAACTAATTATGTATCTGCCTTTTCACAGGGGGCTGACAAAAATGAAAGCACAAACCAGCATGGGACCAAAACTTCTCCCCTTGTCAAGAGCAAACCTAAAAAATCCAGTTCTGATGTAAAGCAAGAGAGTGAGCATCCTATCTGTCCTGTATCTCCCACGCAGGTGTATTTTGGCTTAGTGAAGCCTGTCTCTGCACACACTCAGTGGATGCCCACAACCATCTCTTTTGTGGAAGTCCATGCAAATCTCTCTTGCATCATGAGCGTCCCCAGCACAGTCCATCCCTTTGCAGCCTTGCTTTGTGAAGTACATGTTGCACTCTTGATGGCAGACCTGGAACCCTGCTCATTAGCTTACTGGTGAACACTTCTCTGGAACATAGAGCATGGGCCTCTGGAGCACCACCTTTGCACTCACCATTTCATTGCAATATAGTTCCTACCTCGATGAAATCACTTTGATGTACATCAATGTACTGGAAGATCTCCATCTCCAGTGCTGAAGAGGATGAAGAGGACATTACTGCCTTAGTGAGCAGCACAGGACTGGGATGGATGTTATCTGAAAATTAAGGGTAAAATTCAACATTACAGACATCCCGCAATATGCACATCTTTTCAGTGCTAGGAAGCACAGATAATTACAAAGTGCTGAGCCTATTTAAGTCTCATTTAATCTCTTCAAGCCAGGAGAAAGTGTGCTTGAAATATTTTATTCCATAAAAACTTCTGTTGACTCATAGTTAAGTTCCTGAAACAAAAACTTGAAAAAATTACTAGAGTAAGCAGCTTTACAGTTTCTGCTTTATAAGTAAATTAGGGGGAAAATTTTCTAAAGAAACATTTGTTGCATCAGTTTTCAATGCACAAACATCAAATTGTATATTCTGGGAAGACTTGCACCCAGCACCAACAGCCCAGGGGACTCATCTTTCTCTTTTCTTCATTTCCTGAATTATAGAATATTCTGAGTTGGAAAGGACCCACCAGTTCCTGGTCCTACACAGGATAACTCCAAGAACCACCCTATATGCCTGAGAGCATTGTCCAAACACTTCCTGAACTCAGTCTTGCTGTGTGGTGACTTGCTGTGACCATTTCCCTGGGTAGGCTGTTCAGTGCCCAACCACCCTCTGGGTGAAGAACCTTTTTCTGATATCCAACCTAAACCTCCCCTGGCACAACTCCAGGCCATTCCTTTGAGTTCTGTCACGGGTCACCACAGAGAAGAGATCAGTGCCTGCCCCTGCCCTTCGCCTCACAAGGAAGTTGGACCTGCAATGAGGTCTCCCCTCNTTCCTGGTCCTACACAGGATAACTCCAAGAACCACCCTATATGCCTGAGAGCATTGTCCAAACACTTCCTGAACTCAGTCTTGCTGTGTGGTGACTTGCTGTGACCATTTCCCTGGGTAGGCTGTTCAGTGCCCAACCACCCTCTGGGTGAAGAACCTTTTTCTGATATCCAACCTAAACCTCCCCTGGCACAACTCCAGGCCATTCCTTTGAGTTCTGTCACGGGTCACCACAGAGAAGAGATCAGTGCCTGCCCCTGCCCTTCGCCTCACAAGGAAGTTGGACCTGCAATGAGGTCTCCCCTCAGTCTCCTCTTCTTCAGGCTGATCAGACCAAGTGCCCTCAGCTGCTCCTCATATGGCTTCCCCTCCGGGCCCTTCCCCATCTTTGTTGTCGGGACACGGAAAGATGGGACACGGAAAGATGAGACACTCAGTATGAGGGTCCACGAGTTTCCGTGTCCCGACACTTTGTTGCCCTTCTTTGGACACTCTCCAATATCTTAATATCTTTCCTATATTGCAGTGCCCACAACTGTACACAATATTCCAGGTGAGGCCTCCCCAGTGCAGAGCAGAGCAGGACAATCCCCTCCCTTGACCGGCTGGCGATGCTGTGCCTGATGCCCCCAGGACATGGTTGGCCCTCCTGGCTGCCAGAAGGAGGAAGAAAAATTAATTCATTGACACACACTGACTTGCATATTTTACATGAATAGGGGAAAACAAGCCTGACACTGGAGAATATTAAATGGAAAATATCTTTTGTGTTTGAATAAGAACAATGTCAATCCTGAAACACTTGCAAACCTCTATGCCATCTCGTTTTTCAGAAGATAAGTAAAGATTTAAAAAATGTAAGTCTTTAAAGTGTGTTTTTCTGCATTCCTGCAATTTTCCTTTCATGCTTCCTTGAAATTGTTGCTGTACTGTCTTGAATTGGTATTAACAGAGCAATACTTTGGTGGTTGGATACCTGGCTGGGCTAAAGTCAGAACAGCTGCTGTATCAGGCTGTGATGGGATTGACTCCAAGGTCAAAACCCAACATGTATATTCTAAAAATATTCTGTACTCGTAACAAAATTTGTAGTTGCAAGTCCATTCATAATTCCTTAACTTTGATGCATTGCTAAGGTGATAGGCTATGGTAATATTAATAATTTCAATTACATTTCTCTGACAGAGAAGAAAGATTGAAAACCTTAGCAATGATGAACAAGTTGAGGGAAACATTCATTTTGGCTGGAGATTCTGGCTGAATGAAGGATGTGCCCCAATTTCCAACCTTACCTTAGAAGCAAGGTTGCAAGGTTTACTTCACTTTCTGAAGTAAATCCTTGAGAAAGCCTGTGACAGTAGATGTATTCCCCAGTGTCCAGTTCCTGACACCTCTTGATACTGGAAACACTGGTATTGAAAGGGACCAAAAGCTGGTTTTACAGAAGAGTGAAGCTGCAAAGCACTGCTATGGAGATAACTTGTTAACTGAGACAAGAAAATCCAAATTTGGGTGTGATTTTTAGGATGGAGAGATTAAATGTAGGCATATTATTTACCTGTAGAACTGTTTTTTAAATAGTAATACATGCTGGAGAAAAGAAAGCCAACCTTAAGTGATGATAAAAGTACCATTTTTTTCTCACATTGTTTTCCCCATTAAAAGGTTAAACCCCCACCTCCAACAGGTGGATCTAATTAAGAATCACCTTCAAATACTTTCATCACCAGTCACAGGAGCAGCAATTTGGCCTAAACCAAAAGGTATTATTATGGGAATTTTTGAAGCAAGTATGGAAAAAAAAATCAGGGCATTTTCAAAGAGGCAAAGCAGTTTCCGGGATTTAGCAACAAGATGTGGTGGAGAATAAGGTTTTTATAACTTAGGTTGTAGTCATTTTTGGATTGAGCTTCTGTGGGTGAGGCTTCAACAAACACCCCAAAATTAAACCTCCAAGTCTGTCTATTTCTTCCAGACTTGGACTGTGCAAATGGCTGCGAATATTTGGCAACTGAAGTCCATTTTACAGAGGACATTAGGAAGCAGGACCTCATTCACAGACATGATCAGGAGGACTTCCCAGACTGCACAGGACAGAGAAGAGAGGACCAGGAGTCCAAGGCTGGGATGGTGGTAACTGGTCTCTGATCATCTGAGTTTCCCTGGCACAGTCAAGATGCTGGCACTTTCTGGGACAGTGCCTGGGTAGATACAGGAGGGCACCTGAGCCGAAATTCTGCAGGTCTTGTCTGAAAGAGGCCCAAGGTATCAGGAAATGATCTATATTAAGTAAAAGCCAACCATTTATGTTGGTTGTTTCCCTTTTTGTTGCTGTGTCGTTTTAGGGGCCAGGCAATGACTCTGCTTGTGTGATGTTGATCAGTCTCACTTCAGCCAGCAGTGAGTCCCAAAGCAGCAAAGTTTTCTGTCCCTTTTGACAGATACAGTGCATCCCACATATGAGCTGCGTCTCCCAGAGAGGAGCTGGTTCCCGCACAAGCTGAGGAGAGCATGGGACCCCGATGGATACACTTGTGAGGGACTCCAAAAGAGTGCAAGACATTGCACCTCCAGAAGAAAGTGATAGGAACAGGCATCATATAATGTGGTCATACCTAGTTTTGCCATAGCCATTGCAAACAGGTGGGTCAAGAGATCCCAGCATGTGAGGATTTTAATCAGATGTTCGTCTAGAGAGGCTTCAGGGCCACTGTCTTTATTTACCACGAAGCCTGCTGGATGCCTCAGTTTCACACGTATTTCAATTATTCTTTATACTTTGCCATTTCTAAATGTCAGTTTGGAAAACAACAAAGGCCACTGAATGCACCCTAATTTAACTGATGCCTTGAGAAAACAGACTCCGAGCCAATTTAGTGTGGGATAAGATAAAAACGTAGATTCTTTAATATCTAGGCTCATGGCTTTCAGGAATACATGATGACACATGCCTCCCAAACTCTGATTTCCATGGGTTTTATAATACTGTTCAACCAATCCCCAGTTCACACATCTCTCAGTCCAGCCCCATCCTGCCCCCTGGGCACACCCCATCAGGATTTGAGTCTGGGGGACAGTTGAGACCCTTTCTTCTTCATTTTTGTCTTCCTCAGCACATGTAGGGCCCTTGGAGATTTTCCAGTGTTCTTTAGACCCTAGGTTGTTGGCTTATGTTTATGTCTTGCTTTGCAGGCTTTCTGATATTGTTCAGTCTTCTACCTTGAAGAGAGTCTAAATAGCTGGTGGAATTTTTGACATTGATATGGGATAGGGGCTACAATAGATAAACATTGAACTTAAGCTGCCAGAAATATTGACACACTAAATCTGCATTTTACTACAGTTACAAGTACTTCTAAAATCTATAAAAATGAAAGTTAAAAATACAAGGTATCAGGTAGTTCCCTGACCGGGAATCGAACCCGGGCCGCGGCGGTGAGAGCGCCGAATCCTAACCACTAGACCACCAGGGAGCACATGCTGAGTGGTTTACTGTAGAAAATTAGGCAGGCTTCTCTGGGTTCAATTGTGGGCAAAATAGACCTTTTAATTATGCCACACTTGAACAAGGAAGATCATAGCACAGGTCAGAATAGGGTACTGCTAGAGTAACCAAGCTCAAGAAATAGATTTAAGTATCAGTGCCTCCATCATATGTGATTTTCCCTGTTTCTAACCAAATATTCAATTTAAAAAGAATAAGTATATATATATATATACACAGAGAGAGAGAGAGAGAGAGATACACTTAGCACCTTACAGTGACTTGAAGAAACACGTACCTTTTAATATCAGTCACAAAAGGGCTGCTTGTACAGGGGACCTGTGCAGTGGTGACAGTATCTTTCTCTTTTTATCTCGGTTACATGCAAATGACCTGCAAAGATGCAGACGAGAGATGAATGTCTTCATCATGTTTCATTATTGTCTAACAGTTTAAGAAAATGAAACAAGGAAGCTAAAATGCTATGAAGGAAAAAAACCAAAACAAACTAATAAAATATCTGTGGGATATTTGAAATTATTCTGTGATATTTTTTAAACAAACTTCAAGAAAAGCTTATAGAATGTCACACAAATAGTTTCTTTCATAAACAAAAGTAAAGGAGGATCAGTGGCAAACTCTGGTAAATGAGGTGCACAAAATATTAATAATTCAAACAAGAAATGAGGTAGCAGCTGTTTTCCTGTACTTGAGGGAGACTGGGGAGTGGAGCTGGTGGAACTTCATAGTAATGCACTACTAATGCACAGGCAACAAGAAATGTTTGGATCACAACTGGAAAAGCTTGTGTGGAAAAGGGAGTCAGTTTAATAAAGACGTAGAAAGATTTCAGACAAGGCTAAAATAGCTCAGTGTTACAAGGAGGGGAAAAATTATTTGAAAGGATGATAAAGCAAGGAACAGAGGGAATGTCAAACAAAGACTTCAGTTTCAAATTTGTTTTATTTGATGTCATTTTGAGGAGCATTTACTGCTTTATAGAAAATTGTCTATTTTTAGAAATAATGCATGGCAGTCAGTCATGCACTTTCTTGTCATTCATTCTTTAGTAGTAAGAACATTTTGTGTCTCGCTTCCTCTCATCCTGTTAATCACTGTTAAAAGAAAACTTAGTGTTCTTAGGCAGTGATTTAACAAAAAATCCAAGTTGATTCTTTAACTAGGATGACTCTGATAAAATATCAACTAAATTTACAAACTTATGAGAAGCAGCTCCTGAATGTGCTTTGATGCCCTCCTCATCATCTTGAAGGGTGTGCTTCATGTACTTTCCTCCCTGTCATGCAGCATTTCAGGTGTGTGCAGGGATGGGGGTACCAATGAAAACTGAAGGTTTTGCAACCAACACAGGAAAAAGCAGTCAGAACTCACCTAGTTTACAGGTAACAGAAAGAACATTTGACATGAAAGGAGATAAAGTTGTGTATGGCAGTAAGAACTAATCTACCAAACCAATGGTGGACTCCATTGAAAGGAACATCTCCTCTAAGCAATCACCATCAAGGAAGATAACTGGGAGAATGGGGTTATTTAACTTCCTTTAATAACATTCACTGATAAGTGACATACCTTTGATGGAAGCAGGCCATCAAGCCTCAGTCACCTCTCCAGCTGACTAGGTGAGAACCTTGGAGGAGGAATGATAACTCTTCATGTGGCAGTTCTTGAGCCCAGCCCTGACCACATGCAGCCACTGTTGAAACACCAGAGGCTGCAGAGATCCAGACACCTGCAAGGGGTGAACACCATCTCACAATGCTGACTGCCTTTGAAGATGATTAAAGAAATAACATCAAATTCAATAAGCTGTGTAACAGCAATGAAAATGTTTGGTGTGAAGCATGGGTACGATCTGGCACTTCCTGGCAGATGACACTGCAACACCCCGTGCTGTTTCCAGCAGTTGGCTCATAAAGTGTTGCAGTATGAATTGCCTTAAGGGTGTTTTGGGGAATGGTAATGACAGGCCCTTGTTCAAGCCTTTAGTGAAAAAAGTGAGACCCTGTTTATCAGTTCTGCTTTGCTGTAACACAGATGATACGTAAAAAGAAAGCCCTTATCTCTTTGTGCTCTTGTTTTGCAGCTACCTTTGTTGCTGGTGATGAGAGCCTGGACTGTAAAGACCTCCTCTTCCACTTGCAGAACAGGGACATTCTATCTCAGTTCACCGATAAGTTCTGCAGTTAATAAAGGAATAGTTTTAAGTTAAAGTTAAATTTTTTGTTTAGATGCTCATTTCTGCTTCTCTATCATATAATAATCCAAGCAAGATAGCCAAATCACTAACACATCAAGCCATGAGAAATTTTACACTTTCCTTTTCTTCCTTCTTCTCTCCCTGAAAGTCCAATATTCCAGGAGGAATCTCAGTGCGTGAAAGCACTTAAGCATTGCTGCTTTACAATAATATTTTGGAGGACTTAGAGAAAAGAGGTGGATTTTGCTTTGGCTTGAAAACTGGAAAAGAATACATTTCTGTTAAGGAGAAGTAGTAGAGTACTTCTCCTAGGAAGTAATATTGCCCTTTGTGCTCACAGAGGAGGCATAATTCACAATTTACTTAAGAAAATTTTCTGCTCATTGGTTGGCAATCTGATAGACACCAGTATAAAAAGATTCCTGATGGAAAGACAGCTGTGTTGTCTCTTGGTCTTTTCATGGTAAAAAGGTTCACTGGAAAGAACTGTAGGCCGTACAGTACTTGTACTTGCTTCGTACTCCTTCACATGTGGATAGCCTCACCAGGTTTTCCTGTCAGTTCTCCCCTACCTGCTGAACTTGTAGCAAATTTTAGGTGCTTATGTCTGCATACAAGTTTCTGTCCTTAGGGTCCTCTAGAACCACTATTGACAAGGTCAAATTCAGTAATAAGCATCAGTTTTCCAAGGCAGTTCCAGGTTCTCTCCCAGACCCTTACAAAGACCTTTCCTTCTTTTAAGTACTTGTTCTTCATTTGATAAATGTGTAAAAACTCATTTGCAAATTAAATGCAAAAGTTGGGGGGAAATTAAATGTTTTTTGGCAGTTATTTAAAATAATTCTCTTTTTACATGTATCCTGTCTTTATTTATCCTAACTTGAAAAGTTTCTAACTGGAGCTATTCCTGAATTAAAATAATGCCAAGTGAGATTAAAAATAAGTTTACTGAATTTAGTCATTCAACTATTTTGATTTGTTTATCACTTAATACTACTGAGGACCTATACTATTGTGTGAAAATAAAAAAGAAAAGTGCTATTATTACTTTGTAGCTTATTATTTCATTGCTAATTGTCCCTTATTTTATAACCTAAAATTTGGAACGAGGTCTAGGGATTTATTTTTTATGGTAATTACTCCATTTATGGAGTACCATAAACATGTCCAACATTGTTTAGAAGCATTTTTAAATGTAGGCAGGTTTATCTCCTCAATAAAAACACTCTTTGATGGTAGCTTATTAACTAAAAGAAATGAGAGAACCAACTCAAATAGTTTGATTGTTGGCATGGACAGCTCCCCTTTGGAAGACAGTAAGTGTTTAAGCAGGAGGAAATAGAATGATTAAAGGAAGGAAAAAAAGCATCACTGTCTGTTTCTCTTGTGCTTTGAAAATGTAAGCTATCTAGGGCAGAGGTGGTCTCCTACTTTGTGTTTCTATTACTACATCAAGGCAGCATCTTTGGCTGCAAAATGATGGTACAACAAAGATCAACTTCATTTCACTGGCACTTCAGCAGAATTAGCACACTTTTAGTGCTTACTGTAATTAAAAAGGTATCTTAAGTAATTACCATCTTAAGTTTGAATGAGAAAATATGTAAGAAACTGCTAGGAGCAATATTTCATTAACAGGAAAATGACATGATGGTTTTCAATGCCACCTGTCACTTTCTAAGCAACTGCCTCTAGCTCAAGCCAGCCAGTTTCCATTTCTTGAAGGTGTCTTGCAGAAAAGAAGGAATGATAGTGTAACATCACAGTCAGTGTACCTGGCTATTATTGCAGCTTACCATCATTTCTGAACATGCTGCCTTAATATAACTTATCATTGTATTAGTGTGGAATGGAGAGGCCTTTTCACACAGTCCCCCACCTGGTATTTCTGCTTCTGCTCCCTGTGCAGCAGCAGCAAGCCCTTTCACCTCTTCACTGCTTCCCACTTCCCACTGCAGTTGGAAGAGTATTTCCCAGCCACCCTCTTTCAAGATAATCACAGCTGATGGCAAAACCCGAGACCACAAGTTAACCAATATTGTTGACTGCAAGAGCTTGTCAGACAATGGAGTGAGATAGTGCTGGTATAGAGGCAACGATGCCCAAGACACTGGATCAGTAGTTGTTACCTTAATGTTGATAATCACACCTGGGTATGTCAGTATACAAAGATTGATTTAGAAAACGTGCCCTTACCTAGGCAAGAGACCTCACAGTGCTTCACAGGGGTCCGTGGCTACAGTGTGTCCTGTTTGGAGCACCAATATTCAGCATCTTCCAGGAGAAGGGCCAGAGATTTGAGACACTGGGTAAAGGGAGAGCAATTGCATGGAGCCTTCTCACCACCTGGTGGCTCATTCAGCAAGCTGTATTTACCCAGAGCTCCAACCATGCAGGTTTGAACTGGTAAGAGAAACAAACAAGTTCTTGTCCAGTACCTTTTCCAGTACACTGCACTAAGTGCTGAGATAGGAGACTATCCTATTTTTCCAAGAGCAACACTGTAAATTCAATTTGGTTAATGATTAAGCAAAAACATCTTCAGATATTAATCATACTGAAATGATGGCAAGAGGTTATTCCCATCTTGATATCCTTCAGATGCTTTGCTCAGCCAAGTAGCATCAGTGTTCTCTAGGGGTGATTATTGCTCTCCATGCAGGTGAGGTTCTTATCCAGCGAATAACTCATAGTCATTCCCAAACAGACACATCAGAGACTGACTTTTTGAGTTCACGGGGTGAAGCTGACACTAACCATGCAGTACTTTGTTTATGCAGCTCTTCATGCTGCCTCCTCCCAGCTTTCTGTGAGGTCCAGGAATTGGCAGAGGCCAGGCATGAGTCGCTGAGGTGGTGGTGTGCATGGCGTCCTTCAAGGCATGCATCTGAGGCACCACAAAGTTAGCTCAGTTTGACACTTCTCTGGCTTTGGCATCTCAGCTGCGTGTCCCAGGAGCCGCAGCCTCTGAAGAAAGGCTTAGGAGTATTTTTCCACTGCAGTCTTGTCATTGAAGTGTATTTGGAAGAATGCCAAAGCAAGCAGAGAGGTTCTTTTCTTGAAAAATTCAAGTTGCTCTTAAATAGCTTAAAAGTAAAGGAACACACTGTTTATACATATAGGAATATATATATACATACACTCACAGTAGTGTTGCATCTCATGCCAACAGATGTTACTATTGCAAAGTCTTTGTGACAGTGACCTCCTTAAGGAGGAGTGTGAGATATTTCATAGCTCATCTCTTCTGCCTAAGTGCCACTAACTATAACAAGGGTGAAGCACTGGCTTTGACAGCCCAGAGCAGAGACCCACTGAACTGAGGCTCTGCACATTGTGCCAGCAATTGGCCATTTTGTGAAAAATGTGATAGACAATTACAAGACTGATTTTCTTTGGTAAGAAAACTTGTTCTTATCTGGACATCTTAATTGAACACCTGCACATGGGCACTGAGCCTGCTAACAACAACTAGTGGATCAGGCTCTTCAACTGAGTTGCTAGAAACTTAATTGAAACTTCTTTGGAAAACAGTTCTTCACTCATTCCACAAGGATTTAGACTCAAAATACTGTCCCTACAGATAAGTATTTTTGCTCTCTTTTTTACAGTCTTTTTGAACAGAGCAGTTTCTCTTGTATTCAAAGGTCTTTCAATGAAACTGTAGCATGTGCCTTGACATGGCTTAAACGGCAATGATGGCTTTTCATTTTTATTATTATAGAAAAGGAAACATTTAGAACTAATTTTTTTTCATAGCTTTTAACTTCTAAGAAAATGACAGTTCTGCAAATCACTGGTTTGGATATAAGCCATTAATCCCACACTCCAAGTGCCTAAATCCTTATTTAAATTATGAAACTTTCAGTTAAATATTTGAGATAATTCATGAAGTTTGTATCCCTTCACTCACTGCACTTCAGAAGGAATTAAGAATTAAGATACAGGGGAAGTCCCATGATAGCATTTAAAATGCATTAAGGTTACCAGCTATGAAAAATCAATGCACCAACAGCTGTTAGACAAACCGTTGCACCACATGCCCCTGTCCTCATGCCTAGAAGTCTGTCTTTAAGGGGAGGAGAGCCTGACAAGGTAGAAATGTATTTTTGCCTGTTTGCAATAATGTAGGCACCGTCTCCTACAAGATGGGAAATGGAAAGGCTGGGGAAGGAACTGAGGCTTGGATACACCTTGCCAGGATGCATGCTTGAGCCACAAGACTTTTGGTGCTCCACATGAGCAATACTATCACTGGCTTTAATTTCATCTATTGTTAGTAAGGGTTTCCTGATCAGGCCTCTCAATACAAGGTTATCATCACCCACCTTTGGGAGAAAGTGTTGGGCTTTGCATGCCATGCAAGCTGAGCATTAGGGCAGCCCTCAGCTCGCTGCCTTGGCTTGCAGAGCCAGCTGATAACATGGATTCATATCTGGTGCATTGCTACAGGCACTGATCCCCACTGCAGGGCTTCAAGCTCCCCTCCAAGGTTCATTCCAAACTGATCATCATCCAAAGCCCTCCCTGGTAACAGAGTGCTGCCAGGCAGCCTAACCAAACCACTCTAGGTTTTAAAAATCTGACCCTTAACTGCAAACCACACCAGTCTGACAAAATGGTTGCTTTTGTTTCTCCTTTCTCTCGCACCACATTGTATTCTTTGTCTGTTTTCTAAATACTGGGAAGACATAGTCACTGGTACAGCCGGATATCCTTTAATCACAGAATCATTTAGGTCAAAGAAGAACTTTAAGATCCAGTTCAACTGGAAATCTCAATCCATGCCATGCAATTACATAGAAACTGCCCATAAAGAAACACTGAAAATTTAGACTTAGTATTTTTTTTTCACTTCTTCTCTATCCATACGGAAAACCCACAATACCTGTGTCTTTTGCTGTGCCTCCTTATTAGAATACAAACTTTCTGTTTAGCTTTTAAAATTTATTTATAATGCCAGAAGCCAATATCTTTGATTATGGAACAGCACATAGGAACCAAAAACCAAATTCTGATGCCCCCTTGCTTTCCCATGGTTCCTTCCCTCATTAAGGCTATAGAATTTAGGACAGTTTGTTTTCATGTTGATAGCTACAGGGAAACTGCCTGGGCAAGTAGCTGGCCACAACAAAAAGCTACGCGAGGAGCATAAACAACCACACAGAGGGGTAATTTAGCACAAGAAAACGGAGACCAAAGATAATAAATGGACCCAGTTTTTGTGTCACATTTAGAGAAGTACAAATATGTTTATAATGTCAGCCTTAGTTTCTCCACTTGCAGCAAGTCTGCTTCCACCTATCTGATCAGTCACTACTGGGGTAAAGGAAAAGTTATGACTAAAAATACTGCCAGACACAGCACATACATCCGTTTCTAGAGCAGTAATTACATGAAGAACTCCTATAGAAAATTTTAACTCTGGAACATGATACATTTAAGGAGTCCAAACCATCCATTTAGTATCTTGTGAGTGATCTCAGCTGAATACAAAGGTGTCAGAGATGTCAGATCCTTCATCTATGTGCAGCCTTCCCAGCCTCAAGTAAACATGTCTTTTATCTACCTAGACTTGCTCTATTTTACCTAGGAGGGTAGAAAATGTTCTGTGGAGATATTAGAAATATAATGCAACTCACACAGTTGAGGTTTTAGGTGAACTCTGCAAGAAAAGGGGAAAAAATAAAAAAGGGTGTTTGTCTCATAAATAGTCAGTTTTCAAAGAGCAAGATTTCAAGGGAAAGAAAAAAAAGCATCAGCCTGAAGTAGTGTGACTGATTCCTTTTGAATTATCTCAGCATGGTGTCATCTTATCTGGAGTTTTCATTTGTTCCAGTGACTAGTAATTGGCCCCTAAACCGACTAAGAGATTTAGCAGGATCAAGCTCTCAAATTCAGAGCACTGTGAAAACTTAAAGAGAATTTTTGATCTTTAAACTGAAAGACAAATGAATGTTCTCCAGGTGACACATGCCATTTCAAGTGCTGAAATAAGGGGTTTAGGGAGCAGGCTTTTTGGTATTTGGTGCCTTCCTTTGCTAATAGGAAGATCTAAGGCACTTTTTGCTCCTGCCATCTTGAAACTCTCTGTATATTGCTACACCTGCAAAAAATGAGTAACAGACCAAGCTTATACATGTGTGCATCATTTGCCAATACACCTGTCTTTCCTGGAGTAACCAATTCTCCCTAATCAGAGACTACAAAAGAGGCCTGTATACCATTTTGCTGTTTGTTACTTTTGAGTTGTAGATTAACTTGATAGATTTAAAGGATTCAGGATGGCATATTAATTTCTATGAACACAAGTAACCCTAAAATTATATTTGGAACAGACTAATTGCAATATGTATTTTTGCATACTAATCTTATGCAAAGTCTGTGATGTTAAAATGTACCATTTTGCTCTCTGATAAAGCAAACAAGTTTCTGCATATTTCACAATTTGAATTCACCATATCCTCTACTTCTGATTTTGATCCAAACTTAAAGCAGCCTCTCAGATCCATAGACCATTTTGTCATTTTATCAGCCCAAATGCTTACATTGAGCAATGGAAAAAAGACTAATAAATAGTGTGCCAGAATGATAATTATTTTTGGTGGGCATAGACCCTAGTCATTCAAATTCAAAAGCAAACAGGTGCATCTATCTAAGTTTATGAACAGATTACCAAGCACTTCTGGATACCTCAGCTTTGCTTCTGTATTGATGCCTATGAATATAAGAGGGTGAAAAGAATGATGTATTATGGCCTGTGCGCTATTGAAAAAAATAATACTTTCCTGTTCAAGCCCCCTTTTTAATTTTAATGTTAAGTCTAATTATTTTCAGAATCTTTCTTCTACATCCTTCAGGACTGCTGGCCTATTAGTGGCAGGGACTGTCATTAATACTTTCTTCCATATAAATAAAATTATTGGAAGAAGCTAGAGGAACATTTATAACTGAGGCACTCTCAGTTCCATCTAATGAGGTCAAAGAAGCTGAACTTATTTTACATTTGGAACAGATAATGCTAATCAGCTGTTACTGAGCACAGCTTCAAGGTGATTGCTGTGTCCCAGTAAATCTGTGTCATAGTTCCAAGGAGATAGACGTGGAGCTACAACATATCAAGAAATGGAATGCATCATCTTAATTATTAATATTTTATGTTGATGACTCAATTACCTGTCATATCCTATAGGAACACTTTCACAGAGTGGGAAATGTAATGCAGTGCAGTTTTCTATTAATTTAATACTCAGTAAATTTCCATGGGGGAAAAAACCACTTCAGATGTGTTTGCTACTTTTTAGTGCATTTCTATTTTAAACCAGTCAATGCATGCACTTATCTGCAGTTAAAAACAAGATTTTATTATCAGGTGCTCAAATCCCATCCTCAAAACTCTTATGAACTTAAAAAATTATTTCTGAACTGGTCTTAAGGTATTTAAATTTCACCAATGAGTGTCAGACAACTCCAAGTTAAACTTCCAAAAATTATATGCAGCTCTACAAACTTTAAATTCATAACCAGCCCAATTCCATTAAATATCATTTCTAGATCAGTGCAAAGGAACATTAGCAGACTAAAGCCTAGAAGCTAATGAATTCTGGTGCTCCATACTCTAGGAACATCTCTTTATACCTTTGTCTATACCTCTATTGTAAAACCCTTTACTTAATTTCTGAGACCTGCTCTCTACCTGTGCTTTTCCCAAGTCTCTCCACATTCCAGTTATCTTTATTTCCATCTTTATACTGAAATTTTATTGCCAGACAGCAGAATTGGTAACCCCTGTATGACTGAGCTCCTGATGCATCTGATCCTGAATCCATCTGGTCAGAATTAAAACTGCCTTAAAATAATCCCAAGCAACACTGTATCTCCCTGTACTAAAGTTTAGAATATAGTTGGCAACGCATTACAGGGTATTGGGGAAATACTAACAAGATTCAAAGCTGTGCAGAAATAAATATTTTCCTTTCCTTTTATTAATTCTCTCTTTGACAACCAATCCCTGAAAATGACATGCAGACTATACTGTATTCTGAATTTATAGTGTATTCTTGCAGCTTTTAACTAGATCCTCCAGCTAAGTGTTCAACACAATTAGAAAACCTACAGAGCTACGCCTGGAACCATTTCCAAATGCCTTTTGTCTGATACCTTGAACTTCTGGCATTTCCACAAATTCAAAAGTAGTATGTTCCAGTGGATTTGTAGATACAGCTGCTCTTCTGCCCAAATCTTCCTTGGTTGCTGTTCACTTAAATAGTAAAGAGGTCAATGGAGAGGAATTTGAAAACAAAAAGTTGCCTTCTCCTACTCCATTTAATGTTATTATGCTGTCATGCCAAACTCCAAAAACTGAAAACAATTAACTATCACATTATAAAGTGAAATCCTGGTAATATTCTTAGGCAACTCCATGGGGCCCCCTTGCAGGATTACTTCTCTCCATGTGAATCATTGGGGAAAACAGGTGTGGGGGAGCAGAGACAGCAATAATAGTAGAGAACATGTCAGGTAGCAAAGGGCAGGTATTCTGAACTTTGCATGCACTATTAGAAGTCCATCAAAAAAACCCCATAATTTCTGCATTTAAAAAGTTTCTAATGATGTACCTATAAACAGTTGATAATAGAAGATAAAAAGATATTAACCCATTACTAATACAGCAAGATAGTTTAAACTAACACCTTATCAAAGGCATATTTATAAACAAATACTTTACAGCATTTTAGTTTTCAAAAGGCTTTTGCAGCCATTTTACAACTTTAACACTTTAGTTAGTTTAGTCATATTGTTGGTTTCTGCAAGTCTAAGGAAGAGTTTAATAAATACTCTGGAAATTAAGCAGCAGCTTCTCAGAATTCTCCCTATTAGCATTTAAAACAGTTCAAGGCAATACAGCATTTATTCTCAAGTCTAACCTTGACTCCACTATTCACTACATCCACATTAGATCCATTAAGTACTTCAGAAATGTCATATTTAGTTTCATCATGTATCTTAGCAGCTGCCTTGGAATTCAGGAATTGGCTACAGTTTTGCATATATTAACTGCTTATATTTGCAATTCGTTTTACCTACTCTGTCCAAAATAGCAAGGAAACAGTTCTCTGAAGACTCGCCTGTACATGAATGCATTTGGCATTCTTATGCATATTTTTATTTATATGCATATCGGCAGTAACAGCAGCCTTCAAAGGATCCTTCCTTAAATACTATTCATATGCGTTGCTTATGAACACTTACATTTCATTAAGGCTCTTCCAGTACAGACCACTGGGCTGTGATTGACAACTGTAGGGCACACAGATTCATAAGCAACAGCTAACACAGAAGAAATGTCTCTATAAGAAGATTTTCCTGAGCATCCAATAACTGAACATATTGCAGTGTCAAATGTTTCGGCATTTTGTGCTGTGGGTCACATTTGTTGCAATAGTGTGGTAGGTTGACCTGGCTGGACTCCAGATGCTCAGCAAAGCTGGTCTATCACTTTGATCGTCACCTGGACAGGGGAGAGAAAATCTGAAAAGCTCATAGTTTGAGATGAGGATCAGTGACCAGGTACCATCGCGGGGAAAACAGACTTGACTTGGAGAAATTAGTTTAATTTGTTACCAATCAAATCAGAGTAGGATAATGAGAAAAGCCCCAAATCTATAAAACAGCTTCCCCTCACACATCACTCTTTCCCAGGCTTAACTTTATTCCCAGTTCTCTACATCTTTTATCCCAGAGGCACAGGGAGACAGGGAATGGGGGTTACGGTCAATTCATCACATGTTGTTTCTGCCCTTGCTTCCTCCTGAGGGAGAGGAGTCCTTCGCCTGCTCCAGCATGAGGTTCCTCCCACAGGAGACAGTCCTCCACGAACTTCTCCCATTTGAGTCCACCCCAGAGGCTGCAGTTCTGCATGAATGTGCATGAGTGCACCTCTCTCTCACAGGGTGTAATCTCTGAGGAATGGACTGCTCCTGCATGGTCCCCTGCGGGGTCACGAGTCCTGCCAGCAAACTCTGCTCCAGCCTGGGCTCCCCCTCCATCGGTCCAGGAGTCCTTCCACGAGTCTACTCCAGCATAGGCTTCTTATGGGGTCATTGTCTTAATTTAGAAAAAACGAAGATATTTATATGGACCAGGAAAAGAAGAGCTTCCCTCAAAGAATCACCACCACTTTTAGGAGTTTTAATCAGAAAAAAATATCAAAATAGAGGATAACAGTTTTTACCTACACATATATATGTATTTGGTTATATATATATATAACCAAAAGCTAGGACAGAACAAACAACAACACTGCACCCCCAAGCAAAAGAACAACCTCTTAAATGAAACGGATTTTTTGTCTTTGGCCCTTTGGTGCAATTATATTTACAGACAGCAGGGATCGCTGCCGCGCCTTGGCTGGCAGTGAAGTCCTCCAGTAAGAAAAAGATGGAAGGGTGGGGTTGGTGTACTGACTCCTCTGAATGACTCACGTGGTAATAGCAGTCACACAGGGCAGGATGGAACTGTTCTCAGGGCAGAGTAGGCTCTCTCTCTCCTTGCCTCTTTGTTCGAAGAAGGAGGTGCTGGGAGATGAGGGCAAGTGGGGTGGTGGTTCTCAGCAACCCCTTGCAACTGCAATCGGTCCTCAGGAAGTCCACAGCAAATCCAAAAGGCTCCCTCTCCTTCCAAAGCCTAAGGGTGCACAGAGAAGTTCAAAGAGGAAAGCAGGAAGAACCAAGCTAGGAAAAGGAGCGCTCACCAGCTTGGCAAATGGTAGCTTGCTGTCCCCACAGCTACGGGAAACAAAGTGCAAACAAGCCATCTGTTCCTCACCTTCACCCCATACTTAAGTTGGAAGCTACAGCCATCAAGCAGTCCTTTGTTCTTGGTCTTGGCAAACCTTTGTGCTGGGAGAGAAAAATTTCTTCCCAGCTCGCCCCCCCCACCTTTGTTTGAACCTGTAACAGTCACACCTTTGCACATCCACCTGTTCCAGTGTGGGGTCCTTCAATGTTCTGCATGTGGATTTCTGCTCCACTGTGGTCCACCATGGGCTGCAGGGGGACGGCCTGCCTCACCATGGTCTGCACCATGGGCTGCAGAGGACTCTCAGTTCTGGCACCTGGAGCACCTCCTCATTCTTCACTGACTTTGGCATCTGCACGACTTTCTCTCACATATTTTCACTTCGCCGTTCTCTGGCCACTGTTACTTCTGCTCAATAACTCTTTTCACATCATAACTGTGCTGTCCCAGAGGCATCACTGATGGGCTTAGCCTTGGCTAGCAGCAGGTCTGTCTTGAAGCTGCCTGGCATTGACTCTGTCAGACATCAGGGAAGCTTCCAGCACCTTCTCAGAGAAGCCATCTCTGTAGCCACCCTTCACTACCACGTTTCCACACAAACCATGTACATACAGACAACCACTCCTCAGGTTCACAGAATCACAGAATATTCCAAACTGGAAGGGACCCTCAAGGATCCCCAAGTCCAGCTCCTGTCCCTGCACAGGACCACCCCCAATTGTTGCACCCTGTGCCTGAGAGCGTTGTCCAAATGCTTCCCTGGGGACC
>VWZD01012668.1:225963-245756 GCA_013396695.1 Sakesphorus luctuosus
GTTGTCTTTCAGGTGTTTTTCAATACCTCCCAGAATAATCTCCATAACTTTACCAGGCACTGAAGTGAGACTGATGGGCCTGTAGTTTCCCAGGCCCTCCTTCTTCCCCTTCTTGAAAATCAAGACAGCATTTGCCAGCTTCCAGTCAGCTGGGACCTCTCTGGATTCCCAAGATCTCTCAAAAATCAAGAGGTTTTGCAATGACATCAGCCAACTCTTTGAGGATTCTGGGATGAATCCCATAAGGCCTCACAGATTTGTAGGGATCCAACTGGAGCAGCAGATCCTGCACAATTCAGAGTCAACAGCTGTGAGCTGATCACACTCACAGCCATGGTCCTCCAGTTGAGGGCACTAACCCCCCTTTATCCATCATCCAGGTTGAAGACAGAGGCAAAGCAAGTGTTAAACACCTCTGCCTTGTCTCTGTCCCTGTTTGTGAGGTGAACATCTGCATTCTGTAACTGGCCAATGTTATTTCTATACTGCCTATTGCTATTAATGTATTTGAGAAAACTCGTTTTACCATCTCCCACATTTCTGGCCAGCTACAATTTCAGCTAATCTTTGGCCACATGAATTTTCTCCCAACAATGGCAAGCAGCATCTCTGTATTCTTCCCCTGTCACCTGACCTTGCTTCCACTGGACATACACCTTCCTTTTTTTTGCCTTATTTCCAAGGGAATATCCATGCTCAGCCAAGCCGGCCTTCTGCCTCACCTGCTTCACTTTGGAATTTGGGAATTGCCTGCTACTGTGCCCTTAGGACGTGATGTTTGAAAAGCAACCAGCACTGATACTAGCCTACAGGACAGCTCCTTTACCAAAGGAGAGCACAGCACAGTAACTATGACCAAAAAAGATGCTCAATTGTATTCTGTTATTGCATTTTTCAGTCTAAAGGGCAGAAATAGAAGAGGTCCATGAGCTGTCCCTGTGATTGACAAGAACATGAGCCTGCACAGACAGGAGAACATTGCATACCCATGTTTTAGCATCAGCAGGCCCATTTCATTGGCATGCATCTTAAGCAATCCTCAAGAAATTTCAAAATCACTAAGGATATGCAAAATTAATAGAAAGATGAATATTTCAAAATACTAGAAAAACATGTCTTAGCATTCAGGGCTTGTCATAATTTAACATCATGATGTAAAATGGTATGATCAAGCTAGCAAGAGATTAGAATCAAAATTATCTCCTAAACTTTCCCATGTAGCCTAAATAGATTCTCTGAACAGTGATTTAAATTGCCTGCATAACTTTATTATCAGGAAGGCAATTTATTCACATTGACTCCCCATAATGTAAATGCATATTTAACACAGGAATCTATTATATTTTAATTGAGTAATTTCAGATAACACTGAAAAAAATTGTAATGTTTTTGAGCTAGCAGTTTGACAGAAAGTACTGACTGGAATACTTTATCTAGATTAGCTCTATGTTATTCCACTCTTCACATTGCTTCAAGATGAAGATCATAAAGCTGAAGCTCTTCAAGTTTTGATTTAGTTAGTACATCCAAACTCATTACGCTAAACCAGAGTCTGTTTCGCAACTTAAAAAGTTTCAAATTAGGAAGCATTGTGCTTGAGAAGCCTAAAATGGATTGCATCATAGTTGAAAATCAGGGCCTCTGTTTCCAAGGACACACACACACACAAAAAATTACATTTTAAATGGCTTATTCATTTTGAGAGAATAGCTTGTAGTAACCCCAGCTGCAGTTTTAAGTGCATACTCCATATCAAGATGCACCTCCATGGATTTTGCTAAGACACAAGAAATCCAGTGAGCAGTGAGGTACTACAAGCCAGAGGTCTGTTTCCTCAATTTTGCAGAAGTTTAACCGTGAGAACAAGTGGTTGTAAAACGCATGTTGCAGATCTCTCTCCATTCTTTGAGTGGAAGAACTAGAAATACAAGCCATTTAGACTTGCTGACAGCCACGTGCAACTGATCAAGAGGCATCCCATTTTCCTACCAGGAATTAAGCTATCATTCCACATCAGGAAAAAGGATGGAAGAAGGTGTTTTGCTTTTTTTCCCCACCTGCCTATTCATGAAATCATCTTTATTTCTGCAAGTAATTCTCCCAGACCCCAGAATTGCTTTCCAGGAACTGCTGCTGCTGACTTAAGTTAGTTGAGGAAGAGGAAATAAAAGATAGCATAGCAAGGATGTACAAACCTTCTCATTACTTTTAATAAAACTCAGCTTTCAAATAAAGTAGTGTTACGCAGTTCCTTCAAGTTGGACTGGAAGGGAATCTGGACAAGAAAAGCAAAATTATCTTGGCGTTGAGGGCACAGACACGGTACAAAAGTGATCAACTACTTAAGTATTTTGATGCAACTTAGCTAAACAGAAGCTTTCAGGAAAAACTCACTGATGTACAGCCACATGCTCTTTGGGTCAACTGGCAGCAAGTTGGGCCCCTACCTTGTTACCCTCTAAGAGGCAAGTGGTAGGCAAGTAAAACCTGACTATGAAAAAAAGAAAAAAAACCATCTTGAAGCAATACTTGCTTATTGCTTAGACTAAGCTTAAGCAGGCATGTGTTGGTATGCCTTTTATAGGTCCAGCCACAATTCAGGTGCTTATCAGATTAGCAAAGTTCATAACCACATCCCTTTTGAGAGTCTTGCTTATGCTTGTTTGTAAACAGAGCTGGTACATTTCTTCTCTACTCATGAAAATGGGAGACTGTAGCTGTTCACATTTGTAAAGCTGCTGCAGGGATAACTCCACCCCAGACAGACTACGGTGACTGTGACAAAGGCTGTAAGGAACAAACCAGCAGGAAGATTTTTCCAGTGCTTACCATTGTGCAGGAGTTCCTTAGGACAACAAAGATATATTGCAGCTACCCAGGCTAACCAAAACCACCTGAAACAGCTGCAGTCTTGCCTTCCTCCTGGGGATACTATCCTCTAGCTAGACTGGTCTGGCAGCTAAGTCAGCTCAATTTTGCAATTTAGAAGTCTTTTAATGAGCATCTATTTAGGGATATTAATTATACAAGCTTTCATGCTATATTTTAACTGGAGCTGGCCAAGCATTTCAGCAAACTGTAACAGGCAATGCTGTGAAGTTCTGTGTGGGAAATACCAAGCGGCCTTTGCACACCGAGCAGACAGTGCTAGGAGGGTTTGTGCTTCACTGATGCATTTTGGTCTTCATTAACAGCTCACACATTCTCTTGTGTCAGATACTCCTGTGTTGGATAGCAGTGCTGTTACTCAAACAACTTGGGCTAAGCAAACTCTTCATACTATGCACAAGCATTTAATGATGCAGCAAGCCAGATCTCTGCAACTAGAAGTCTTCAAAGAGACAAGTTTGAAGCAGGCAGGCTACAGAAAAAAGCAAGTTCTGTTGCAGTAAGGTAACAGATATTGTTGATCTCCAGCTTTAAAATTATACATCTAAACAAATCTGAAGTTCCATTAAATCTCATAAAATACTCATTACATTAGCAGCTTACTAATGTGTGCTTAAATAGACCCCTGCATTTTGCTCTGGCCAAAGTCCCATTTTAATCTCTTTTTCACAAGGTTCTGGCGCTCACCCGATGCCACAATGTTTCTGCTTTATATTCGACAGTATCTGCTTCTCAGCCTTTTCTACAGACTCCTTAAAATACTTTCTTCTGTTTTGGGCCTCCTTCACAACTCAGCCATGGTGTACTCATCCAGGAAATGTGGAATCCAATGCAGTCTCTTCAGTGCCAATTAACTAATTCTCAAGAAATTTGTTAAAAATGCAATAGGACAACTAGATATACTTTCTGAACAGAGTTCAGAACATAATTCATCAACATTTAACAGCTTTTCTCCTGGCCAAATAGTTTTATCTTTACATCATAAGAAACTAGTATTAGCTCAGTTCAGAATCTAGATTTTTCTTAATGCCTTTCAAATTGGTAAATAAAAACCAAGAAATATAAACCCACCAATAGCCATGGAATTGTCTTTCCCTGTAACACTTATTCCATTTAGAGAAGTCCAAGGTCTCAATTCAATAACCAAGGAAGATACATTGACTGCTAGGACTAGTTACCCTATATAACTAACTGATCTCAGCATACAGACGACCTTCAAATATTCTGGTATGCCAGTCTTGTCCTGTGTGCATGCTGCATGTTGTAGCAGAGTAGTTCTGCTGTCACTGAAAGGTAAGAACCTAGCAGCCAACTCCCCAGTGTTTGTGCAAGTGCTGGGTGCTTGCAGCTGCTGATGCCCATGTATGATGTGGGTCTGACTGTAACCAAGCTCCAAGGGCAGAGTTTAATAGTACCAACCAGATTATCTCCAGCCATCAACTTCAATGACAAACCAAAAAGAACAAAACAAGGCAGAGAATCTACAGAAGCTTCAGTGAGACCAGAAGACTCCCTGCCCCAAGAGCTTTTCACTATTAAGTCTCCAGATCAAGAAACAGTGAAAACTAGATAAAGAAGGTATTCCTCCCTTCTGGCCCTCAAGGGAGGAAGCATCACATGCTGCTCACTTCTGTCAGGATACAGGACTGCACCATGCTCTCAGAGCAAAGCATCATCACTTGAAATACCTACCTGGTTTAGGCTGCTAGTGCTGATCAGGTAATTTAGAAACAGTGATCTCAATCTAGTTCACATTAACACACATGTAAGAGGGGGTGGGTTTGACTAATAACGAGTGTTGGAGTTTAATGTATGCAGAAGATAGCTTGAAGTTGGACATCAGTCAGTAGTTGCAACGAGTAGGCATAAGCAGGGAGAGATCACAAATTCCACCCACTCTTTTGCAGTATTATCATCAGTTGTGCTACACTGTGATGACCTGATTTACAGGACCAAAATGAAACATTTTCTCTCAGGACAATGGGATTTTGTAACATCTACTTCAAGCCAACAAACTGTAATGCAGCCAGAGCCTAGGAACGAGTATTTGGATTCCCAGATCTGTGTAGCCATGTTGCTCATCTGCCTCTACAGCAGTAGAAGTGTTCCTCCCATGTTCCATAAGTTGCTTTCCCTCTCAAGTAATTGTTTAATCTTTAGAGAGCAAGAGCCAAACTATAGCATGATTGTTTATTATCCTTTTTTGGTAGTACAAAGGCAGCTTTACAAAAATGACCAGTAGTCATTACCACAGTGAAATTTGTCATACCCTGATTCACTGTAAATTGAAACCTGCAGGCAGGCATAAACTGCAAGAGACAAACTGCTCTTCCAAATCGCTCAGTGAGCAAAGACAGATGTCTCACTATAGCTTGAACACATTCCAGTGTAGCCCCATAAATCTGTCACTGATTACTTACTTCAAGGACATATCCAGGTATAAGAACCTTAAACTTGGCTGGCAGTTCAGCAACTGCTGTGGCTGCTTAAACTGCTGAGAGCAAACCATTCCTCTTGCTTTACAGGAACAGTAAATGAGTACAGCAAACTGAGGTGATACAGAGGAGACCAAGATGCAGTTCAGGGCTGCTGACCAGGTAAGGAATAGTCTTGTAATTTAAAGTAAGCATTTAAAGTAGTATTTTTGGTATATCATCATCTTTGTCAAATGGAAATGCGTGCTTCCCTCTCCCCCACTAAAGCAGTGGTGGTGGAGTGTTGGTGGAAAAGGGGAGCCATGTAATTGATGACATTTTGTAAGAAAATTCAGACTTCTGATCCATAAACCAGAAGGTGAGGTGTCTAACTTAGTCCTTCAGCTGGGAAACTTCATAGAGATATGCACCAAGCATCTTCACCCCTTGGATGTAGTTGTACCTGGAAAGAAGACAGCTTACATTATCCTTAGTTGAGCACATGACAACTACAGGCATTGCTGCTGCAGGCAACAGGTACTACTCCCAAGTTTCCCACATGGGGGAAGCTTCCTAAGCTTCTCCCTGGCAAGACAAACACCACTCTTGGGTAGGGGGTAACCAAGCTTAGAGATCAAAGTATAAAACCTGCTTCTGGTTTCAAGTCTATAAAGCCCAAAGCAGTGAAGAAACAAGCTATGCAACCAATCATTCTCTACTAGATAGAAATGGCACTGCCTTCCAGAGAATTTAAAAAAGCAGGAGTTCATTTCTTAGCGTTTTTCATAATACATGCCAAGGCCCACAGTAGAATCACCCTGCCACAGGGATAAATACTCTCTTACCTATTTAGCTTCTCATTTTGAGAGTGGGCACCATCATCTGCAGCTCCAACAGGAAGCAGCATGACATTCTTGCCTGTTGCTTCTTGAAAAGTAAGGGTAACAGGAATGCTTCCTCCCTCCCTTGTCAGGTCTGGTTCAACTCCAAAAACTAGACAAGTGATACTCTAGTCAGTCTGGAGTTAAATTTGTTTTTCCAACAAATCCTTACTTAAACTATCAAGTACTAATCACATCTGTACCAGGTGCTGGCCAAATCGGCCAAACTGCACAGGCCACACAATGTGGAGCTTCCCCCCAGCAGATATAACACTTTGAGAGTTCAGTTCAAACAGTTACACATCAGCACTTCATCTGAAAGCCTGTTTGTACACCAACACAAGTCAGATTTGCTCTCGCTGCCCTATTAAAATCAATTAAGAAGGGTGATAGGATGACTAAGCTTCAAAGAATTTGGCTGAGCAGGTGATCTGAACTAACAGTCTCAACCTTGTGCAAAAGCAACACCACAGCAACAGACTCGTTACAGAACTGTGTGAATGAATTGGATATTCAGTTTCTTTTCTTCCTCTACCTCAGACTTCAGTTTAAGGATTGCACACAACATGCTTCATTACTTAGTGAATCAAAGTTATTTAGGTAAGCTCAGATGTTCAGCAAACATGACCTCCTCAATGTTTCTTGATATGCTGGAACAGAAGTTTTTTAATATCACTAATGCCAAATGAAAGAACCACTGACCTGTCTTCATCGCCCTCCTACCAGCCATGTAGTGGGGATGGTTGAAGTCTGACACCCAAGGTTTTCCACCATGGCCTAAGTACACTCTGAATTTGTTGGGACTCTGCAGCTCCGCAAACTTTTTGTTCAAGTAGTCTTCAACCTGTAAAAAAGATTGGACAATCTTATGTACTGTTAGCACTCATAGGGAACATCTTAGGGACTTCCAGGTCACTATAAGTGTGCAGCAATACTTTTCCTATTGCTCTTTTTCATATTATTCCCATGATTCTCAGCTCTGAAGTCAGAATATCTCCTTCAGGCAAATTAACAGTATACCACAGAATAGTTAATCAATACATCAGACTTATGCTTTTGAATATGCATTTCTGGCAATCCAAGTGCCTACAATTAAATTAGCATATGATCCTAAACTCTTTCTTTGAGTTCAGAGAAATTGCATAGTCAGATCACAACAGTCCAGTGTGGTACCAGCGCTCGTGTTGAGGTGCAGAACAGGGAAGACAGTAGCACAGTAACTGGATAGAACTGCTTTAAAAAACAGAAAAACTCTTCCCCCAGGCACAGGGAACAGGAGAAGTTTAGAGACAGTAGTTGTTTTGATACCAGCAATCCATCTCAACATACGTGTTTCGTAACTTCTTCAGGAGTCATGTTTGGCACAAGCCTGATTGAGAACTTGCCAATCACTTTCCTAGGAATAACAGTCTTGGCTCCAGAGGCTGAGAAGGCTCCTTCAATTCCATGGAGAGACAAGGAAGGGTATCTCCACCTATGCATAAGGATATCTCTCTGCAGAAGCAAAGAGAAAGATGCAAGGTTACATGAAGTTTGACAGAGTTCCCTACAGTAATGATTTCTTCAATTCAATAAAGAATTTGCCAGAAACAGTGCTTTCTCCCATGGAGAAATGCAGCTCACTGAAGTCCACTCAGAAGCTGTTACTCCCACTAGGCACTCATTTTGATACAACAGCTGGGTTCTCAGCACCTTAATGGATTCAATAGCTCTAGTTTGGCTTTCTCCTAGTATTATGGAGCTTGCAGGATGTGACCAGTCTGCTTCTGCAAGGACACAAGCACCATTTATAAAGTGTTCAAGTACAGTGTGTAGGGAGTGTACAGGAAACTAGTTCCCACTGCCTCTAGACAGGCAGATGGCTTCATCACCAAGACTCATGCTAAGTTCACACACTTTCTAAAAGCCTCACTACTGCTCAGGCTGAGGCATACAAGCGTGGTTTTCTTTACATCATTAGCTGTATTAAAATGCCTTATCTCCAGGCTGATTAAATTGACCACCATTGCTTTCCAGGTACACTTCCTCCATTTCCTCCGTGTTGCCTTGGACACAGCTGTTGAGTACACTGGACTCTGAACTCAATACAGCTGTTGAGTTGCCCTATACAGACAGCTACAGTGTCTCAAGCCTGAACCTCACTGCAGAAATTCAGGAGGCTTAGAAATTTGGTGGCCTTTATGTGAACAGTTTGGTTTGTTCCAGGTACAACCTGCCTCTAATCTTCTTTCAAAGCAAATGTAACTATCACAGTTCAAATCTCTCAAGCATATTGTTTCTCACCTGGAAGTTACACCTTTCTCACCTCTCTTCCATATCTCTCCTTAGCCCTAAAACTCTCCTTGCACAGATGCAGCCTACAACTCCCTTAGCTAGGATTTCAGTTTAGCCAAGACTGAACAGGTTCGGTTCAGTATCACAAAGAGCATCTTGCCAGCTCTTCCTTATATACAAGCTATAATTCATCCATTACTTTATAGGACAAGGCTAAACAAGGAAGTCTGTGTGCTCCCAGTTGATATAAACCTGAGCACATGAAGACACGGTTGAGGATGTAAATTGTTACTTATACCTATTTGAGTTCAGTTTGAAGTCTTCTCCTGACAGTACTAGGATAGAAGACAGACCTGCACATGTAAACTTGCCTTTTACAACATCTGTGTCTGCTTTTTATGACAGGAGATGTATTTACATCTACAGTTTTAAAATTAGTATGTAATACCTGTACCTTGTAAGACTCAATGCTGTTAAAAGTATTCACTTGGAGAGCTCCCAGGATGAAGACTTAACTTCAGATATGAGTTTACTGAACTTGAGCCTGTTCAAAGATTTGGGCAGCTGCCCAGTTCATGACTACAAAACAGTCCTTGCTTGCTAGTCTGGAAGGATGTTCAGAATGTCAACCTTAAATTCATCACAACTAGATTTCCAGGTGTTTTTTCACCCAATGAGCTATGCTCTCTAAAAAACTACTTTATTTCTGATAACCCATTGAACTTTCTACAGATGTAGGAAATCAGACGTTTTGTACAATGTGTTATGTGACCTCTGGAAAACTGCTAACATTCTTATCTAGCATTAAGAGAATAGCACTAGATGAAGAAAATTCTGTACAAGTTTAACATGCTACTGTACAAAGACTAAGGAGCAAATTTAAAGTTTTCTAGACTGCTTGTCTTAAAAATGGGATAACCTAACACTAGTAGCTCTTCAGCAAGAGTAAAGTATGCAAGTCAACCATACAGTAGGCAAAACTATCTTCAAGGTATTCTCACCATTTTAAAGATATCAGATAAATCCTCTGCCTACTAAATTATTTGGTAACTACACATGTATCCACAGAAGCTTGTTTCTGTCTTCTACTAAAATAGATAGCTTGATCTAAGCAGGGAAGAGAGGGAGGAGTGCAGCACACCTTTACATCATGCAGGAGTCTCGCTGCTCCTACATCTTTTGCATATTCTGTTAGGTCAAAATCAATCTTCTCATACAATGCCAGCTCCTCATCAGTAACAGGTGCCACTGCTTCATTAACACCTGGGATGAGGATTTTCCCTTTCTTGTCTACAAGACAACCTGTAAACAAGAAACACCTAATATCAGTATTCAACCAAAATATACAACATACCATTGCAGGGAACACTTTCCTTGGGAAACAGAGGTCTTGGCTTTCTGAAAACTCTGTAAATGTTATCCAATTCAGACCTTTACCTCCCAGATCATGCACCACTGAGTATGGAAGGCACTTACAGAATTTGTAGCTATGCAAAACGTGCACTTGCATGCTACTGTATTTCACTCTACTGCTACATTTGGCTGGCTGAAGACAGGATTCCAAAGAGTTCAATATCACATCCATAGTACAGTTTAAGGAGGCAGCTGGTTTAATTAACATGCAAATTTGCAGCAAGATTTTAGGGGAAGCTAGAGTAGACAGACAACTTCTTGGCAAGACCTTCACAATATTTCTGTATCTAAGGCATTAGCCTTGTGTACCCAGCAAGCTCCACTTCATTGGTCATTGCTTTGCTAGTGTGAGCAGCCCTTACCAACCTCTCTCACTGCAGATTTACTCATGCTTTAATGGTTCTTACGCCCATTTTAAACGCATTTAGTGAAACCCACATTTTCTTACCCATCAGAGCAATGAGATCTGTCATGGCCTCATGTACTGAGCCACCATAAACTCCAGAGTGAAGGTCTTTATCACAACATTCCACCTGATTGAAGTGAATTAAGATTCAAGTTAATCATGAAGATACAGTCAAATGCACCAAAGACCTTTACCCTAGCTTTTTTCTGCATGTATTTTGAGAATGCATCTGGTTTTGAAACCAGACCACTCAGCTGTAGTGCACTGAAGTAAATCCGCTTTTTATTGCTCTGTAGAGTACATGCCCTTACTATTGACTGTCCCAGCATTGGGGACTTCAGTGGTGACATCTCTTCCTGCACTCAAAGATCTATCTGGATGAAGATATCTACACTATGAAACAATCCTCCAGAGAAAGTGCTAGCTTATCTTGCTTCATCCACACAAGGATGAAGATAGGGTAATAAAATAAAGTTAATTTAGAAAATTAGGAGAAACCATTCTACTTAAGGAGTCAGTTTGACCTTTTCTGAAGAAAAGCTATTGATATGAAAAAGTTTGAGCTACAACTCTCTTCTCCAGTAGAAAATGCAGTTTAATAACACTGTTTTTACAGTGTATCTCAGTATTTACCTCTATGAAGTAGTAGCAGATGCCCCTCAAACCATAAGTTATACAAGGCTTCTTCTTGCCTAGCCAGTAGTTGTCAGAAATGCAAACATAATCCACATCTTTGAAGAAAGCCTCTCGCTGAGCAAAAATCAGTTCATCAAGGCCTTCAGATCCTGATTCTTCCATACCCTCTAGGCAGAACTTAATATTTACTGGAAACTCCTTTGAAATGAAAAACAAGAACAGATGAAAAATGAACATACTGGACTACTTCAGCAAATAGTAATTTTCATTTGTTGTGCTCAAAGCACAAAAATGGACATGGGTAAATTAGTTCCATGACAGTGGAATTTGTTAAATATACACCAACTATTATAAAGTTTGGACTGCACCAATACCATCCTTCATTTGATGGAATTCAAAGTCTTCAAAGAAGTTTTAACTGAGCTCTAGAACAACTTGTTCCCCAGCCCCTTAACTGTGGGAACACAGCAGAAGTCTACTGCCAAAGTTAAGCCACCAGGCTACGAAAACTAATACTAACCACAGAAATTGCATGCCACAGGAGGAGCATCAGAGCTACCCTGTCTATCCAGTCTATCACATTCTATATACCTAGACAGGAACTGAGAACTGGTCATTCTTCTCACAAGTAATAGGAACTTGTCTGGTAAGATCAAGCAGACACACTGAGCTATTTCTGACTGCACATTTTGTTGCACAGAAACAGCAAAGCTCGCAAGCCAGTGTTACTAAATAGACCTCTTAGAGTTCTGTGGCAGTGAGACATTAAGTTTTGATAATCACAAAATCACAGAATCAATTGGGTTGGAAAAGATCTCTGAGATCATCAAGTCCAACCCTTGGTCCAACTCCAGTCTGTTTACCAGATTGTGGCACTCAGTGTCACACCCAATCTCAGTTTAAAAACCTCCAGGGATGGTGAATCCACCCCCTCTCTGGGTAGCCCATTCCAATGCCTGATTACTCTCTCTAAAGAATTTTTTTCTGATATCCAACTTAAATTTCCCCTGCAAAGATAATTCGACATAGCTATATGATATTGATCACATTTGATTACCCATCCTGCTCCACATCCTTGCATATGTATCTTCCTTCCTACACATTTCATTAAAGGAAAATTTGTTTAAAGTGCAAACTAAGCATCTACAAGATTGACTTATCAGCAAGTCAACTGAATCCTACTAGGACATAAGGGAATTTGCAGGACTATTGCATCATTCCTCTGATCAGCTGAATAAGCAGGCCTCCCTCGCAAGGGCTGGTGGCTTGGATAACATTTATTGCTAGACTCATTTATATGTAAAAAAGCAGAATATGTTTTGGGCACATACCTGGTTAGTTTGTTGATAAGCCTCCAAGGCATTCAGCCAGGCAAGCACTGGACCTTTGTCATCTGTTGATCCTCTGCCATATAACTTCCCTGTAGAAACAAGATACAAATTAACCAGTGTGGAAAAAAAAACTAGGATGAAGCTTCATCTCTTGCCTACAAAAGAAAACATCTTTTTGGATAATCTCTTATCCCTGCTTATATAAAATTTCATTTCTGATTCTTCTACAGCAGCAATTTTGCATGCTGCTTCATACACTCTTGCAAGTGGGATAGGTACAGGACTGCAATAGTTCTCCCACTTAGAGAGCTACCCCATCTTTTCCCCCAGCTGCTCCCTGGATAGGAATTGAATAAAAGCCCAGAAAAGATGTAACAACCTTATCATTCACAATAATGTAGTGTTCTACAAACACAGTAGTAAGTGTATAGAAACAAGCTCACTCCTTTTAACAGAAACCTTTCCAGTATTAGCTTCATTTCAATAAATTCTGTTCGAAGGGTAAGAATTCAGTAGTTAGTGACAAATCATTTCAGTGGATTCTACAGATGAGAGTGGATCTCCCTAGAAAGGGCTTTAGTCAAAGGCAAGTTTTTACAGGCTACAGGGAGTTCCCAGAAAACACAGCATGTAGGATGACAGAGGCAGATATTGTTGCAACTCAGAGCTGTGGCTACAACCTCTAAGCACCAGGTGTACCCACAGTGACAGAACACAACAGACAGCTTGCCAGGTAAAAAGCCATTGGTGAATGTCTCTTGCACTGCCAGGCTGTGCAGAGACAAGCCACAGCCCAAGACAAGTCTAGGTCTTGCTATCAAATGAGGTAATTCAGTTTAGTAACTTGGACTCTGCCACCTGTGACCAAGGCCCCAAGTAGAAATACTAGTTACCACAGATACTCCTTTTCCTGGCAATCATTAACACTTATGCAACACAAGTGGTTAATGTCCTTCTATTCATTTGACCTTTGACACAGACAATGAGAAAGTGGAACAAGGAAGAGGCTGTTGGTAGCACCAGCTTTAAATAAAAAAGTTTTAGTCTTCTTGGCTACTGGCAATGTGTTGTTTCAACAAGAGTTACTGCACCATTTCTTCATCCCCATTTATGGGAGAGTGACACTTGTCTGAGCACCAGTTCTGCAAAATGCAGCTGCTGCAGTGCTCATGGTAGCACAGTTTGCAAACACAAGGCAACCCAGGGAGACTGCTGTGCCACTTCTGTCTCCAGGCATAAAGAAGTTGTGGTGAGTAGTTTTTACCAATAATGGTTCAAAATCCCTGTAGTCTCACATGATCTTACAGGCAGCAAGTTGTGAACAGCACATGAATCCAGTTCTAAAAAGCTTTCTGGTAACAAGCTGTTACCATGGAAAGCAGCAGTTAAGACTGGGCTGTAGCTACAAGGAAACAAGCCCTGAGGGCAACTGGGATTTTGCAGTTCTATTTCTTTACCATTTCCCCTCCTGCATATTTTTACCTCAACAGTATTAAATAAACACTCATACTTGTTCTTACTCTCCTTCCCCCTTTCAATCAACAACATAATTTTAGAACAATTAAGGAATCCACATTTGTTAAAGAAATGTTCATCAGTTTATGAAATCCACTGCTCTTACCATCTCTTTCTACCAGTGTGAAGGGCTCACTATCCCAGCCATCCTCTAGTGCTGCTGGCTGAACATCCAGGTGACCATATACACACACTGTCTTTTTGCGTGGATCTGTGCCAAGTGTTCCCAGAACAATTGGTGGTAGAGGGATCTCTGATCCATCAGGCAGCTAAAAATAGGCAGGAAGAAGTTTTATTCAAAAGTGGAATGTCAGGGAGGCACGACTTTATCAGATAAATAAATTATTTTAATACTATAGAGGTTATGACATCAGGGAAACAGAGAGCTAAATAAAACTGAGCTACTTAAACTGATTGCCAGAAGCAAGGTGCCAATGAAGGCATGATGGCATCATGCCAATTACCTTCCCGACAGGTCCCAGTAACAGCCAAAATCTTCCAACCCACTCAGAACTGTAGCTTTAAGCTACCAATCCTACATCAGATTTTAGAAGAGCAAGCTGACTGCACACCAAACTGCCATATCTAATGCTGACCTAAGCATAAGTGATAAACTCCAGTCAATATTGCCTTTTGTGTTGCTTATCACTGCACTTTCATCCTGTTCACAGTACAGCTCCCTAAACAAAAATTTCCTGACAGTGGTATCTCTGAGTATAACACATGCCTACAACCAAATAAGATCAGCAAAACAGCTGTATTTGTCTACACCAGCCTACACTGTTAAGCTAAGGGCAGAGTAGTGCTGATGAACTCAGTTCAAGAGTTCAAGAGCGGAACTTGGCTTAGTCCTTTGGAATACCCCAGAAGCAACTATCACATGCTATTCTCAGTCAGCATGTATTTCCCTTCCAGTGAACACAATTACACATTGTTCAGCAGATCAAGATCAGCTTTGACTCTTTGCACATATGGGCTCCAAACTCCAGTTTCTTTATCACCAGGTTACATGGTCCTTAGCCAGCTGCAGCTCTACATGATTACAGCAATACTGCAAGAATTTACAGTAATCAGCACACAGAAGAAACTGCTGTGCAGCAGTAAGGTAAGTTTGATCAGGGAAGTTGACCAGTTGCTTTACATTGTCCTTCATAGATATACCAACAATGTACATAATATGCTGACCAGTTCTGTCTACACCTAATATAAAACTAAATACTGAACTTAACTTTTGCAACTGGATTAAAGTTCCTAAATAAAAATGTTACATATAAAACTCTAAAAATCAGTTTTTGCTACCAAAGACTTAGTGATGAAAGGAACAACTTTGTCTCTGAAATAACTGAAACACTTTTGATGAGATTTTAGGCTGTATGTAGTAGCAGACCTAGAATTATCCTACAGATTCCCTACCAAGAGGGCACAGTGTCAGCTGTTTTCCTGCTGGGACCTGTAGTGCTACAAACAAATGTGATCCAGTTGAAAAAGGCAAGAACTCGTCAGAAGATCCCAACACATGTAGATTTCACTCAGCAGTCTTTCCCACCAATCACAATAATCATCTTCTAAAACTAGCAAACACACCAGTACAACAGAATTTTTAATGCCACTATCCAAATGCTAGTGTAACAATTTTGGCATGGGTCTTATTCTGTGGCATCTAGTGAGTAGGCACTTCAAAGGACGAGCACATCAAGTGGATGGTTCCCAAGGATGAGATTATCATTATTGTTCTCCTAAGTATATACATTTCTCAGGGAAAAAAACCAGTCTGAATAGCTAAAAATAAGGAGGGAACTAATTTTTTAATGATACTTTTGTATCACATAAGGGAACAATGCAATTCCTTGACTAACACTTCTGAAAGAGCTCAGAGGTCTTTTGGAAGATTTATCAAAACATCAGTCAGAATCCTTACACTCTGTGGGTCCAAGGACCAACAGCAGCCTATTGTTAAAAATGTCTAACAGTTTTGTTTGCAGGTGGTCTGTTCAGATCCCATTAGAAAAGTATTTAAAACACATTTAATACAGTCCAAAGTTTAATACAACATGCTTAACTGATCTGGATCCCAAAGTTCACTATAAAGAAGGGTTTTTAACACAAAGCTCAGACTGTGTAGCAGGTAAGACTTATGCTACCCTCCAACAGGCTGTGCCTTTTTAGGCCACTACCCACAAGACCCTTGTGTGGTGATCCTGACCAGAGACCATCAGACATAAATGAATTAGTGATGCACACAGTTAACCCCAGTACCCCAAAGCCTCTGCTATGCTATGCTGCACACACAGCTTCACCTTCCTGCCTGTATGTGCTGTGCCTATCCCTGGACTGGAGGCCAAACTGAGGCAGTTGATAGTAACCCGAAGGCAGTTCCCATTTGACACTGGTGATTACACTGCCTGCATATCCTTGACTCTACCTAAACGTGCAATAAGAAGTTCTTACGTGAATGTCTGTTTTGTTTGGCAATGGAGTCAAAGAGCATGAATAAATGGAATGGTATCACATTCCCACAAATGGGATCTGCGCATGCTGGTTGGATTCCTGCTAGATGGTGCAGGGACAACTATCTACACTATCCTCTTTCATTATAGTGGTAACTCTAATAAACAGCACTTTGAATTATACTTTCTGGAGTCTAAATGCCTTCCTTACTGGGAACATAAGAAACCAGCACCTTGTTGTCCAAAACACCTTGTCTTCTAGAGACATTTTCTGCTAAGCCAACATGGAGATGCTCACATACCTTTTGTTTCCCAATATCCATAAGCTGGGTTGTGCCTCCCAGTCGCTCAATATCCTTCGCAGCAACCTCCATCATGCGTCTGATCTCGCCCCTCTTCTCCGGCCATGCTGACACGCTTTGGATTGCCACCCACTCAGCCAGGCGCTACAGAGAAATGGAAGAGCTGCAGGTTTTACTACACAACAGGCACTACAAAAATAAAATGCCCTGTAATTCAACAAACACTGGTTTGAGTCAAGCTTAAATTGAGGTAAATCAGTTCTGTCCTCTGCTCAAAGAAGTACACTAATCACTAATATTACACTCAAAAGCTCTCTAAAACCTCACTCTCCTACAGTCACCTTTGCAGTGCAGCACAAAGTCCACAGATACATAAGGTAAGCTTAAGAGTATGACAGCTTGTGCATAGTGTGCCTTTTGGTTGCTGTTCTTTAAGTATCCAAAACCAGCTTTTGTCTTTCAGGCCACTCAGAAAGGCTACTTGAGCTTTTTCTCCCTGTGAGATCAGCAAGAGCAACTGGCAGAAATCAAGCTGAACACTTGGCATAGTTCATGCCCAAGTACACACTGCTGTACCACTGATTCCTTCACAGGTAAAAGGGACTGCAGTACAAGCTGCAAGGAAATAGCAGGTCAGACTGTGAAAACTCTCTCTTTGGAGAGGGTAACCTCTCCCTCTGTACCCCAACATAAATGGTTTCAAACAAGAAAGGTTCATTCCAGCCTCATTTAGATCTTTCATCTCCTCCCATCTCAAAAGGAAAGAGACTAGAAACCCAGCTCTGCATTCAGGAGCCAGTGTCAAACTTCTTATACCTTTAAAGAAGTCACTGGTTGCACTACATACTAATAGATCATTTCCTAACAAATCTAACAGAGATCCAGGCATTTAAACCATGCCTAAACTTAAGGAACACTTTTCTAGCCAGACTCAAATCACTTATACCTGCTGCTTCCTCTCCCCTCTCTCCAACTACATGACATTACTCTCTCTTATTGGGCATATTATACAGGTGCAACAACAAGCGTGAATCTGATGACCTAACTTTTAATATCCCAAAGCTGCCTGTGCTGCAGGACAAAACTCAAAGAAAACTTACCTGAACATAGAGGTCCTGGTGATCATCAATGTATTTAAAGAGGGTTTCAAGAGCAGACATTTTCTGACTAGAATGGTGTTGCTGAAGATCCTGTGACAGAAAAATAATTTAGTCTTCACAGGTTTAAGTAGCAACAGTCAGTAATCAAGCAGCCACAGAAGACTTTCACCTTTCAATTGCTAATCCCACAAGCTAAACTATTGTAATATAAAACTTGAGGCCCCTCCCTTTCACTCAAGTGAAATGCAACTTCAAAGAGTAGATTTCATTATGAGTTCAACTAACAGCTTGCCATAGGCTTGAATCCTCATAGCTAGGTCCAAGCACCACCCTTAATGCTCTACAAGGGAGGTTAAAAGCAGGCAGCTTAAGAACTGTGCTTTCTTCCTCTTTAAAGTCCAACATGCCACTCAGACTTTCCAAAAAGGGTCAGAGAAACCATGGGACCAGAAGCCAGCTCCATCAGGCCACGAGCAAGTGGTCAGTGACTACCTCAATGCTACCACTTCCTTCTTTTGGTTTAGTTTCAACCAAAGTTCACATGAGAAAACCTAAGATCTCTCCCCTTCTCAGTTTTCTGTCTTATCAGTCTGAAAACAATATTGAAAAGACATACTGTCCACTCAAGCAACAAAAACAAGTTTAAACTTAGTTCTCAAGTTACAACTAAAGATACAGCACCTCCTCTAAGCTAAGAAAATAATGAGCTTTACAAATCAGAGAATGGGTAAAGTTGGAAGGGACTGCTGGAAGTCATCTGATCTAAGCTTCCTGCTCCAGCAGGATCCTCTACAGCACATGACCCAGGATTGTGCCCAGGAGGCTTTTGAATACCTCCAGAGAAGGAGGGTCCCTGAAATATGCCTCTGAAATCCAAGTGCCTGGACCAGGAGAAAAATTTCAGTGCTCATGTAATACACTGAACAAGCATGTTCAGCAGCACCAGCCACTGTGATTCAGTATGTTGTTGAGTCAGCTCTATGCCAGATTCTTTAAGCCTTTCTTCTACTTCTACACAGTGGTCACAAGACAAGCATGGTAGTTGTTAAAAGCATCTGATTGTTTGTCTTAGGATTTTCTGAACAGCTGACTACTCTACATAGCTGAAATAAATATTTTGAAGCTGCAGGCTGTTCCACACAATATACTGCAACAAAAGCACCATTCCAAATTTAAAAGACTCACATATTTCATTTCAAGGAGGGTTGTACTTACACAAATACTGGTGTTTAACACAGAGAAATCCTTTCCCTCAACAAAGATAGCTTCAATTTAATTTAAAGCATCCATTAAGTTTCAATTTGCATAACAAGCTTTAAACACCAATTAGAACAACTTCAAGCCACCTGACAGACAGGTCAAGCTTTCTCTTCAATACCCATTAGAGGTAAAAACCAAACACCTTCAGAAGGACTATATGAACATAACCAAGTTAAAGGAATGCTTCTCACTGAGCCTGGGCTTCCCTAATGAAACCACAATCCTCACATGCAGTGAGAGCTCAGGTAGAATTCACCTGGAGCTTTTCAGAGAAACCAGCACGCAGGCTACATAGTTCAGTGCATCTGACCCTCCCTTTCACTCCATCGTTCCTATAACAACACCAGGACTCTCGCTTCACAGCACAGACACAAAATACAACCTATTACACAGAGGCTGATATTCTGTCCAACACAAACAAAATCTGAACTATTTGCTTAGGCAGGAACTGCTTTAAATATCACCTTAAACATAGTTCAGTAGTCTTAAAAATCAGAGGGGCCCTGAATCTCTCAAGTCACACTGCAGAAAGCCTGTTCCCCAATGCTTCAAGCTCGAAAAAGCAAAAGCTGCTCAGTGCACAGCAGAAGGCTGGATGTTACTTCCCCCTCCCTCTTCAAAACCAAGGCCAGAACTTCCTGAAAGTCCTCCAGAGTGGAGTACTGAATCCTTCCTACCAATGCAGAAGAAACTCCACTGTTTCACTTTTTCACAGGACTGGAGAACAGTTGCACTTTGAAATAAGAAAACCCAAGGGACTATCAGTGCACCAGGACAACCTGGCGCTCCCTATCCACAAGCATCATTAGTGTCCCCGAGGAGAACAGGAAACCAAGTTAGGAGCGCTCGCCGTCCTCGCAAGGCGCTGCCCGGAGCGGCACACGCTGCAGGCTCTGCTTTTCGGGACGAGGTTGACTTAAAGGCT
>VWZD01012668.1:245805-261882 GCA_013396695.1 Sakesphorus luctuosus
AGCAGCCCCCCCCCCCCCCCCCCCCCCGCGCTGGCACCCCGGCGGCCCCCCCCGTCACAGGACCGCCTGCTCCGCCCACCGCACGTTAAGTACCCTAGCCCTGGCCCCGCCCCGCCTCGCGAGCCGCGGGGCCAATCCGCGGGCAGGGAGATCCCGGGAGGCGGGGCCTNAGTTTCAACCAAAGTTCACATGAGAAAACCTAAGATCTCTCCCCTTCTCAGTTTTCTGTCTTATCAGTCTGAAAACAATATTGAAAAGACATACTGTCCACTCAAGCAACAAAAACAAGTTTAAACTTAGTTCTCAAGTTACAACTAAAGATACAGCACCTCCTCTAAGCTAAGAAAATAATGAGCTTTACAAATCAGAGAATGGGTAAAGTTGGAAGGGACTGCTGGAAGTCATCTGATCTAAGCTTCCTGCTCCAGCAGGATCCTCTACAGCACATGACCCAGGATTGTGCCCAGGAGGCTTTTGAATACCTCCAGAGAAGGAGGGTCCCTGAAATATGCCTCTGAAATCCAAGTGCCTGGACCAGGAGAAAAATTTCAGTGCTCATGTAATACACTGAACAAGCATGTTCAGCAGCACCAGCCACTGTGATTCAGTATGTTGTTGAGTCAGCTCTATGCCAGATTCTTTAAGCCTTTCTTCTACTTCTACACAGTGGTCACAAGACAAGCATGGTAGTTGTTAAAAGCATCTGATTGTTTGTCTTAGGATTTTCTGAACAGCTGACTACTCTACATAGCTGAAATAAATATTTTGAAGCTGCAGGCTGTTCCACACAATATACTGCAACAAAAGCACCATTCCAAATTTAAAAGACTCACATATTTCATTTCAAGGAGGGTTGTACTTACACAAATACTGGTGTTTAACACAGAGAAATCCTTTCCCTCAACAAAGATAGCTTCAATTTAATTTAAAGCATCCATTAAGTTTCAATTTGCATAACAAGCTTTAAACACCAATTAGAACAACTTCAAGCCACCTGACAGACAGGTCAAGCTTTCTCTTCAATACCCATTAGAGGTAAAAACCAAACACCTTCAGAAGGACTATATGAACATAACCAAGTTAAAGGAATGCTTCTCACTGAGCCTGGGCTTCCCTAATGAAACCACAATCCTCACATGCAGTGAGAGCTCAGGTAGAATTCACCTGGAGCTTTTCAGAGAAACCAGCACGCAGGCTACATAGTTCAGTGCATCTGACCCTCCCTTTCACTCCATCGTTCCTATAACAACACCAGGACTCTCGCTTCACAGCACAGACACAAAATACAACCTATTACACAGAGGCTGATATTCTGTCCAACACAAACAAAATCTGAACTATTTGCTTAGGCAGGAACTGCTTTAAATATCACCTTAAACATAGTTCAGTAGTCTTAAAAATCAGAGGGGCCCTGAATCTCTCAAGTCACACTGCAGAAAGCCTGTTCCACAATGCTTCAAGCTCGAAAAAGCAAAAGCTGCTCAGTGCACAGCAGAAGGCTGGATGTTACTTCCCCCTCCCTCTTCAAAACCAAGGCCAGAACTTCCTGAAAGTCCTCCAGAGTGGAGTACTGAATCCTTCCTACCAATGCAGAAGAAACTCCACTGTTTCACTTTTTCACAGGACTGGAGAACAGTTGCACTTTGAAATAAGAAAACCCAAGGGACTATCAGTGCACCAGGACAACCTGGCGCTCCCTATCCACAAGCATCATTAGTGTCCCCGAGGAGAACAGGAAACCAAGTTAGGAGCGCTCGCCGTCCTCGCAAGGCGCTGCCCGGAGCGGCACACGCTGCAGGCTCTGCTTTTCGGGACGAGGTTGACTTAAAGGCTAAATCTGTGACTTTACAGGGTTTTGCAGCACAAGGGCCCGGAGCGGGAGGGAGGGTAGGGCGCCGCGGGCTTCCTAGGGACAGCGCGGGGGAGGCTCACGGAGGGGGACCGCAAGAGCGGGGAAGGGGACGAAGGGGCAGCGGTAGCATTCCCCCGAGGGGCACCATCCGCCCGAGGGGCAGCCGCGGCGCCGTCGCACCCCGAGGCCGAGTAGACGCTTCCTACCGCGGGACACAAGGCCAGGCCCAGCACGCCGGGGACGTCGTGCAGCGGCACTCCCGGCGCCTCCCCACCAGGCCAGGCCGCCCCGCCCGCCGGTGTCGCCGCGCCACCAGGGCAAGGGANTGCCGGGGGGCGGGGCCTCGGCACGGCCGTGCTGCTGCGGGCGGGGCCGGGAGGGGTGGGAGAAATGTGAAACATTAATAGCGGGGATAACCAGGGTGAGTTGTGATATATAGGTCAATGTAGTAGAGGAGAAATTTCGGGGGGTCTTGGGCAGAGCCTTTCTGGACTAGTGAATTACCCCCGTCGAGGACGGGAGTATCCTTATGATCTTCCTACAGTTGTTGTTTAGATAGATTAAATAGATTAAGGTAGATTTAGATG
Organism: Sakesphorus luctuosus; assembly: GCA_013396695.1. Lineage (NCBI taxonomy): Eukaryota > Metazoa > Chordata > Aves > Passeriformes > Thamnophilidae > Sakesphorus > Sakesphorus luctuosus. Next base: position 248,245 of record VWZD01012668.1, read on the forward strand.
TAGTTTAGAAAGGTTCATAGAATCGTAGAATTAGTTATAGAATATCCTGGGTTGGAAGGGACCCACTGGAATCTCTGAGTCCAGTTCCTGGCCCTGCACAGGACCATCCCCAAGAGTCACACAGGAGGGCATTGTCCAAACGCTGCTTGAGCTCTGTCAGGTTTGGTGCTGTGACCACTTCCCTGGGGAGCCTGTTCAGTGCCCAACCACCCTTGGTTAAGAACCTTGTCCTGATATCCAACCTAAATCTCCCGTGACTCGGCTTCATGCCATTCCCTTCGATCGTATCACTGATCACCAGGCAGAAGAGATCAATGCCTGCCCTTCCTCTGCCCTCATGAGGAGGTTGTGCAATGAGGTCTCCTCTCAGTCTCCTCCAGGCTGAGCAGACCAAGTGCCCTCAGCTGCTTCATACAGGCTTCATGTGCACCCTGTGTGTGGGGGAGATGCATCACCACAGCTCTAGATCCTTGTCCATCTTCATTGCCCTCCTTTGGACACTCTCTAATGGCTTAATATATTTCCTATATTGTGGTACCCAAAACTGCACACAATATTCAAGGTGAGGCCACCCTAATGCAGAGCAGAGCAGGACAATCCCCTCCCTTGACCAACTGGTGATGCTGTGCCTGATGCCCCCCAGGACACAGTTGGCCTTCCTGGCTGCCAGGGCACTGCTGACTCATATTCAACTTGCCGTTGACCAGGACCACCAGGTCCTTTTCCATGGCACCGGTTTCCAGCATCTCATTCCTCACTCTGTACAAATATCCAGGGTTGCCCCACCCTGGTGGGTTGGTGGTTGTGCTTGTCCATCCCTCTTAATTTGTCGAGGTCTCTCTGCAGGGGTTCTCTGCCCTCAAGGGTGTCAACAGCTCCTCACAATTTGGTATCCTCAGATGGGTAAGGGAAGTGTAGTATGNCTCCTCCAGGCTGAGCAGACCAAGTGCCCTCAGCTGCTTCATACAGGCTTCATGTGCACCCTGTGTGTGGGGGAGATGCATCACCACAGCTCTAGATCCTTGTCCATCTTCATTGCCCTCCTTTGGACACTCTCTAATGGCTTAATATATTTCCTATATTGTGGTACCCAAAACTGCACACAATATTCAAGGTGAGGCCACCCTAATGCAGAGCAGAGCAGGACAATCCCCTCCCTTGACCAACTGGTGATGCTGTGCCTGATGCCCCCCAGGACACAGTTGGCCTTCCTGGCTGCCAGGGCACTGCTGACTCATATTCAACTTGTCGTTGACCAGGACCACCAGGTCCTTTTCCATGGCACCGGTTTCCAGCATCTCATTCCTCACTCTGTACAAATATCCAGGGTTGCCCCACCCTGGTGGGTTGGTGGTTGTGCTTGTCCATCCCTCTTAATTTGTCGAGGTCTCTCTGCAGGGGTTCTCTGCCCTCAAGGGTGTCAACAGCTCCTCACAATTTGGTATCCTCAGATGGGTAAGGGAAGTGTAGTATGAGCAGTAAGATGTGAAAATGGAGTAAGGTCACCTAATGAAAAGTTCTCTGAGCTCTCAACTGTAGCAGACAGTAATAAAGTCATTCTACATGCAAATTATAAAACAATCAGGTAAGGCTTGCTGTTAGCTTGTGCGTGCCCTAAATTAAGACCTTTTAAGATGGGAACTGCTGAAGCTGCTGCTATTTATGAGTAATGGAATAGCTCTGATATGTATAGCTGTTAACCATGCATGGATGCAATAATTTGGCATCTCACACTGGTTTATAGACACTCTTAAAATAAATGTAAAAATGGTGGTCGTCCTTGGCTGTAGTAAAAGTATTTGTTACCTGAATTACTGAGGGAGGTTCATCGCTCAGTCAAACCTATTGGCTGGTGTGCTTCCTAGTGCCACAAATATTAGGAAATACACTGATGAAATTTGCTGAGGTCATAAAGCTGGGAGATGGAGTCAGGACAGGGAAGGAACAACTCAACGACTTTGAGGATCACAGAAATAAAACCAGGACAAAATTAGGTATCTGGGAGCTCATGAGCTGGACATGAGTAAGAAAGAGGAGGGCATACCAGCTGGTCAACAGAATGCCTGTGAGCTGCCCTGGGAGAGAACTTTGTGATTTGGGAACTCAGCTGGTGGTGCCTTAGGGGGTGCATCTTGCACGAGGCTGTAGTGAGTGTTGTCCCATGTCCCTGGCCCAGTTCCAGTCACACAGGAATGATGACCTGAAACTAGCACAGCAGGTCTCTAGGGGGCTGCTCAGATAATCAGGGAAACTAAGGGTCTCTGAGCATATGAATTTGGTTTAAGTAACCTACTTAAAGAACTGAGGAAAGCCATGGTTGCAAGCATGCTTTGTAGAATCACAGAATGGTTTGGGCTGGAAGAGACCTTTAAAGGTCATCTAGTCCAATGTCCCTGCAAAGAGCAGAGACATCTTCAATTAGATCAGGATGCTCAGAGCCCCATTCAATCTGATCTTGAATGTTTCCCGACCGGTGTTAAGGCTGGGTTAATGCACAAAAAAGAGGAGAACAGTTGTCCATAGTGCCTGTAAGGGCCTGAAGGCATCCCCTCCCCTGCAGGTTTTGCTCCCTGGGCTATGGGCCAGCCAGGGATGGAGCAGCAAGGGCTGCCCCTGCCCCGCTGGTGACAGTGGGGAGAGGCTCACAGGCAGCCAGTTGGGAGGCAGCAGCCAAGGGCTTCCCCAGCCCTTGGGAGCTGCTTTTGGCTGAACTGCCAGCACTCGGCCTCTCCCCAGCTACAGCTGCAGTCCTGCCACAGCCCTGCCTGGTCTGGCCGCGGGCCATGTTGAACTGGAGATGCACAGACTGATGCCAGCCAGCCTCGACCTGTACCCAAGGAGGTACCTGGGGATGGAGCTGCCCCACTGCCCCCCAGATATCTGGCTCCTGGCTGGGAGTGGCATGGGCCCTGGTTGCCAGGCTCTGCCCTGACAGACCCCCATGGAGAGCTCTCGCCATTCCTGGCACCCCAGACTCCAAGGAGCCCCTGACACCAGGACTGCACTGTGTTGGTGGAAGAGCAGATGGCAAAATGTACTGCAAATGGACCAGTGGAACTTAGAAACTGGAATAAAGTTTCTATCCACACCTAATTAGGAAAAATATTGCCCAGCTGCAATAGAAAAGAAAAAGTTAAAAAAGGGGAGGGCAGAGAGAAGAAACTGCCTCTAAAGAGCAGTTTGTTCCATTTAGGAAAGGTATTAAGTAACATGACAAAGGATGATTCCTGGTGTCCTATTTTCATTCTCATGTTCCCACATGGAAGCAGTTTCGGTACATTTTTCCCACATCCTAAAAAACACTCTCAAACAAAAATAAGAATCAAGGACATGAGCTGCCAAACAAAAGCACTGGGGAAGCATAGAGTGAAAATATTGTGTTTTCTGCAAACCTGCACTGATCTAAATCCTCAAAGGATTATGAGAAGAACAAACATGGAAACCATACAGTGACCTACCCGAGGGAAAACAACAACTTTTTTTGAAAGATAACAGGCCCAATTATCAGCTTTGAGGCCCTTGTTATGGAAACACAGTTTTGTTTTACAAGGCTGTTAATTTGGAGGTTAAAAGAATATATGAACACATATAGAGAAAGGAAGGGTAGGAAAAGACACATTTATCAGAAATGGTTTAGGGACAGGGGATGACAAACCAAGGGACTTTATAAAGAAAAGATGAGGATGCTCAGCCTTCTCTGGTCCACACAGAAACATCTAAACTTCTGAGCTGCTCTATTACTTTTTTAATATATTGTCTTTGAAACAGAATTGTGTGAATCAGCTTTTTGGATGACTGAGGACTGAGAGCCACAGGGCTGTGGGAGGCCATCCTTTCTGAAAAATTCCATGTAAAATGATGCTACAGTAAATGTGCTCAATCTCACCCTCACTTCTTTTGAAATTAATGTCAAGTGGTGGTTGTGTCCCTATATGCAGGTGTATGGCATCTACAAGTTTCCCATTGCTCAATTTTTTTTGCTTTTCTGCTAAGTGACATAAATACACAACAGTTACTTTGCTGTACTTGTGAGGGTAAAAAAGAAAAAAAAACATAAAAAGCTGAAATTAGTTGTCTTCTGCCTCTTTATTGTGCCTTGCTACTTCCTGCTCCATCTTCCCTTTTCTTCTTTATTTTGCATGTTTCTGCTTAGATGAGTCACAATCTGAACTTTCTATACATTGGGCATTCACACTGCATTAAGAAGACTACTAGACTGAAAGGATCAGATATGCAGAACAGTGCAGCTTTGTTGAATTTATTTGTTTTCCTGTGAACAATATTTTTTGAACTGATGACAGTAAATTTAAAGCAATAGCATAGCCAGGTTGTAACTGATGTTTAAGGAATTCCTCACTGGTTGCTTTAATCTCTTCTAAACTTAAGTGTGTCCAATTAATACCACAGCCATGTACACATCTATGTGGTCATTTTGACTCCATTAACATTGTTAACCTCAAATACATCCACTTCTGCTGGGTTTGATTTTGTTGACTAAAGGTGAACAGGCCTGCATGTACCTGGAAATTGCCTTGACATTCCAGCAATGAAAGACTCACCTGTTACCCCTGGCTTTTCAAAACCAAGTGGCCTCAAAGTCCAAACTCATTTAGAGTAACAACACTGTCTTTAGAAAATACCAAAATATCCTGGGTTGCTCTAAACATTCAGCAGTCTCTAGTTGCTTAACTAAGCCAGTTCAGGACACCATAAGTTGTGAAGTCTCCCATCTCAGGCACTAGATTTATCTGCAAACCATGACAGGGAAAAGTAGAATACAAAGGTCTGGCTGTGCACTGCTGGAGAATCTTTGCTCTTTTTCTTCCCTGGCTTTACATAAGGTGGGTTTGCCCTTCCCCATAAGGGATATTTTGCTGAGTCTGTACACTGCATTGCAACCTGTGTTTTCCCTGTCCTCTTGTCAGGATGCAGCAGTGATATGTTGGCAATGTCACTGTCAGGAACCTCAAAATAAACCTGAACACTGGCTAACCTGTCTAGAGGACTGGAGAGACTGCTTCAAATTAGAGAGAGAGGCAGAGCACCAGCATAAAAAAGAAAAAGAAATCTCTCTTCTAAATTCAATGTGAAAATTGCCCAAATGTCAATGTGCTTTTGGCAGCATTCTCCCAATTCCGCTAACATTGCCCAGGAACAGTCAGTCTTTCTATTTTGGAGATCTTGTGCTCAGAGAGGGCAGGTACTGTTCCCATTTCTAATTCTGAGACACAGGTGAAAGAATGATGTGAGAGGCTGTTAGTAAATTGTTCTTTCCTAGTACCTTGGAGGACTGGCTTGCAAACTGCAGAGCCAACATATCTTAGAAAGTCATCAAATGAGCATGCCAAATGATTACTTGTTTGCTGAAGTCTTAGTCCAGCTGTGCCAGTGCTCAGGGAGGAGTAAAAAATGTACCTACATCCCTTTGTTCATTGTCTGTTCCTCTGCCTGAGTCATTAAAGCACTCTGCTTCTGTCTGCTTGTCCTGGTACTCTGCATTAATATAACAAGTCAATGCCTCAAATGGGAATGGTGGGATGTGTGTCATGTAACAGCCATGTGTAACGGACAGGCAAGAAAAGGGTCAATAGCTCAGCTGGATGTGGTCTGACTGCAAATGAGAACCACAGCCCTTGGAGACTCCTTCAGTCCAGGACTTTTCTTTGGGATGACCACAGAGCCCAACTGCCAAAACATTTACCCTTTTTCTTAATCTCAGTTACCCTGTATTTCATCCCAGTGTTTCATCCCAACACTATGCCCAGTTTATCCATGCTGAAAGCACCTGGAGCATGCCATATGTGTGAGTAGATGTCATTTTCAATTCTCCATGAATATATTTTGGGGTGTTGGGAGACTTTATTTTGGTCTTTTATAAGTTGTTGATTTGCCAAAGTGAAAGAGAAATATTAAAGTGACTTGGCCAGCACTGCATGCTCTCCTCAATGAAATGGAGTCTAAGTGCTTCCCCAGCTGGACCTATACTCCAGAGATGCAGCTCCGCAGGACTGCTTTTCAGTGTGTGTTGTGGTTTCACCATGCTTCCATTCCCCCTCCCTTTGTGGATCTTCTGTCTTCCCAGACTAAGGACCACATCCAGAACAGTGCAATTGTTTTTCATTTTTGGAGACTTGCTATGAGTTCTTCTGCTAAGAACATATGTGTGTGCATCTGTACAGCACAGCCTGAGAGCACAATTTAGTTACATACAGGAAACAGGGAGTTGCAAAACCAGGGAATATTAAATGCTGTCTAATAATAGCATCTCTCTGTATTTATCCTTTTATGTACCTTAGTATAAATAAAAAGCAATTCCATTGGCACTGGATCAGAATTAAGGACTTTTTTTCCTTTTTTTTTTCAGAAGAAGCCTCTTGGTAAGGGTGTGTGAGAGGGACTCCTTCTACAACACACAAAGTCTTCCAAGGAGAGAGGCTGCTGGTGGTAGATAACTAAGGGCTATGAAGAATATAAAAGGTAAATCATTGAAGAATAAGAAGAACTGAAAAAATGTAAGTAGGAAATAAAAATTACAGAAAGCACAAGACAGGAAAAAGATGACAACATATCACTTCAGAAAAAAAAAAGGAAAAGTAATGCCAAATTAATTATAAGGGGTTCTGAAGCAAAAGCTTCATTACAGAAAGGTGTTTTTGAAGCTTGTATGAAGTTCTGCTTTTAAGAAAAAGGACAAAATTTTGCACCAGTGTAGATAGGGACAACTGGCTAGCTAACTTCAGTGGGGATTTTTGTAATCACAAATCCTTAGAACTGAAAGCCAACTAAAAACTATAGGATAGCTCCTATGAACTGCAGTGGCCACTGGCTCCCACTCATAACAAATTAAGTTTGTCCAAAGATACGTTATTGCCTTATAAAGCATTGAATTTAGTTTCTTGTCAAAAGACAACTCACAAAACCCAACATGGCCTGGTAGGAAGAGCTGCCTCAATGCCAGATTTTAAAATGGCATGGGAAGAGAGGGAAAGGAATGTTACATCTCCTGAAAGACCCATCCGCACACACACACCACTTGGCTTTGGTGAGGAGGACAGTCTCCTCTCTGTTCTTTTTCTGTGAGGAAGTGTACAAGGAAGTAGTGTACAAAGACTGTGCTGGCAGAAGAAGCTATGGAAATCCATAGCCACCAACAACTCTGTTCAAAGCAGGAGGCAGCACCATGGCACTCTTTGATTATTATATTGGTTATTGATGCTTGTGTAGCAATGACTCCTCAGAAAGACGCCTGGCCACCAGAACCACTCAGGTTCTTGGAGGAAGCTTAGATGTAACAGGAGGAACATCACACAGCAGTGGTACTGCTGCTGCTCAGGCAGCTGGGCAGGATCCCACATGCAGATTTCTTGCTCAGGAGTAACACAGGGAAGCCACTCACACTAATGGATGCTTAACCTTGGTATGATCATGAGCTGTTCACTGTAAGCAGTACAGAAACTGAGTAGTCTACTCTTCCCTGAACAAATGTCAGACAACATTGGATGCATGCAAACTAACAATATATTGCCTAAAGAAGAGCTAATTACATGCAAAGTCTGATAGAAAATTGAATTTCACTAATGGGTCATTTTGCAGCTTGCTCCATACCCAGCCATTCATCATTTGCAAAGAAATTGCAGAAAATGGCTCCAAGAAAAAACCTGAAAGTAATTAAGTTTTACAGAACAGATACTGAAGGTCATCTGTGATCCTCCTAAATTCTCATTTTTTTCTACTTCAGATTTGGATTTTCAGAAGAGAAATCAAGAAATGGACATACCTATGTGTATATGCACTGTGATCTGTTGTAAGTGACTGCTGCATTTAATTTGATTTTAAACACAGATTACTCCAGTATGTAGCCCTTGAAATAAAAGAATAAAGGAAAACAATCAGAAAAATGCTATAAATTCAGATTTGCTTCTGTGAGTGGAGAAAAGCAGCACTGGTTCTCCCTGGAAAGTCAATTTAGTTTGCAAAACCTTTTATGTGCAATATCCTAAGAATCCACTTGGTGGTTACTTGTGCCTAAAACAGAGATGCTTTTTTCTATCTCTGAGACTCAGTTACTTGCTTTCCATTTCTCTTCTAATAACAGAGAGTGCACAGACCTCTGGGAACAGCTGGGCTGCCTTTTGAAATCTATGGCATTACAGGAACCGAGCAGGTGGACTTTGGATATCCTGGGTCACTCTTGCCAGTAGAAACAAATTTAAAATCAGACTGGTGCAAATTCCTAACATAAACTTATTTCAAAGAGTCTGCAGTCATAGAGCTGGTCTGATTTTAATTTATATGACAATACGGTAACTTTTCTGGCAATATCAGCTGTAGAAATAATTTCTTAATGCGCTGCAATATATGACACAACTTTTACTCTTTTGAGCTACCGCATATCTAAATGAACACAGCCCTGTGAATGCCATCTGTATATTATGTAAAATATTCTGCCCATTTAAATTACTTTGACTCATTCATGTAAATAACAGCACAATGTCACAGGGAATTAGCTTATTACATGGTGGGCTTTTTTCTTTCTACTTAACTTCAGTGCAACTTCTAAGTATTTCTGGAATTGCTTCAGACACTTATAAAGGGAGGCTACAAAGAGCCAGATTCAGCATTGGCACAATGAAATCACTTGGCCTGGACTTGGTGCAGACTAGAAACTGCATATAGAAAGACTGGAAAAGAATGTCAGCATTTTCACTTCTTTGTTCTCCCTTTCACACTCCATCAACAGACATACAACATGCCACAGAGCAGCAATTTGCTTTGGAGAGTACCCTCTTAGGCTAGAAAAATTGTTCTCAAGTTACTGACTCCATCTTACAGAATTTTCCTTTCGGTGACTGGTAACAGAAATATGCAAAGAATGTATCAGAGAAACAAAAGGCAATACTGTGTCAGGCATCATTTGTGATATGTGTACAAAAATTCCAGAATATATTTTGCATCTTAATTGTTCCACCTCATTCAAAGAATTACAAGTAAACCACAATCTGCCACAGTGATTGCCAAGGTCTCTTACTGGGTTCTTCAGGCAATACTGCTTCCAAATGAGAAGGAAAAGTTGGCATGAGGTTAATAAAGAGATTAATTGAAAGGGGATATATGAGAAGAGCAGGATGATTAAAACCTGATATGTGGAAAGTAGAAAGTGGTAAAAGGGAAGGAGAAAATAGATACCTTTGGCTTTCCCAGACAACTATGCCTAAGAAATACTGGACAAAAGTAAAAAGCAAACAATACAAAACATACTAAAAATTCTTTATGCTATATATATTTAAAAAAGCCTTTTCTGTCCAAACACTTGCCCTTGTTTAAATCAGTGAATTACCCTAGGCTTTTCCCTTGTCGACAAAGCTATACTCTGCATTTTATGTTGTGCCATTTTTCTCCTTCTGGTTCACAATATGACCCAATAAACTCACTGCTCTCTGATGCCATAAAACTTCTGTGAGTAGTTTGCAACATATTCTTTTTGATTAATGGCATAAATGAGAAAATACATTTGGATTCCTCAGGTAAACTCAGTACTCTGCAGGGGAAGACATTGCCTAAAGGACATAGACTCATGTTCAAACCCATGCCCACCCAACCTTGTGATATTTTTCAGTTACTTAGCTTGGCCAAAGGAAATCAGAAAGAAATATTTGTATCTTAAAATAGGTAGATCTGAACAGCACTTGAAAGGTTCTTAAGCTCCTCACAGGAAAATCGTAGGTTTATATGTGCCATATGAAGGATTAGCAGGTAAGTACCCTATTTCAATAGGCAACCTAGCACTAATGACAGCAGGTGATAAAATCAATCAAACAGAACAATAATTCCTAATGAACCAGTTTTACATTTCATTAACTTGAGTGCCAAGGTAGTTCTTAATGACTGATTTACTTTCTTTCTTTTAAATTCTCATGAATAATTAAGTAATTAGGAAAATAAGGTCCAACAGCCTAATACAATTTGAGCCTGCAATGCAGTTTGTGTCTGAAGGTGATGAGAAACCTGTGGGCTCAGCAGCTCCTTGGACTGAGGACTCCTCATAGCTCTTGTCTGAGGAGCTGCTGAGCCCACACACAGACAGACAGTACAGGTAGAAACCATACCAGGCCCTTCACCTGACTCCAAGGCATCTCACTCCTGACCACTGAAACGTGTGGTTGTTCCTTCTTGGAACTGTCACCACTGATGCGCAATTTTGTGATGGGCCCAACATAATAAAGAAGAAGAGATCAACTTGATATTGACATCATGCTCTAATCAGTAATTCAAAGATTAATTGGCTAGGAACTAATACAGTTAGTCCTGATTATTTTTACTGTCCTTTACATTGCTTGCCTTATTTCAAATTCCACTAATTTATTTCCATCAACTTTAATTCTCAGTTAAAATAAGAATAGGAACACAGGAATGCAACATGAATCTGTCACATTTTAATATATACAGGAAGCAAAGGTCTCTGATGCAGAGGGTTTTTTTCAAAGAAAAATTTTTATACAAAGAGATACATATTGTACAGAGGATGGACTACAATCAACTCTGTTAGTCTTAAGAACCTTGAAGTTTAGGGAAATATAAAACTAGACTTGAATTTGCAGCTATCAACAGATGGTTAATAAAGGCTAAACCACGTGATCCTACGGCACTTAAGCTTTTACCTTTTACTAAATCCAAGCTTTCTGCGTCAATTCCTGATTTGTTCTGAAGAACTCTGCATGTATGTGCACACATACATACGGATTTACCAGAGTTGTCCAACTTTTCACTCCCACTGGAGTCAGTGAGATATTTGAAAGTTCAGAGACTGAACAACTAGATACAGCCCTTTCCCCAGCCTGAATGCTGTATCGAAATCTTTCAGTAAGACAGGGCTTTATTGTCTGCAAATGCCTCCTGTGGGATTTACCATAAAATGAAACTAATATACCATCTAGTATGAGCATCATGCAACTCGCATTTGCTTCATTAAGTTCCCTTCATCTTGTCCTTTTAGATTTTATTAAAAACATTATTAAAACTATATTAAAGCCTATGATTAGTTTCTTAGTCTTATTTTTTACATTCTGTAATTTCAAAGCAGCAGACACCTGTATGTCAAAGGTAGAATTGCTCTTGTTATATGTAGCAGCCGTTCCCAAACCAAAGAGGAAGATGTGGGCTCCTTACAGACTCCCAAACTGAGTCCATTTTAGCTGGTATCTTGGGATGAAATGACAAGTGCAGTCAGAAACATACTGATGGTGCCTGCTGATCCCTGATCCAACTGCCGAGGGCGCAGTGGCAGCATATGGCTGGGGTGAAAATAGGGACAGGACTGCTCCTTTCTGCAACCATGTCCATTTAAATAACCTTACCGGTAATATGTCATTGCATCCTTAAAGTGCAAACATTTGATACAGCTGAGGCAGTGGGACAGTTCTTCTTCCGGCATCCCAGAGTGCCTGGCCCTCTCTGTACCAGTTCTGTGCCAATGTGCCTCTCTGTACCAGTTCTGCCAGCATGGCTGGGAGCATCTCCAGGGCCTGCTGACTGGGGCTTCCCACTGGGCAGCAAGGAGTCTTTTTCTCTGAGGGAAGGGGCTGGACTAGGTAAGCAAGACAAAGAAGAAAGTAAGGATGTGGTGGTGGAGAAGGAGGAAGGAAAATGCTTGGTTTTTAGCAGCCATTAGAGCAGCTCAGCTATGACACCTAACCAGGTCTGAATTCTCTGTATTTTGTCACTAGCTTAAAGTCGGAGCTATTGTTGAAGCACAAATAACACACATACAGAATTTCAGACATGAAATTAAAATACGTAATAACCTTTGGGGAATGTTGACACACAGAGAAGTCAAGATCCACACTTCCAAATAAGTGTGGGTTTGGTAGTGCCTAAACTATTACCCAGACAGCTTAGGACCCAGCAATAAGGAGATACTCTGATGCTTGAGTTTCCCACACCATCTGCAACCTTCTTATATGTGGGACACATCTCAGGATTGTTCCAGATATCAGGATGGCAGATCTGCAACTTCCCCAGCAGTCATGGTGAAGGTTGGCTGCATTCAAACCTAGCTGGTATCCCTACAGAGGAATGGTTAAATAAATCTCCCTCTTGCCCTTCCCCACTTATTGTCCTAGGAATTTCCAAATGAATATCCCAAATTGGTCAGAGATAGCTCCTGAAAGCATTTTGTTTTAGACTGAGAAACAGGATTAAGAGTTTTCAGTTCCTAGCTGCCTAAATAGTTCCTAGCTTGCCACATTCTGAAGAAACAGACTGTATTGCCAGTGCTTCAAAAGAAAGCCTCTCAGTAAAAGGATCAGGGGTGGAAAAGAAGAAAAGTTGAAAAGGATGGCCAAAGGCAGCCTCTGCAGGTGAAAAAAGAAGAGAGAGTGGAGAGATGGAGCAAAACGCACTAATGACAGAAGATGTGGCTTGTGATAATGATTCTCCTTCCAATTCTCTTTGGAGATGAAAATAGTTTTACTCTCCTTGCGTTTCCCTCCCCATTACCAGTCTCTAGAAAGCTGTGGTATTTTCAGCAATACTTTTATCTTTTCATTTTCTTTTCTGCCACAGTCTGCCGTCTACTTAGAAGTTGTATTTCAAGCCCTGCTCTGCAAGGTAGAGGAGAACTGCACTGACCTTGTAAAAGGTGTGAGTAATAGCAAGTTTGATGCACCTGTGCTCTTCCCTTTGCTGTTCTGAGAAGTAAAATTAGATCATGTCAATAGATGCTTCTTTCTTTTCAATGACTTGGCAGGGAGATATTCTCATGAAGCTGGACATCATGGCACAGAATATATACCACTGAACCTAGCTCTCCAAAAGTGAACCTAGCTCTCCAAAAGTGAACCTAGTTCTCCAAGACTTTTCCTTTTTAACAATAGCTTACTAACAAAATATGCACCAGAGCAACTTACTAAAATAAGTCTATTCAATTATAATGCATTACTCCATTCATGGGCCACATTTTGCTATTCTTACTAATTTTGGGTAAATAATTTACCCTCAGAGTGTTTTCATTAACTGCAATTCATCTTCAGCTGTCAGATTGCAAGTAGCCTGAGGTAACCACCCATAAAGGGAAAGAAAAAATGAAGCTGGTTCTTTTTCATCGTATCTGACAGTAAACCTGAAGCAGATACCCTATTACTTTGGGCCATACTTTAATATATTAATTTTCATGGTGAAAACAGTGATGGTGAAATGCCATCAAGTGGGAGTCAAGGGAGAAAAAAACTTAATGTGGTGGTCTAAACAGAGACAGTGAATAACATCTGCACCTGAAGTGAGGAAAGGATGCAAGGATATTGCTCGCTGCACAGGAATAAACATCTGGGTATTTGACCCTGTGGAAACTTTAATAAAGTCAAATATATTAGAGGCTGTCGCATGTAGCTGTCTCCTCCTTAAACAGGGACACAGTCACAGGTACTCTCTCTGCCGGATGGTACGGAGACCACCTATCGTCACCAGCACTCTTGGACCAAGTACACCCTGCTCTCTTTTGGCGAAGCATTCACCAGGGCCCCTCTAGGGGCGTTCTCCGCCGGCCGCCCAGGGGGCCGGGATACGCGGGTGCCGCTCTGGGGCCAGCCCGCACCCCGCGCCGGGACACGGGGCAGCAGGGGAGGCTTCTGGGGAATCCAGGGG